>LPNX010540916.1:18910-116693 GCA_001517045.1 Pseudotsuga menziesii
TGATCTTAATCGTGGTATCCCTCGTCTGACCTCAAGCAATTGAGATCAGAACGCGAAGCGCTCAGAGTAGTAAAAAATATTTGTCTGTCATATTTTTTATGTAAACTTGTAAATCTTGTGCTAATATTTTAACAACAGTTTTAGTATTGTTTCTATGATTTCCAGCGAAGAATAGCTCGCTGGTTTTTTGACAGGTTATGCACGTTTAAAGGAGAGTTGCTGCCCAAAAGGACACAAAATTTCCTCAAACTTCAACCGGCACAAAAGGGGTTCCAATCCTCACCTCTCTTCCATATTTTTTCTGATTATTGTAAACCCCAAAGAGAGTCTCTTGGGGTATTCTTCAAAGCTTATAAGCTTTTGTAATCTATAATAAATAGAATAGGAAGTAGAGTAGGAAGTAGGCTAATATTTGCTTAAGTTTTTCTGTTTATGCAAATTTTATTTTTTTGTTAAAGTAATCATACAACCCATTAAACCTGTGTATCCTCTATCCACTTGTCATCTCCCTTTAGGGAATTCAAGCTGGATATGAAAAACAGGGGAAGTGGGGGCTTAGGTAATTAGAATAACATTCGTTTTTACCCACTACAATCAAACACTTTATTTCCCAAGTCATCTTGGTGATCACTTTAAAATAAACCTTGCATATTAACCATCAAGATTAAAACTAACTTTTTAAAAATTACCAACAACAACTTCCCACATCCTGCTCCTCTACTCGGTTATCACCCTACGGGGTACTCCGAGATACGACCAGGGGAAAGGGAAGTCTTAGTTTAATAGGCATCCATCTAGCGATTTTCGAATTGATTAAAAACAGTGACTCGGAAGCTGCAAGGGGTAGCAGACCGAGGGGGTCTCTAGGCGCTTCGATGTCCTCCTTGTGAGCACCGGGCCATTGGGGTTTGACCTGTGAGCTAGGGGTGGGCTTTGCTCCCACCTGTTGAGCGCAACAGCAATCCCTCTTCGGTTTGAGAGGAACTAGATCGGGGTAGTCACACCACCGGATCTAAAACTTAATCCAAGAAGAACAACTTTAATAAAATCAACTAAAATAAACCAAGAGACAATTCAAAACCGGTTCTACAACATCTTCTATTTTCAAGCACTCTTTATTTCCAACAATCCGCACTACAATTTTTTATTCCAACACTTTATTCTGCAGTTGCATCTATTTACTTTCAATCTTGCAAATGGTCATGTGGTAGATGCTTAACTGCTTAAGTTCTTTCCATACTTTTAATTTACTGTTGGTTTGATAACTTTCATTTTTAGCATTTTTAGCCATATTGTAAATCTGGTTCATGATCCATACTGGTAGATAATCTGTACATTGTTGAATGTTTTATCTCCTTATTGTCTATAATTATTTGGTTTATTCATATATATTTCATTGTTAAACACTTAAGCCATAAGTTCAATCATAGCTTAAATCTCTAAATTGTTTTTTTTTGTAATCTTGTAAAGTGGTAACTTATTTTGACTCCATTATCTAGGCACTAGTCTTGTTTTATATAAGGTCTTAGCCTCATTCTATAAACGATCCCTTTAATTAATCTTTAATTAATTAATAAACCTGGAACATAGTCTTTCCATAGGGACTACCCCCCTTGGCTCTGTTGGGATCTTGCCTAAACGAAGGAGTTGTGGACTGTGGTGACAGTGGTCCCCAGCTCTCACTTGCCCCCAAGGACACACATAGCAGGGTGTCACTTCCCTGCGTCTTAAAGTGTGAATTAGGCGGCAACACCGCCGATCCAGTCAAAGGCCTGCATTGGTCACAAGAGCATACAGGGAATGAAGCCTTGTAAATTTTAGGTGTTTTAAGAGCTAAAAAATGTGAGTTTTTAAATCACAATGTCAATACTCTCATTACCGAGAACACAACCGGATTTGGTAAATTTTACTTAAGAAATTGAAAGAAATTACAAAAAATAAAAAATAAATAAAAAAAGTGCAAATCTCCCCTAGGGGGATGGGGTGTGGGAACTTGACTTCCCACTTGCTTCTCTTTTATTTTACAATGATTTAGAATAAAAAATACTTGTGTTCCTTTGTAGATTAGGAAACACAAGTTTTACAATATTAGGGCCTTAGAAAATTGGCCAAAGAAAGATTTGTAAGAAGAAGGATCTTCGAATGGGTTGGATTTTCAAAATTTGGCTAGAGTGCCTCTCTCTTTAAGTAGCTTCTGCTGCAAAATAGCAAGTAAACATCAATCAAATATGTCAAATTCTTTATTTAAACAATAAAAATTTAACATATAACTCAAGTAACTTTTTAAAGATAAAAAATTAAAGTATTGAAAAGTACTTGTTTAAAGCTAGATTTATGACTTTTAACATTCAAATCAGATATAACTTTAATGATAAATGAAATCAAATTTAGTTATTGATCTTTTTTAATATACTAAACCAAATATCAATTATCAAAATAATCGGTAACCAAAAATGAATAGTTTTGTAGAACGAGAGAAGAAATGAAGAAGCTTGATGTCGAAATATGGACGATAGAGTTCTTCACAATGGAACAAAGAGGGACTATGTCTTTCTGCAATTGTTGAAGAGAAAGAAGATGTAAGAAAACTCAACCTCTTCCTCAATCCACGTAACCTACAACTAATACAAAATACTTGCACAAAAATGGTTAAGAAATTTGGTGCAACGTGCCACAGAAGCTCAAAAAAACAAGATTATTAAACAAAATAAAATTGTACTTCTAATATATCTGAAACAAATAAACAGTAAGATCTTCAAGCAAACAAACTTTTAAACCTTACCCTATCAAGAGATAGCTCCCCTTCAAAGGCCAAGGTTAACCAAAGAGATGCAAGAAAATGAACACCGCCGGTTACTTCAAAAGCTCGAGACAATACTCATCCACACATAGAATCACTACACAATCCTTGACCTCCAAAGCCGTTTATTCAAAATCATGGAAATAATTTACAAAGTACAGGAGCATAAGTTCCTTGCCAAAATCTTCTGTCTCAAAACACCCTCTAACCTACTTAATTCCCATAGGTTCGAGCGAGTACTACATAAAAGGGAATTGGTTGAGGACATTTGATACTTAGAACAGATCGGGACACTCATTCAGTATTAAAATCATCAGTATGATTAAGAAAGCCTTACTCCTTTAGGCTTAAAGTCAACATGAAATTAGAATTGCATGCATGCAAAAGTGACACGTAAACCCTAAAAGTGACATGCAAACCGTAAAAGTACATGCTAATCTATTTAAGGGTTATTGGACCAAAGAAGGCATCTATGATTATTATTGTTGATTTTGGGTTTTAGAGCAGCAGTAGTTGGGGTTGAAGACGAAGTCTTCAGCTAACAAGGGTTTCGGTAGTGAAATCTATCTGCCCTAATCTCTTTCAGGGTCGACCATCCAAGTCTACCATCGGCATTCATCAGATTCTTCCATATTCAATGATCCAACACACATAGAAGATTTATTTGCAGGTTCGCGTTTTGCAGCTGGGGAATAGCTGGAAAACCCCTGAAGAATTCCTTGGAACCCTAAAGCTCAGCTTTTCCTCCGCATGTCAGCTTCATATTTCTCGGCAGGCTCATTGCCCCGCATCGGGTCATTATCAGTTTCCTATTTGCACAACTGGAGCAGCCCACAACAAAAACGTGGGTGGAGGGGACATAGGGCCCAACCAGCTAGTTCAATTCGCTAGGTGCATTAGGGAGGGAAAAACTTTTGCATGTGATTTCCATTCTCTTCGACAGGTGAAGACCAACATCTTGGCAAAGTTTCATTAGCATCGGGCACCTCCTCCAAAAACGTCAATATCTTCTTGAAGAGGGCACACATGTAGCTAGGCGTCAAACTGAGAAAAGTTGCACTATATTCCGGCACACTTTGCATGCATCATATCTCTGGAGTACTATTAGCTTATTTATCAATGGTAAGTGTACACCTGCTTACTAAAAATCTCTACCCAATAATCTCTCCAGATTAGCTATATTTTAGGGTCGTTTGGAACGACAATTTTGCATGCACTTTTTATTCAGCTTTTTGCACATCATTGAGTATATGAACAACAACTTAGTAGCAAAGAACCATAGAATATCAGTTTGGGATATTACAGTGGTATCAGAGCATGTTCCTTGCCAGTTGTGGGATTGAACATGAAAAGTAAATGAATCCAAGAGAAGATAGTTTTGTAACTTATAGAAGAAGGAAGAGTAGGTACACTGAGGAGCACGAATTTGAGGATATTCAGTTAGAAGATACCAACTTAGACATGGACCCAACAGGCATACACTCTAACAGAGGGAAAGGAACAGGAGAAGAGGAAGATAGGTTGGAATTTCATAACTTGGTAAGTGCATTGAATGACTTAGCTAAGGGCCAGGAAAGAAGTATTGCATGCCATAAACAGATTGGCTCTCAAGCCAAAACCAGGTCATAGCAATATACCTCTTTCACTAGTAGATAGAGGATCTACTAGTAGTAGCAGGAAACATGCATACACTAATATGCAAAACACGCCTCATATATATAACAAACCTTCCAGTAGACCTACTATGCCTCACTTCCTGGAGAATGCAGTAGCAAGACCAGTCATGCCAGCAGAACCAAGTGAATCATTTGGAGCTTATTTACAGGAGTACAGGGATTTGGGATATGAGTTCCACGCAGCTATGTCATTTTCAGACTTCTGCAATATGAAAAGCAGGAACCGACACATGAACTTTAACAGAGGGTTTACCTAGAATTATGAATTACAAAAAACCTTGGGAAGATTGACCATCCCAAATTTTGAAGGGACTCGCGAATGTTCAACGAGAATATGGGTTCAGAAGTTGGATACTTACTTCCAACTCAACCCTATGACGATGGCAGATGCCATTAAATTGGCTACCTTACATCTAGACAGAGAGGCTCGTGAGTGGTGGTACCATGGATTAGTGATGTTGGGTCACAACACCATTAGTTCCTACAGTGACTTCACACAGAGGCTCATAGAGCGGTTTGACAAAAGGGACCCGAAGATACGTTTTAGAGAGTTAGCTCAACTCAAACAGACAAGTAGTGTTGAGGCCTTCATCTCAGAGTTCCAGAGAATAACTGTTATGGTAACATATGTGTCCAAGACCAGGTTGATTATATTAATTCAAGAGGCTTTGACAGAACCTTTACGAGGGTGGGTGAAAGCCTACAAACCATCCACTCTACAGGATGTGATCAACAGAACCAGAGATCTACAAGACTCAGTTCCTAAGAACAGGTTTCCACCTAAAACAAACTTCCCAGTAAAACACAAAGACAAAAAACCTTTTCAACAGGGGTGGCCAAAGAAAACTTGGTTGGACGATGACACGAGGAAAGATTTGAGAAGGAAAAAATTGTGTTTTACTTGTCAGGAACCATGGGTTCCAGGCCACAGGTGAACAGGGAACGCAAAGGCCCACTATATAGAAGTCTACTCCGACAGTTAAGGGGAGAAATCCAAACAGGAGACAGCTGAGGAATAGATGGCAATAGAGGAGTTACTTCAGGGAGAAACACCGAGAGGAGTTATTGCTACATTATCCGGAGTACCTAGGTTTCATACTATCAGGGTCAGGGGAGTAGTGCAGGGCCACAGGGTAGGTGTTTTAATTGATGGGGGGGCAACCCACAAGTTCATTGATGCAGCATGGGTGGCTAAGCGGGGTATTCAAACAGAGAAATTTGAGAGATTCACCGTAGCAGTAGCAGGTAATAATAGCACGGAGTGCAACCATTGGATTCCCAAACTGAATGTCACATTAGGGAATTACAATATGACCGACTCATTTTATGTGGTGAATGTAGCTGATACAAATATAGTATTAGAGGTTCAATGGCTCTACTCAATAGGAAAATATACTATGGATCATAGTTTTAAAAATCGGAATCGGACTCGGAATCGGTCGAGGGTCAACTCGGAATTGGAATCGGAATCGGTAATGAACCGGTCATAAATCGGCCGATTTGAATTTAATGAATCGGTTTGCTAAAAAATACATCAAATATTTAAATTTTAAAGAAAAACAACATTTTCAAGATTATAATCCATGATTCCAAGGCATTGAAGACAAAATAACCAAAATCTGCTCATGTATATAGTATATACCATATAAGAGCCAATATATCAAAATGGCACAAAGTGTACTGTAATCTGGAGTCTGTGACTGTACTCTGTGCAATACATAAATGATAATACATGTAACATATCTAGGATACTATAACAAAATACATAATCCATGAGGCCTAGGCGGCTAGGCCCTATATAGTAAAGGCTGAATCTCTAAATCTCTAATAAATTGATAATGAGTATTGAACAATGAACTTGAAGACTGCCCTCTGCAAGTGCACACTGCATTCTTAAAAATGATAAACTGTCCACTTGTGACCCAACTATCAGGCTTCAACACTTTGCTGTCCACACTCCAACACTGTCCACAACTCCACCCGTGACCCAACTCAGCAGTGAACACTGCTACTGTCCACCGAGTCCACTAAGCACTCACTCAAGTCTCAAACAACAAACACAAGTGACAAGAATAATAGGATATTAGGAAGTGGACCGATACTAGTTTATATTTGTAGCTGGGTTGGGTGGGCACTAGTTTAGGTTAGGGATAGGTTAGGTAGACAGGTTAGTAAAAAATTAAAAATATAAACAAAAATAAATAAAAAACAATATGAAACTTAAAAAAACAAAAAAAAATAGAAGCTGCCCGTAACTGGCCCGGTCAGTTTCGAAACCGGCCGGTCAGACCGGTTAGTTACCGAACCGGACCGGTTTGGTTACCAACCGGCCAGTTCGGTAACTAACCAGTCACCGATCCGGTTTACCTGCCAGTTTGAACCGGTTTGGTACCGAACCGGTGAACCGGCCGATTCCAAAACCGGTCAGACCGATTTTTAAAACTATGCTATGGATTACAGGGCAATGAAAATGGAATTCCAGGGACAGGATGGAAAACGGGTAGTTTTGAGGGGCATGAACACTGATCCCCCCAAACCAGTATCATCACAAAGAATGGAGGTCGTACTCAGACATGGAGACATAGAATGGGCAGCTGAATGCCTTGTCACTTTTAGAAAACCTCCCGATAACAACACCCAACATCCAACAGATATTCAGGCACTATTACAGAAACATGAGCCGGTATTTACAGATCGTCCAGGAGGTCGACCACCAGACAGGGGATTTGAGCACATTATTGAGTTAGAGGAGGGGACACAGGTAGTCATCACCACTCCGTACAAACATCCCAAAAGGTACAAGGATGAGATCGAGAAGCAATCAAGGAATTACTGGAACTAGGATATATTCGTCCAAGTTCTAGTCCAATTTGCATCATCGGTGGTTTTGGTTAAAAAGAAAGATGGCACCTTATGGATGTGTATTGATTACAGAGCACTCAACAAGAAGACCATCAAAAACAGGTATCCCATCCCCATAATTGATGAATTAATGGATGAGTTACAAGGGGCAAAATAATTTTCAAAAATTGATCTTCGATCAGGGTACCATTAGATCCGAGTAAGGGATCAGGACATTTCAAAGAAAACCTTCCTATAATCACATATATAGTAGCCAGGCTATCGTATTCTATTTTTCAGATTTAGTACATTTTTTCAGCCCGATCTCCTACATATGAGATGCTGCAATGAGCAGTTTTGATGGATCCTTATGTTATCAATGGACTATAGTACTCTCCCATGCTAGGACTGAGTCTCAGGACACTCAGATTTGAGGACCGATGTAGCCATTTAGTCATGTGAAGAGCAGATAGAAGTGCCCAGTTTTGCATCAGTGTTTTCTTATTGGACAGATGTTGGTTCAGATGAACTATTTTCATGCATATGACTCGATGTATATTATATTTGTGTTATGCTTATCACTGCTCTTATACTCATTTTTGTGACATGTGTTAGCACTTAGTATCATGATCTGGGGGTCATATAAATATGTGGACTTGGAAGTATCTATATTATGTATTGATGTCCCTACTCAGAACTGGAAGTTCCTGATCTATACTCATTGGTTTTACCCTCCTTAGGGAGAATAGAGGTAGTCATTCCCACCATGCTTTGGCTTGCTAGTGTTGGTTTCATCATTTATTGTCTCTACCCATCCATTACCTACCAGTTTTGTTTTAGCTCGACTTACTACTTGACTTGTGGCATGGAGGACCTTTCCCCGCTAGAGCCTTTGTTGGACAAGCCTCCCTGTTTATTTGTGTCTCGGCTCTGAGTTGCCTAGGATGTGTTTTCTTACCTGAAACAAGTAGCGCTGCCATCAATACAATGTATTTGGAAATACAATAAATGTCTTATAAAAAGCCCATTCATGAACATAAGTGTTTTTCAACATACGTGAATGCAAGGCTAGCCTAATGAAACTGGCTCTGATAATATAGCAATGAAATATCATAAACATTCATGAAAAGTAGTGTTTTTCCACGTACATGAATGTATGAAAGCCTAAATAATAAAAGTCCGTAAAAAAATACGAAGACAAAGGCTATGGAAATTCAAAGACCCAAAAAGCAATGGTTCCTAAAAGTTCTATCTAAAGATTGTTGGCCTTACTTGTATTGAGTTGGATTGTGAACATTTGTCAAGGTGAGTAAGCACCTCTCAAGTAGTTCACCCATTTGTGAGGCACTGCCATCCCCTTTGTTGATTGTTTGTCCAGCATATGGTTATAGTGAGTTTTCCCTTTCCATATCCAAAGTGTCAACGTGTTGAGTTGGTGGTCATCCCTTGTCCTAACCTTGTAAATTTTAGCCTTCATCCTTCACTAGCAAATTGACTGCAACTATGAAGTCAGTATAGTCTTGAAATTCTGGTCTGAGTAATAATAAATAAAACCCTATATATGTATTTGGTTGATGTACCGCCAGTGAGGTGATTGCTAGTAGTTATGATTGTTACTTAAATGATTTGTAGAGCATGTCTTAGCCTTTTAACACTTGCAGCAGATGGATATCAGCCTGAGTTATATTATTGGTATCTGGTCATTTACAGGTGATTATTTTGTATATAAGATATTGCAGGTGACCAGGCAGAGACCTGGAATGTGTATGAGTATATACCGTAGATGGATTTGGACTCTTTGAGTCTAGTGAGACAACTTGTTGTCAGTTCCGGGCACTAAAAGAGATGATCAGGCTCATTTTACCCTTCTGGTGCAGTTTTGCTTCACTAGAGGGCAGGTCTGAGCCGGGAGATGATTCTGTTGGATCTCCTAGGGAGCTGTATGGGGCATAGGGGGTCCAGCCACTTGATTATACCATAGTACCCCCCTCCCAGAGAGCTTGGTGGGCTCAGTTGGACAACGCAGGCACCCTAGGAGGCTGTTTTGGCAGGTTCACGTTTCTCGAGGCAGATTAAAAAATGATTAAATGGCTACTGAAGAATTCGATTTGGGCTACTAAGGCAAGGAAATGGCATGGGATGCGTCATGATGATGAGAGTGATGTCCTCCACACCTTCTCCAGCAGTTGCAGCATCTGATTGGGCCCACACCTATTTTTTCGAGCATTTTATATTATTTTCTGGAGCTTTTGGGAGGCTCACGATTTCCTCAAGGAGGCACAATTTCACAGTTTAAAAAATATATTATTTTTATTGTGCTATGGGGACACCCAGAGGGAGTTAGTTAACACTCCATGGACCCACCATGTGCTTCATTTATTTCTTATTGAGCGGGACCCCCTCTCCTAGGGTGATTTAGTCCACTTTTATATTATATTGTTATATTGATCCATGTATTGTATGTTGAGCTCATCTCAACCATTGATTAAACATTTGTATCTTTTAATCTTAGCCACTCATTTGAAAAGTGGTTATGATCTTGGTTCTCTCATTCCTATTTAAAGGAGAGAGCTTCTCATTTGTAAGGGGTCTTTGGCTCTTGGATCTGACTAATAGAAAAACTTTTCTTGTGGATATTCTTGGATATCCTTTGCATATGATGTTATTACATGGTGATGGAAAAGTCTTTTGCTTCCTAGCATTCGGGAAATTGTTGTGAGATCTATATTTTTGGGGGAATCTTTGCCTTGTCTACAGGAGGGCGACTTCAGCTTGGGCGTTTTTGCAAGGGGACCTCAACTTGCTTGGATTGTCTTCGTTTTTATCAGGGGGTTTTCATTAGTGTCATTGCGATCTATGATTTCTTCTTGCTATTTTTCTATAGCATTTAGTTTTTTTCTCATGTTGCAACAAATCTTATATAGTTGACGTTTGTTGTGTAGGAGAGAGGGCGCATTGACTCCTTGGGGAAAAATGTTGGACATAAAACTTGCTCAAAGCTTCTCAAATTGATCAGGATAGCAGGGATCATCATCATCAAGGCATCTACAAGATTTTCCAGGTAAGATCTACAGGTTAGTCCTTTTCTTTTAGATCTCAATCCATTGACATCTACTTTTCTTCACTTCTATACTGAAAAATCTCATAATAATAAAAAAACCAAAAAATACTAAAAAACGGACCGCCTGATCTCGAGCCAAACCACTGGTGGGTTTTGTAGATTGGGTCATCCCCTAACCATATCACCCTCAACGCTGATCTGAAAGTGGTTGGTTTTCCCTAGATCTGAGAAACTGACCTCCCAAACCCTAGCGCTGTCCACCATTTTTCTGACTTTTTTCTGTAATCTGATTTTTCTGGCAAAATACCTTCGTGGGTTTGTAGATCGGGTCATCCTCTCACCAAATCACCTTCAACGTTGAGCTAGAAGCTGACAGGTTTCCCTAGATTTGAGAAACTGACCTCCCAAACCCTAGCGCTAGCCATCCTGCTGCTGGTTTTTCCCGTGATCTGACTTTTCCGGCCAAATACATTTTTGGGTTTGTAGATCAGGCTATTTCCCAGGTGGGTTTCCTCCAATGCTGGGCAAATAGTGACTCATTGCCCTGGATCTGACATGCATTGATCTCCAACCCTAGCGCTACCCCCTCTTTGGCCTCTTTTTCCTGAGATCTGACTTTTCCTTGGTGACTCGGCTACTATGACATTGTCATATCTTTCATCGAGTCTGTCCTTGGGTACTAGATAGCCCCAATCCTGTCCTTTCCTTTGCTGCATTGGTTACGTTTCCCAAGGCAGCGGATATCTTTACCTATTGCTAGACTCTTAACCCTAGATCTAGTTTTTACTTCATCAGTCACCTGCGTCCCACTTTGGATCAAGCCTTACTCTTCCTAAACCATAATCCAAAGCCTTGGTTCACCTAGTGACATCATCCATAGATCTAGGATTTCCATTTACCTTACACCTTACGTACCTCAAATCCATTTGATATGATCTGGTGTCTAGGTTTGATCTCTCTTGTCGGGAGTAGATCCGGGTCTCCCCCTTTGTTGTCTTGGGCTAAGATAACATAAAGTGAAGACTGCCTCGATTGGCGTGACAACCATCCATTTGGGTGACAACCATCCATTTGGAAGTCGAGGCAATCTTAGTTCCACCTCCTGAGTTGCTTGTCCCTCTACTGTCCATCCTGGATCCATCTCACATAGGCAACTACAAGGTTGGTGATAACACTTCCGTCGACACTGTGGTCACTATGAGTTCCCACTCATGCCTTTTGGACTCACCAACGCCCCAGCAACTTTCCAATCTTGCATGAACCACACCTTCAAGGATCAGTTACGGAAGTATTTACTGGTATTCTTTGATGATATTTTGATTTACAGTAAAACTTGGGAGGAGCATTTGAAACACTTGGATGAGGTACTGGAAATTCTAGAAGAACAGTTGCTTTACGAAAAATGATTAAATCTGAGTTTGCTATGAAAGAGATGTTGTATCTAGGGCATATAATCAGCGTAGAGGGGGTACAAGTTCACATGGAAAAGATTAGAGCTATCTTGGATTGGCCTACACCGAAGATAGTAACAGAACTGAAGGGATTCTTAGGCCTTTGTACATATTACATGAGATACGTAAAGGGGTTCTCTCAATTTGCCGCGCCACTCACCGATCTTACAAAGAAAGGGGCATTCACATGGACAGAAGTGGCACAACAAACCTTTGAGAAAATGAAAACAATCATGAGTTCTTGTCCAGTTTTGGCACTACCAAATTTCTCTCAATCATTCATAGTTCAGTCTGATGCTTCCGGAGAGGGACTAGGGGCGGTATTGATGCAAAACCATCACCCGATTGCATTCAAAATCCGGAAACTTAAAGACTATGAATGCCACTACTCTATATATGATAAGGAGATGCTAGCCATCCTACATGCCTTAAAAAAATTCAGACAGTGTTTGGTTGGAAGCAAGTTTAAAATCAAGACAGCCTCAAATACTTCTTGGAGCAGAAAGAATAGAGTGAGCGCCGACAAAAATGGGTCAGCAAGGTACAGGCATATGACTTCGAAATAGAGTATGTTAAAGGAAAGAACAATGTTGTAGCTGATGCTTTATCCAGACGACCAACCTCACTATCACTCATGAGTATATCTACGGATTGGAGGTCTCTTCTCTTCGTAGAATATTCCAAAAACAAATTTGCTTGTGAATTATTAGATGGACAGATACAGGATGGTAGGTACAGGGTAATTGACGACATCATCTATTACAAGAATAGGATATACCTCGTCCTAGAGTCAGCTTTAAAGAGAAAGATTATATAGGCATCTCATGATTCACCATTATCCGGGCATCAGGGGTTCTTGAAAACTTACAGACAGATCAAAGAGAAGTTCTCATGGAAAGGCCTCAAGGAGGAGGTAATACAGCATGTTCAGGAATGCAGTATCTGCCAACAGAATAGAATCGAACACACTCATCCGGTTACTTCAGCCATTATCGATACCGGAGCAAAAATGGGAAAGCATCTCGATGGACTTCCTTACAGGTTTACCCAAGGTACAAGGACGAGACTGCTTATATGTGGTAGTAGATCTGTTGACCAAATTTGCTCACTTCTTTGCTATTTCTTCCGACTATTCAGCACCATAGGTAGCCGACTTGTTTTTCAAAGAGGTTTTCAGCAATGTTACAAATATCGTGTCGGCGAATATATCGCCAAGGGTCCAAAAAGAAATTATCGGAATTATCGGCGAAAATGTCGGCAAAATAAAAATAAAAAATATTTAAAAATACAAAAAATCACAACACATTCGAAAATATCGGCAAATATCGCCAAAAATCGGCAAATATTGTGAAAAAATCGGGAAAAATCGCCAAAAAAATCGGGGAAAATATCAGGGCAATATATTGCCGATATATCGCCAGCGAGTTAACATCGCGATGTTGCCGATATATCGGCGATGTTTGTAACACTGGTTTTCAGACACCATGGGCTAACCCAAAACCATTGTCAGTGATCATGACAGTAAATTCACCAGTGCTTTTTTGCAGGAGCTATTCAGATTAGTAGGGACAAAACTTGCTACAAGCACCAGTTATCATCCTCAGAGCGACGGGAAGACGGAGATTGTCAACAAATGGATTGAGAGGTATCTGAGAAATTATGTAGCACGACAACAGAGGACATGGATTAAATGGATACACCTAGCAGAGTACTGCTACAATACTACCCACCATATGTCTATTAAGATAACACCTTGCAAGGCTCTATATGGCTATGAGGCACTGAACTTTGCAGACTTAGATTTTGGAGACAGCAGAGTACCAAAGGCAAAAGATTGGGTACAGGACAGTTAAGATTTTCTTAAGGTCCTAAAAGAGAATCTACAGGCAGCTCGAAAACAGCAAAAGTTATATGCAGACAGACAAAGGATTGAGCGAAGTTTTGAGGTAGGAGATCTGGTATATTTACGACTACTGTTGGGTGCTCAACAAGAGAGCACAAGGCTCTCTCCTAACTCTACAAGTAAGTCCCAAGAACTAGTCGGGTGCTCAACAAGAGGACACTAAGTGCCATAAGGCCTCCAACGACCTCTACCCCTCTAGGTCCACACACTAATCATCTTTTCACAATCTTGCAATAATAGATTGAAATGCTTATTATTCTAGCCAACTTGAATCTTCTCCCTTTCTTGTCACCCAGCGTTGGACCAACCGGCAAGGGGAGTGAATACGAGGCGAAGATTGGGGCAAGGTTTATTTTAAACAAAATGAAGAATTTAATAATTATTAACCATGCAAGCTAGCACGATGTAGCAAGGGTGGCGTAGCCAACTCACTTGCAAGGTGTGGGGAATTGAAAATAACAAAAACGGATTGTTAGCCGGCACAATTTTGCAAGGATGGCATAGCAAAATCATTTGCAAGGTGTGGGAAAAATAAAAGTAGAAAATAAAAATAAAATGAAACTCTAACTAAGCTAAACCCAAACCAATCTACAATTGCTTATGCAAAGGTGGGCAAGCCCAACTTCTTTTGCATGCAAGGATGGCAAACAAGGGAAACTTCAACTTAACTTAAAATGCAAAATAAGAAATCAAGTTCAAGAGACTCTCTTGGACTTGTTACAATGGATGAAATTTCAGCATAAAGAATAAGATGAAAGAAGTGGGAAAAATCGTGTTTTCACCCCTTTCTTGTGATGACCTTGAAGCTTTTTCTTTGGGGTAGCCTTTGCACCTTTCTTGGCTTAAATTTGACAAAGTTTTGCCCTGTTTTGTTACCAACCTGCTAAAAACCAGCAAACAAAAAATGATAAAATGTGCCCAAAATCACTTTGGGGAAGTTAGTATGTTAGTGCAATATATATACAAAATTTACACAAAGTTGTCAAATGAATAATTTTGAAAGAAGTTGAGTATAAAAGGGTTAAAATCATATTTGAAACATTCAACAAACTAAAATTAAAATGCAGAAATTTGTATGTGAAGAAAGAGAAAATTGGTCCTTTGTTCTTCAAGAAGTGAAGCAATGGGGCATCCAACTGAGGAATCTCACTCTTCAATCCAAATAACCTGCAACTTATAAGATTTTCAGTACACAACCACTAAAAGGTGAGAATCAAATAATGAGTAAATAAATCTTAAACTTCAAACTAGAAAATATATGAACTTCTTTTGCTACAAGAATGAAAACTCACAAAATTTATGGAATGCAAACGTCATAAATCTTACCAAAGCAAATAAGTATGCTTCCTTGGCCAACCAAACATGTGTAGCTCCTCAAGCATGGAAGCAAATCATCAATGGGAATAATGTACACAAGATTCCTCCAAATATTTTGATTAACAAAGCCAAATGGCTGAAAATTACAATGGCCCAAGTAAGAGCAAGGGCAAGAGAGAGAGAGAGAAAAAGAATGAGAACAAGAGCATGAAAAAGTGTGGGTGTGTGTGTGTAACCCAAATGAGGAGTGTAAACCTCCTTAAATAGGAGATGAGAGAGGAGAGAGCCCAAATGCATGCAAGCCACTTGTCAAAATGAGAGAGTGGGAGCTCAAAGAGGGGAGCCATTTCTCTTGGGGGCACCTCCTAGGGTGAAAAATCAAATAGAAAAGGGGGAGAAACCCCTCTCTAATATTTTTAATCTTCATTCTAGGACCAAAGGGGGGGACCGCCAAAGTGGGACCCCTTACTTTGGCTTATTTTTAATTATCTCAATTTCTATGAAGAGGTACCCCCCTTTTGGCAAAATCTTCGTTCTTGTGAAACATTTGCATTGGGGAGCCTTTTTTTCTTCTAAAGTCACCTTAGGAACATAATATAACACTTAGAAACTTAATTTTCCCCTTCTAAGGGGCTTTAGGCACTTTTCCAAAATTTGGCTTGCTAATTAATTGCCAATTTTCCTGTTTTTTTTACTGACTTTGGAAAATGTGACCAAAACCTTAAAAAGACTTGTTCGAATAACTTCAAACTTTGCCCAAGGGTGTAGGGGGACTCATGTGATTGATTTTGAATACCCATACCTCAATTCGGGGGCATTAGATTCCATTAAACCCTCTTTTTATTACAACATTTTTATACTGAGGGGCGAGTTTTAAATTTTAATCACCAAAAATTAAAAAATCCTAGGTAAAACCTAATGAAATTCCGCAAGACTCCAAATAGTGTCTAGCATGGTTACATAGAACATTCCTAGGCCTTAGTCACCCTGTGGACTCGATCATTAGAACGCTTTTCACCACTTTGGAGCTATTTTTGAGTGAAAAACTCATATAATTAAAATCACTCTGTTACCGCCTCTTACGCACCTGGGTTAACGCAACAGAAATCTTCAAGCTGCTTGGTGCATCCTTGGGCGCAAGTCTCGAGTCAAGTACTGTCACTTGATCCTGACTCCTCCGTTTAGGCTTCACTCCTAACAAAGCCAAAGGGGGTAGTCTCTACCAAAAGAGTTTCTAAGGCTCTCAAGTGTTTTAATTATTTCAATTGATTGGGTTGTTTAAGGAGTTAGAAATGAATAAATTGTTGACACGACACTATGCAAAATTATATAACTAAATTCAACAGCATTGCAAGATATATCAATAATCACAATATGACTATAAGCAAAATAGAGAGTACAAGAATTGAACCAGTGCCAATATGGAGTCACAACACAATGAATGCTATTGAAAACAAGGAAAATATTTTGCTCGTGTACTTGGTCAATTTTAATTATTAGAATGATGAATAATTAAAGGAAGGGGATTCCCAATATACCAAGTGGTACTGGTAATATGTCCGGAATTTGGGAAGAGTGGCTCCATACGGGAAAATGTGGGCTAGATGGAGTCGTGGGGGGGTGTTCAACACTACACCACAAGGGTGCAACCTAACGGGACCCCACGGTTACTTTCTAGTTCTTCCCGCTTTCCTTGAAGAATTTTCCCACTACTCCAAAATCATTTACGCCGGATTTTCGTAATGTTTAGGGGATGTTCATTTTATTATTATGAGTTGATTAAATTAAATGTGAGTAATTAATTAATGCACACTTCCGCTTTTGATATCCCCAAGAGTCAAACAAAGCTATGAGGGGTAGAGCATACACGGAAGAGGCAAATGTTTGTTCCAATTTGTAAAAGCAAAGTAAAGTTGAGATACAGCCCTTCAGGATGGATTGTGTGCTCGTGTGAACAAAAAATTATGAGACTAATTACTACGGCAAATAAATGACGGGTTAGTATTTGATTACTTTGAATAAAATTTATAAATCTTGAAATAAACTTAACTGATTTAAAAAGTTGTAATCAAATCTAATCTAAACGAATAAGAAAATCCAACCCACTTCAAGAACAGATACAATCTTTCCCCAAATCGGGGAAGAGGGGTGTGGGAGTCGTAATCCCACTTGCTCTTTTATTAAATTGTTACACTGCTGATAATTAAATAAAGGGGCTGCCTTTTGACCTTATACTTTGGCCAAAAAGGCTTACAATACATTGCCGGAAGAAAGGGATTGAAGAGGGGGGATTTGGAGATGCTTTGGGAGGCTAAAAACTTGAAAATTTAGCCAGCATTTCCTCTTGACCTGTCAACAAAATACAAAAACCAGCAAGCTAATATTTTATAAATTTGTGGATTAGCATAGAAATACAATCAAAATTTTACACCTTAGTATTTGCGAAAGTTGAAGGAATTTAAACCACTTCAAATACTAAGAGAATCACTAGATCTAAGCTTATGATGGTTAAAAAGAAATGCTTCTAGATCTATTTAAATAATCAAGCTAAGAGAAAATCTAAGCTTGCTTTTAAAGGTAACAAGAAAAAGATTTAATTTTTTTAGGATGAAGAAATAGCCCTCAAGCTTAGCTAGAATCTTTGTGAAGACATAGAAGTGTCTGAAATGCAAGAAGTGTTAAATCTTTGAGATAAAGAATGAAAGAAAGAAGGGGATGCAACCGAGCTCCTACTTCTCCTTCACCTGAGATAATCTGCAAGCTACACACAAACTTTGAACAAGTGAGATCCAATCTAGTACATTCAGTCAAATGAAATTAGAAGAACACAAGTATTACCAACTACAAAATGTTGCTTCTTAATCTCAGATAACCAAAAACAAGTAAACAAATTAATACTTTAAATGTTTACTCAATAAATCATAAAGGATTTTTAAGCTAGAAATCAGATCTGCAAAACTTGTAAGAAATGAACAATAGCTTAGTCAAATATCACCTCGATTAATTGCAGCATTCACATCAATAAGATCTTACACCATTCAGACCTCCAAAGCCTTGACTTTTATTCAAAATCAGAAAAAATAATGATCATTACAATAGCAGAGGTTACTTGCTTCATGTCAATTGAAGAGCAAGAGCCTTGCTTATATAGAAAAATATAGAAGGAGAGAGTGGTGCATTCACCAACTTGGCATGAGCTTGTAAAATGGAAACAATTTAATACAAAAATGACTCATTCCAAAACCAAACCCAACCCATTCCACTTTACTTCTTCTCTTTCCATAAATTTCCTGGGAAATGTTCCCTCTCCAATTGGCAATGTCATGTTGTCTCTTTCACATGAGAGAAATGCTCCAACATGTTTCGAGAAGGTTAGGAATATTTCCAAATAGCTTTGCCAACCCAGAAATTTCATTTTCGGCATGTTTTTTTTACTTTTTGGAAATTGCCGAATTCTTTTATTTCCTCATTTTTGGGGTCTTTTTTGGTTTTTTGACTAAAAGTTAATTAAGTGAAAAATGAATCACTTAAAAACTTAGGAAAGTGGGTCTAAGGGTAAAATATATGCTCTGAGTTAGAAAATGAGCACCCTCATGCCCCAATCAGAATCTAGACCACACATTTATGCCCTTTTTTTATTTTTTTAATTAAATAATAAAAAATAAGCCTAAAAAAAGGGGAAGAAAAAAAAATTATTTTTTTCGGAAATTAAAAAAAACCTATGGGGGACTTAATACATGTTCATATGACTCAAAAACAATGATTAGCATGGTAATATACATTGACACCTAGGTTTTAATAACTTCTTAAGGATTTTTTACCAAGACATTTACTTTAGCTTTGGAGGAGTGGGTGAAAAGCTCAAAAATTATAAGTCATTAAAAAACGACATATAATTCCCAAGGAAAAAACACCCTAGAGTAAAGTATTGATAACTAAGTCTTAGGCAAGCCAAACCTTTTACATAATTTTCATCATGCTAATTCATTTATTACAAAATCGCCGCAGGGTATGAACATGTAAAAATTACAAAGGGACCAACATTTGGTCCTGATGAATCCTTGGAAATTCTGAGCACTGAGTAGGAACAATTTACTTGTTCCGATCCTTAGTGGCTCACTGGAAATCCCCTATGTACAACTTAGTGGATAACACACTCAAAAGGAATTTTAATTATCCAAAGAAAAAAACACTTGATGAAAGGACTTCCCCAATGAAAAAGTCCTAGGCAACTAAGTTATACAAAACTAGACCCTCATGTTAACATATCATTATACTTTCCCCCACAGGGGTGCAAAAATTTCATGGAGAAAAAATAAGAAGAAGAGTTGCCTCACTTGAAAAAACTTTATTAGGTACTTCTTTCTCATCTTCAATGCACATGGTCCATGGTTGGACACCTAGTTGGTTAGGTGGTCAAGAGAATGGACTCTTTTTAGATCAACTCATCCCATTTGTGAGACACCACCATCCCCTATTGTTATCGATCATGCATATGTCACTGTGGTTGTGTGTATTTGTCATCATTCAAAGAGATCATATGGTCAAAGCCAACTAGAAGTCGTTACCCCTTTTGCTTGAGACTTGTTTTCCACCTTCACCCAACATCAGCAAATTGATTAAACTTTGTAAATATGTCATATACAAGGAACTTCCAGAAGATTCAAAGATTGTTCAAAGACACATGTATATTTTGTTAATTATTATTATTATTGTCACCATGATACTGATTAGCATGATTTAAGTTGGGTTTTAATGTATATCTTGGAGCAGTTCTTACCTTGGATGTGTGCAGGAGCAGTTCATCATGAGTTCTTGTCCGGTCTTAGCATTACCAGACTTCTCATAGCCATTTGTAGTAGAATGTGATGCCTCAGGGGAAGGGCTAGGAGCAGTATTGATGCAAAATCATCACCTCATTGCATTTGAGAGCAGGAAACTGAAGAACTATGAGCGCCACTACTCCATATATGACAAGGAGATGCTAGCCATCTTACATGCTCTCACGAAATTTAGACAGTACCTAGTGGGCAGCAAGTTCAAAATCAAGACAGATCATAACAGCCTCGAGTACTTCTTGGAGCAGAAGGAGCTGAATGAGCGCCAACAAAAATGGGTCATCA
This sequence comes from Pseudotsuga menziesii, assembly GCA_001517045.1. NCBI lineage: Eukaryota > Viridiplantae > Streptophyta > Pinopsida > Pinales > Pinaceae > Pseudotsuga > Pseudotsuga menziesii. Next base: position 39,083 of record LPNX010540916.1, read on the forward strand.
AAGTACAAGACTACGATTTCGAGATAGACTATGTGAAGGGTAAGAACAATATAGTAGCCGATGCATTATCCAGACGACCCGCTTCATTATCTCTCATGAGTATATCTATAGATTGGAGGGATCTTCTCTTAGTAGAGTACTCCAAAAATAAATTTGCTTGCGAATTATTGGATGGGCAGGATCAGGATGACAAGTACAGAATTATCGATGACATCATCTATTACAAGAGCAGGATATATCTCGTCCCAGTATCAGCTTTAAGAAAGAAAATCATACAAGCGGCACATGACTCTCCACTCTCAGGACATCAGGGTTTCTTGAAGACCTACAGGCAGATCCGAGAGAGGTTCTCAGGGAAGGGCCTCAAGGGGGAAGTTATGCAACACGTGCGGGAATGTAGCATTTGTCAGCAGAACAAGATTGAGCACATCCATCCAGCAGGGTTGCTTCAGCCACTACCAATTCCGAAACAGAAGTGGGAAGTATCTCCATGGACTTCATTACAGGATTTCCCAAGGTCCAAGGGCGAGATTGCTTATATGTCGTGGTTGATTGACTGACCAAATTCGCCCATTTCTTTTCTATATCATCCGATTACTCCGCAGCCCAGGTAGCCGAGTTATTTTTCAGAGAGGTCTTGAGGTTACACGGGTTACCCAAGACCATTGTCAATGATCGGGACAGTAGATTCACCGGTGCCTTTTGGCAGGAGCTATTCAGGTTAGTGGGAACCGAGCTTGCTACCAGTACGAGTTATCATCCCCAGAGTGATGGACAGACCAAGATTGTCAACAAGTGGATTGAAGGGTATCTAAGGAACTATGTAACAGGGCAGCAGCGAACCTGGATTAAATGGCTACACTTAGGGGAATACTGCTACAATACTACCTACCACATGTCTATTAGGATGACAGCTTTTAAGGCATTATATGGCTATGAGGCCTTGGACTTTGCAGATGTAGCATTCGGAGACAGCGAGGCTCCTAAGGAAAAGGATTGGATACACTCCTAAGGAAAAGGATTGGATACAAGACAGTCAGGATATCCTTAAAATCCTGAAAGAGAACTTACAGACAGCCTAGAATCAGCAGAAGTTGTATGTGAACAGGCACAAGGTTGAGCGGAGCTTTGAAGTAGGAGATCTGGTATACTTACGGCTCCAACCCTACAGACAGTCTTCACTTAAGAAGAAAGGAGCGAAAAAGTTAAAGCCTCGCTTCTATGAACCCTACAGAGTTATCAGAAAGGTGGAAGAGATGGCGTATGAACTAGAACTGCCACAGGAGAGAAAAATTCACAATGTATTCCATGTGTCCAACCTGAAAAAGACCATTGGACAACACATTGCTCCATCAACAAAGTTACCTCCCTTAGATGATGAGGGACTATTGGTATTGATTCTAGAACGAATCGTACAGACTCGAGAAAGAAGACTCTGAAACCGAGTGATTAGAGAATACTTGGTCCAATGGAAAGATTACCTCTGGAGGATGCCACATGGAAAGGAGAACAGGTATTGCAGCATCCCAGTTTGTAGTTGCTTGAGGACAATCAATCTCAAGTGGGGAGGACTGTAATGTCCTCGTCCGATTAGGCAACAAAACACCCGCTAACCTACTTAATCCCCATAGGTTCGAGTAGGTACTACATAAGAGGGGATTGACTGAGGACATTTGGTACTTAGAACAACTTGGGACACACATTCAGTACTAAAGTCAGCAGTAGGCTAAAAGAAGCCTTTTCTCTTTAGGCTTAAAAGTCAACATCAAATTAGAATCGCATGCATGCAAAAGTAAAAGCACAAACCCTAAAAGCGCATAAGTATCTATTTAAGAAGGATGAGGGAGTCTAAAGAGATACTTTCATGATTATTATTGATTTTGGAGCTCTTGACTAGCAGCATAGCGTGCGGCCACAGCAGTTGAGGTTGAAGACAACGTCTTCAGCTAACAAGGTTTTGGCAGTGAGATATCTGCCCTAGTCTCATCCAAGGTAAACCATCCAGGTTCACCATCCGCTCTTCAACTTATTCATCTAGTTGCAGTTATCCAGTATCCATCAGAGATTGTTTGCAGGGACACGTGTGCAGCCGTAGGGGGGGTTTTAGCTAATCTCATCATCAGTATCATCCTCCGGCACCTGGTGATTATCAGATCCTATCTTGCTCATCCGGAGCAGTTCTCAGCGATTTGGGGATCAGGGGGGTGTGAGCAGCTAAACCTCCAGATCAATTCACTAGCCTACTTAGAGGTTTCAGAACTTATGCATGTGTCAGGCATCCTCTCCGACATGGGAAGACTACCACTCCTGCAAATTCTCAGCTTCAACAAACACCTCCTTCACTGAAAAACGTCACCCTTAGCTGATTTTGGGTTCATACTGCTAGGGTATCACCGAAGGCAGAAAGCACCAGTTCATCACCAGATCGGCTCTTGATGCAGGCATATTCTCTTAGGAGCATTTCAGCCGGCTTATCAGTGGTAAGTGTTACATTCTATCCTACAAACCCTAACCCTAAAGTCAGCTAGAATATAGGGCAATTTTGCATCGCAGTTTGCATGCCCGGCTATTTTAGTAATTTTGCTTAGAATTAGAAAATATCAGTATTTGGGATATTACACATATGGAATCAGATGTTACCACCCCACTTTGACAAGGGTGTCCACATGTGAAATACTTTCACATCGTTTAGCAGGGTTATACCTGGGAAGGCAGTTTTAAAGTCTTTTGTGCTTTTTCCCTTACAAGGTCAGCAGAAGAGTAGTACAAGCAGCAGATTTTCTATTAAAGGAATTGATGTGCAGGGAAAACAAGCAGGAAGCCTGAAGATGATTCTTTAAACTCTAACAGGGGTATCTACAGAGCAGCAAGAGAAGACCATGTCCTTGGCATGATAGGTTGCTTATTTGATTTGTTTTCATCAAAAATACAGTCATTCCTCATCCTGCAAAACACAACAAAGCAATCAACCTGTTTACATTCTAAAGGTCAATTACGGACAGAAACAGAGTTGATTTGTCAAGGCTTCAAAATCCAACTATCCTAAGCTCAGGAACCAATACCAGTGGGTTCTCTTAGCCTAGAAGGATCAAGGATTTGGCAAGTTTTGTTGCACAGCTCAGAGCCGAGACACAAAACAACAGAGGATCCATTATGCATAGAGGTCAAAATGGGGAAAGGTCCTTCAATTTTGCAAGTCTCAAACAGTCTAAGTCACAAGATAAGTTTACAATGGATGAAATTGGATGGACGGGGACAAGTGATACATGGAACCAACCTAGCACTAAGGTTTACTATTTGTACAAGCACGGCATGAGCAACAGTCTTCATATGAAGTCCCTTGATTAGTCATAACACAGGTTAAAGATAATGCACATATAAGCATAGGTCGCCATAATCATCCTAACATGACAAGCATAGTTCACCATAATCATCCTAACATGACAAGCATGTTTGACATACATCATAGAGAAAAATCAAACCAAGGAAGTGTATACCTGATCTCACCATATATACCTGTCTCCAACTGATAAGCCCCTCTCTAACTGTGTGTACCAACTCTGATCTATTGCTCTGCTACAATGAACTAGATCATGACCAAAAGCATCTTAATGGACTCCTGAATCTCAGTCTTGGCAAGGACAATTTGATGAACAAGGCTCTAGAATGGCTGAAGCTGTAAAATTCCATGCTAATATCCCATATCAAAAGTAGCCCAAAATAGAATAAAAGATAAGTCTGCATGTTGCATCATGGAAGCCCAGATGCAAATGTATTTGTGATAACAGGAGCCCCCAAGCCCTCGAGGCGTGGCGAGAGAGGGGGTTGAGCTCCCAACCTTGGGGGGTGAGTCCCCGTGGAACACTAATAAGACACCTTCTAATCATGCATATCAAGGTTATTGGAGTCAATTAGATTGGGAAGTAGTGCCTACAGAAACAACACATTTCACAAATGGTCCTACAGATCTGTACATGTATGTATGGATCCATATGTATACGTCTGATTTGAAAGACTTTTGATTAGACAATTTTGCTTTTGAATTTATTCCATTTTTTAAAATTGCATATGTATGTAACTTAAGGCCAAAGATTGTTTGTGGAAAGGTTGAAGCATCTTCCATCTTGATTTTACAATAATTAGCATTTAGCATTCCCTGATGATTGAAAACTTATATCCATGTTGTAATATCCCAAATCCCGATATTTTCTATTTCTAAACAAATATGCTGATACAACTGGGCATGCAAACTGCCATGCAAAAATCCCTATTTTATAGGAAAAATTAGGGTTAGGGTTTGCGAGATAGAATGAACACTTACCCCTGATAAGTCGGCTGAACTGCTCCGGAGAAAGTCCGCCTGCACTGAGAACTGGATCGGAGATGGGCTGATCTCCCCTGCTTCAGGTGAACCCCCAGCAGCAAGACGCCCCAGTCAGAAAAGGGTGACGCCCTCAAGGAAGGAGGTGTCCGAAGGAACTGCGAATTTGCCAGGTTGATAGTCTTTCAGTGCCGGAGAGAATGCCTGATGCATGCGGAGGTTCTGAGACCTCTAGGCAGGGTAGCAAATTGCTTCAGAGAGGCAGCTACTCACACCCCTGGAACCCCCAAACTGCTAATAACTGCTTCGGATGAGCACTGATGGATCTGATAATCACCGAATACCGGAGTATGAAGCTGATGATAAGAATGGTGCCTGAGTTTCGGAAGGAAACTAAGATCTGAAGGCCCAGCAGCTAATTAGGGCTTTCTGGCTAAAAACCCCCTCTTACGGCTGCACACGTATCCCTGCAACGATCTATACCATGTACTAGATAACTGATGAATGAATGAAGAACAAGTGGTGAACCTGTATGGCTTACCCGGGATAAGACTAGGACAGATGTTTCACTGCCGAAATCTTGTTAGCTGAAGACTCCGTCTCCAACCCCAACTGCTGTGCTGCTATCCAAGAGCTCCCAAAATAATGATCATCAAAAGTGAAGTCTCCTTTCACTTTATCTTCTATTTATAAAGTTCAACTGCGCAAAACCTAATCTTTGACCTAATTAGGTCACTTTATCTTCTAATTTGCCGTTGACTTGCATGCATGCGGATGGAGACTTAAAAAGTGCATGCATCATTAAATAATGATTGGATGGCATGCCCGAAGGTGGCCTTTGGCCCCGGTGGCCCTTCTTGACCAAATGATGATGCCCTATATCTTCTATGGGTGGCATCAGTCCTTAGCCGATTCCTGAGCTGTCAGTAACCGCTCGAACCCACAAGAATCACATAGGTTAGCGGTTTTGGGCCTCAAGGCCTAACTGGAAGAAAAACATTACACATGTTGAGCAAAACATATAACCAGAGCTTAGCACTCCAAGTTAATCCCTGAGAGATATATAGCTAAATGAGGATGGAAGCATAATTTATGATCTATGAAACATGGAAGTAATGTAATTGTCAAAAATCTATCACTCAAGAAAAGCTTCCAGTGAAAAGTTCCCTAACCCTCATATTTAGGAAAAAAACTTGTTTATAAAAATAATTAAACTTGTAAAAATAATTAAAATTATCAAAATAGAAAAGAATAAAAGGAACAAAACTAACCACAAAGCCTCTGATGATAGGGCAAGCAAATCCACTGGGACCTGTCAATGTGTTGTGATTAAGGATGCACATTGTTTGAACATGAAAGTTATAATCCATGTTTTGTAAGACTTCAACAACTCTCAAACACAGAGGCCAGGAATATCCATCAAATACTAGATTCTGAATTGACGAGATTGTAAGCAAAGTGTTATCCCTGCTATGCTGCATCCAAAGTCAATTGTATTGGCATCAGTAATAACATTCATAATTTCCTTGTGCAATTTTTCTCAAGAGTCCAAATAATGATCAGTATACACTAGAAAGAATTTCTCACAGTCTCATTCGCCTCAGAATTATCACTTTCAAAGACTCTCTTAAAAATTCCTTCATGTGTATCATCAAAACTTCCTATAAGATGTACCTGCAGGTATGCAAATTTGCATATAGATCATGTCAAAAGGCCAATAATAGAACCCAAATTAAAAGTTTGTTTTTGACCAATAAAGAAAGAAAAACTACTTCAATAAGGCATGCAAAAATCTATCATCCTGAAATAACTTAAGGCATGCAAAAAATCTATCATCCTGAAATAATTTGCATTTCAGTTTTCTATTTTCCTATAATGAAAACTATTAAAGCATAAATAAAAGGAAACCCAACAGAACATCAGAAAGGGAAACAGACATCCAAATCAGCATTATCTTCCTCAGATAACACTGCTGACAGCATCTGCAACAGACCCAATTTTATACATTCCTCAGAGTCTAAATGTCCAACAGATGTCCTGTAATTTTTCATGTAAAGAGCAGTGAGTATAATCCGGGTAAAAGCTTTTGAACTAGATAATCCTTTTATAAGTACAATTTCGCATAATCTCATGAATACCATCTTTAAGAAAATGAACATGAGCATTAGTAACGAAGATAAAGGAAACTCACATTCCCGTTTTTTGGTTCCGAATCACAAGTCCCACACATGTAGTTAACTCATCAGTGCCAACAAACTGCCAATTGATGAACACATTGTTAAAACACCACCACTCATGTAAATTATCTATTTGAAAACCATAACCCCATGAACAATAGTGCACTAATTTGTCAATCTAGAGATATAGGTGGCGTGTGTTGAATATGAACAATAAAAGTAAAGTTCTTTAATAAAGTACCAAAACTTATAAACATGTCAGGAATAAAACAGTTAACCATCAAATGTCACACTAAAGAACTGCTCTCACGTCAAGGTACTTGAGTTTCTCGTTTATGTATAAGTGTTAATGCAACTAAAGTCTAATACTAGCAGACTGCGGTATACTACATAGATATTCTTACAATAAAAAAGACATTAAAACAGATTGATATTGTAATCAAGGTTTTAAAACTCGGAACCGGGAGTCGAACCGGTCGAGGGTCAACTCGGACCTGAACTGGAACCGGTAATGAACCGGAGCGGTTTGATTTCAATGAACCGGGCTATTAAATAATACAAAAAAAATTACAATTTTAATGACAAAAATTATATTTAACATTCCAAAATATGATTTCAAGCCAATAGATGATTAGAGACATAATATGCAAAGTCTACTCATATATATAGTATATACCATAAAGTTAAACCATGTATGGGTCACAAAATGGCACCAAGTGCACTACATAGATGATAGAAGATAGTATCACCAATTAAGCTTCTACCCTGCCTCATAACCTATCTACGTGGAGAATCCGTTCCGGCTCATACGTTGTTCTTGCACTGCTATATTCACCATTAGCAAGACACACAAATTTTCTCACAAGGAGCATCCAAATGAAATAAGTAACCATATTGATTGAAACATGAACCACCATAGATAACAGGCACAGATTTCAGAACTCCCGCATATCATATACAAACGTAGTTCAGGAAAGGGACCATAGATGGGTCTCTTGTCAGCCATGGATTTGTGAAATGTCACAAGTAAACTTCAAAAATTATATAATTTCAGCTTTCAGAACTCTTATTCGAATATTGTATAAGAACATAGTTCAGAAAAGGGACCATAGATGGGTCTCTCGTCATCCATGGATACATCAAATGCCTCAGGTAAACCCCGCGGAGGTGTTTGTTTTTTCCCATCTGGTCATCCGGCTAGTTACGGTCCCGGCCAGCTAAGACCAGTTCGGTAATGAACCGACCGGTTCAGGACTCGGGCCGGTCGGTTCATTACCGAACCGGTCTCCGGTCCAGTTTTAGGGTGTTGACCGGTCAGACCGGTCGGTTCTGGTTCCGGTCTGGGCAGGTTTAAAAACACAAATTGTAATACCCTGTTTTTGACCCCAGTATGTAAAAATGTAATCATGTAAATATTAATTAAATGGCTAGAAGCCCTAGAAGCTAGACATGAATGGTCTAGTGAGACCATATGATGTAATTATGTACATTATTTATATAAAAAACATGACTACTACTAACTAACAAGGACTAAGAAGAGATGGAGGAATATAATTCCACAGGAGAGAGAGTAAGAAGGGGGGGGATTTATGGGAGAGATGACCCTAGTGACTTATAATTTAAGTCACTATCTTTATTATTCTCTTTTATCCCAAGTTTTAATATTTCCTTTTATTATTCTCTTTTATCTTGAATTAAAGTGCACTGGCCTTAACCTAGGTTAATTATTCTAAACTTGGGGGATTAGTGTAGAAAAAGGTGAAATTCCCATAAGTGGTGTTTGCCCAATTCTTTGTAGCTTTGCATGCCACTTGGCTAGTACTAAACTGTAATGTCCTCTTATGCTTAGGCATTGAGGACCAACCCGCTAACCTATGTGATTCCTATAGGTTCGAGAGGATACTAACAGTGAAGGAATCAGCGGAAGATTGATGCCATATATAGAAGATCTAGGGCATCAATATTATATCACCATTGGATCGAAGAGGGCCACTAGAGCCAAAGGCCACCTGCATGCATGACATTTGGGCATTATTTAATGATGCATGCACCCGATTAAGTTTCCATGCGCATGCATGCAAGTCAACTGCAAATTACAAGATAAAGTGACCTAATTAGGTCAAAAGTTAGGGTTTTCGCAGTTGAGAGTTATAAAAAAAGATAAAGTGGGAGAGGTGTCAATTGATTGCACACCAGCAACAGAAATCAATTGAAAGTTATCTCGTCACTTAGGAAAGTGGGAGAGATGTGACCTTGGGGGCAAGCACAAAGTTAGGTACTGTCACCTACTCCTAGCTCCTCCGTTTAGGCTAACTCCTAACGAAACCAAGGGGGGTAGTCCCTACAAAAGAGTTTTCTACGGCTCTTAAGTTGTTAAAGTGTTTTTTGAAGGTTGCAGATGCGGATGGGTGTTTTTTAGGAGTTATTATAATTTGAAGGTGTTTTACTTATTATGAATGTGACACAAGATCAAAAAAGCAATCCACGTTGCAACAAGAGATTAAAAGATAAATTTAAATTCTAGACATCAATTAAGCATTCAGCGATAACAATTATATTAAGCCATAGACAATTGATCAAATAATATAATTATGCAAAACAAAACAAGGACCAGTGCCTTATGGAGTCAATGAAGCTGAAATGCGCCAGAGATATAAACACACGTCTAGAAATTAAACCAGTGAATGTTAAATTGTGCGAGTGCTCTTGGTAAGTTTTAAGGATTTTAATGGTGATCTTGCTTAAAGTGTCTAGGAAACCTAACCGGAAATACTTTCAGTGACTCCGTTCGAAGACATGACGGACCTGTCTGGAATCACAAGCTAGGTGTTCAATAACTTAACCAGCGAGTGTCTAGATTGGGTTGCCCGGCGCCCACCCTTGGAATTTGCCCACTACCTGAGTATTTTATCGAGACAACGCCAGTGCGTTGGTTATGGGGTAAAAGTTTTAATTATGATGTTATTGCGGTCTTAGCAAGTCCGTTCACCGTTCTGAGTACGAGACCAACTCGAAAGTCAGCAGAGCATACTAGGTGAAGGATATCGACGAAGTGAATTAATTATAGGGAATGTGAGTTGAAAGATTTTATTAAGTCAATTAATTAAACTCTCCGACAGAGAGTGCTCTTGACCTTGTCTTATGACAAAGGTTCAAAAGTCTTATCTAATCTAAATGCCTAATGCAAGGATCTACAAAACTAATGATGCTCTTCGATAGAGAGTGTTCTTGACTTGTGTTACTACAAGTTCAAGAGTCTTACTTATTGATTAACTTATTAAACAATGAAAAGACAACTCTCCGATAAAGAGCACTCTTGATCTACAAAGTGAGATTCAAGAGATTTCTACTTTAAACAGTTCAATTACTTATGAAAGATACAAACACTTAAAAGATCAAGTAATCAACTTAGTTAATGAAGCGCAGTGGGCTAATCTAACAATTAGTATCTACTTTGCGAAAAATGAAACTACTCTAAGTACTTGAAATAAATCTAAGCTAAGAACAAAGACACTCTTCCCCAAATGAGGAAGAAAAACCAAGTATGGGAGGCCTTATCCCACTTAGCCTTGTTTTATTAATGAATTACAAATGCCTTGGGAATTTAATCCTTGTAAGGACTTTTGAGAACTAACTTAAGTAAAAATGAAAAACTCTCATGAGTTTGTACAAAGGAGAATGACTTCTTTTTGGTTTTGGATCCTTGTCTTTGGATCTAGTTCTACTTGCTCTTTCTTGCTTGGTTTTGCTTTTAGTTCACCTGTGGATAAGAGCTCTAAACAAGGACTAGTAAGAGTGTTAGGAAACCAAATTTAACTTGCGATTCAAAAATATTAAGTGGATGAGAAGACAAGTGCCTTATGAGATGAAACAAAAGATCAAAACAAAGGAATGAGACCCAAAATCAAAACTTGGAAAGGACTAGGCAAGCTCACCGATTTTTATGTAAAATGCACGATTTTTTACGAAACGACTTGAGACTTTTTGCGAATCTAAAATTAAAGATTTTTTAACATTTTAGACTAATTTCCAGAATCTGAAAATAGTAGAAAATTGCAAAAAATCAGCAAAAAACAGCAAGTACAAAATTGCACATTTTTCGAGAAAAAGTCAAAAAAATAATAATAATAATAATAATAAATTTTGAAATTTTTTTCTGATTTTTATGCTAATTTCCATAAATGAAAAATAGCAGAAAAATGTCAAAATCAGCCAAAAAACAACAAGCACGAAATGGCATGTTTTTCGAGAAAAAGTAAAAAAAAATTGAAAAAAAATTTCGAAAATTTTTATGATTTTATGAATTTCCAAAATTTAAAAAAAAAAGAACACAGAAAAAACCAGCAAGCTAAAAAATGGAAAATGTGCACGTTTTCCAAGGCAAAAAAAAAGATGGATTTACAAAAATGGAAATGAAACTAGATCTTTAAAAGTGGGCCTTTAGAAAGATGGATGTAGCTTTGAAAAAGTACATCTAAGGCTAGAAAGCCTAGATCTAACTTAGTAGAAGCCAAGCAAGCTTGAAATAAAGATTTAAATGACTTAATAACTTCTATAAAAGTGGAAAAGAGGTAGGATAGAACCTTGAAAATAGAGATCCACTTGTAGCAACCAATGTAACCAAGAGAAATTTTTGAAGTTTGTTGGAGAAGGCAAGAAAGATCTGGAATCGCTTGCAACCCTGCAAACAAAATATATTAATAATGGAACACTTGTATGGTGAAAGTATTAGGTGCCGAAAGCTCCTACTAGATGCAATCCCTGAAGACACAAACACTCAATGCAGATTTGATTAGAAGCCTAAGTACTAGATTGTTAGTCTTCAATAAACATAATAATCAAATTAGAATACAAGGGTAGGGTGAAAGAGATATTACTTCACATAGGATGAAGACACAATGCCAAAAGCCCATCAAATGACCTCCAAAGTCTTAATATTTTATTAACAAAAGAAGCTTACAAAATCCAACAGAGTTTCTATGCCATACTCTCCATTCCAATAGAGCTAAAAAAGCCTCTATTTAAATTTTATACAATGAAAGAAGGCTAAAACCCTAAAACCAAACTAAGAGTAACACCGGAGTAATTGAATGAGCTCGGCATGATCATTTGGAGTTAAACTGAGCTGCAACTGAGTGCTGGAGTAATGAGCGGGGGTGAGGTGGCTCATCCTCCCTCGTAATGATCACCCAACCAATAGATAACCCACACTTCAACCAAAAGCAAATTTGACCAAAGAGGGCAAATTTCTGACTAATAGTTCAACTGCTACACTCCGATACTTGATCTGAAACTGACCGATATTGATTGGAATCATCATAAATGCTCCATGCCATGTCATTTAGCCTTTTATTTCGCTGAATTTGGATTAATTTGGAGAGTTTTAATTTTCTCCAAAATAATCATTTTTTAATAAATAATCATTTTTTCCTCGAAAATGACTTTTTTGAAAAAATGAGCATTATGTGTCCGACTGATGATCCGAAAGTTGGATCTGACTAGCTGGTTGATCAAGAATGATTTTTGGCTTAAGGTTAGAGCCTTCAATCACTGAAAATGGGGTCCGGATGACCGACTTATTCCAAACGGGATTTTTCCAATTAATTTATGGAAAAATTAATCAAAAAACTTAGGGAAATAATTAAAAATTAAAAAATAATTTTTTAACCCGTCCGATAAAAAAATTTCGGAAAATTTTTAAAGGTCCTATTGACTTAGGACATGACCATGCTCTATTCTAACAATGCCCAGTAGGTTTATAAACACTTAGTTGGGCTCTAATAACTCCCCAAGGCCCCAGAATTCAAAATCGAGCATTTCAGCTTTGAAGGAAGCGGGAGAAAACGTCGTCAATTATACTTGGCTATAGGCAAAGCATAATTGTCAAGGGCAAAAAACTCCCTGGAATACCTTAGTTGAGATTCTACGTCTTAGGAGACCGAACCACTCAAAATACCGTACTAGCACATTTTATTACAAACCCCGCGGGGCCATGGTCAAAATTATTCAAATGAAAAACTGGCTAGCCAATATTTGCTAGACACAAAGGCGGATCATCTGATACACTGGAAACAAACATTTATCATGTTTGTCAACTGGCGGCTCCTCAGGTAATCGAACTATGTTACAAATAAGTGGATAACACCAGGCTCAAAGGGCACTATTTATTTCAAAGCATTGTAAAAGGTTTAATAAAAAGCAAGTGGGACAAAGGCCCCCACACCCCCCTTCCCCTAGTTAGGGGAAGCCTGTATCGCCTCTTTTGCTTTCTTTTTTCTGTTTTAGTTTTGCATGCATTATAATTGCTTAGAGTAGTTTAGTTTGTTTTTGCTTTCATAAAAAGAAAATAAAAACTTTGTTTTGTTTAGTTTTACTTTCGCATCTGTTGCTTTATATAAATTGCAAAAGGTAAAAAGAACCAAAGCCTCTTGAATCTCACTGAAAAGTGGATCAAGAGCACTCTCTATCGGAGAGGTTTAATTTTTCAGATTAGTTTTTGTTTATCATTTGGTTAAGTAATAAAAGGAATCCAAAATATCTTGAATCTCACCGACAGGTGGATCAAGAGTGCTCTCTGTTGGAGAGTTTACTGTTAGTTTTATCTTTTCTGATTTATTTGTTTATTTAATCAATCCGGCCGTTGCTTTCCCGAGTACCCGAAAGGTGAAAGAGACTCTTCAGTCGTCATCTAAACAACTCATTTTTATGTCTCTAATAAAATAAACCAAGACTCCTTCCCCGTATGCTCTACACCGCTATAGCTTGTCTGATCAAACGGCTGTATCAGAAAGGGATACGAGCTACTAGATTTAATAGGAAAATCCACACAAGTCATTTTCTTTAGAACTCCGGAGGTTACAAAGGGTAAGCACTACAGAGTCAGGGAGCCACTCCAAGCAGATTAATCCTCACCCCGTTGGACACTTGGTATTACTGCTTTAGCACTCAGTTCGAAGGGATTTGACTTGTTGGGCCAAACCCACAATTAACCCACGCCCTTAATTATCCATTTAATAATCTAAAATTTACCAACCGAGACACTGCACTACTTTCACTGAGACTACACTAGCAACCCACATTTGCAAGCACTCTTTTCATTTTGGCACTGGTCTATTTTGTTCTTTTTGCATAAGTGAATCACGCAATGTGTCATTGAATATTGTGTATCTAATTTCAGTAAAAGTGTTGCTAAGGTTAAATCTTGTTTGCAGTAATTGGTAATCTTTAATTTCATCCATTTAATATTGTTGTCACATATATAGTAGCCGGGCTACCATATTCTATTTTTCAGATTCAGTACATTTTTCAGCTAGATCCCCTACATATGAGATGTTGACATGAGCATTTATGATGGATCATTATTTATTTGATGGACTATAGTATTCTCCCATGCCAGAACCGAGTCTTAGGACACTCAGATTTGAGGACTGATGTAGTCATTTAGCCATGTGCAAAGCAGTTAGCAGTGCCCAAATTTGCATCAGTGTTTTCTCATTAGACAGATATTGATTCAGATGGATTATTTGCATGATCATGACTCAGCTTATATTATATTGTGTTATGGTTATCATTGCTCTTATACTCATTTTTGTGACATGTGTTAGCATTTCGTATCATGATCTGGCGATCATATAAATATGTGGACTTGGATGTATCTATATTATGTATTGATGTCCCTACTCAAAACTGGAAGTTCTTGATCTATACTCATTGGTTTTACCCTCTTTAGGGAGAAAAGAGGAAGTCATTCTCACCATACTTTGGCTTGCTAGTGTTGGTTTCATTATTCATTGTCTCCACCCATCCATTACCTTCCAATTATGTTTTAGCCCGACTTACTTCTTGACTTGTGGCATGGAGGACCTATCCCCGCTACAGCCTTTGTTGGACAAGCTTCTCTGTTTATCTGTGTCTCGGCTCTGAGTTGCCTAGGTTGTGTTTGCTTGTCTGAAACAAGTAGCGCTGCCATCAATACAATGTATTTGGAAATAAAATGAATATCTATGAAAAATCCCATCCATGAAAAGTAGTGTTTTTAAACATACATGAATGCAAGGCTAGCCTAATGAAATTGGCTCTGAAAAAATATTGCACTGAAATATCTTAAGCATTCATGAAAAGTAGTGTTTTTCAACATACATGAATGCATAAAGCCTAAATAATAAAAGTCCGTATAAAAATACATGGACAAAGGCTATGGAAAATCAAAGGCCCAAAAGCAATGGTTCCGAAAAGTTATATCTAAAGATCATTAGCCTTACTTGTATTGAGTTGGATTGTGAGCATTTGTCAAGGTGAGTAAGCACCTCTGAAGTAGTTCACCCATTTGTGAGGCACTGCCATCCCCTTTGTTGTTGTTTGTCCGGCATATGGCTAGAGTGAGTATTCCCTTTCCATATCCAGTTGGTGGTCAGCCTTGGTCCTAGCCTTGTGAATGTTAGCCTTCACCCTTCACTAGCAAATTGATTACAACTATGACGTGAGTATAGTCTTGAATGTCTGGTCTGAGTTATAATAAATATAATCCTATATATATATTCGGTTGATGTACCGCCAGTGAGGTGATTGCTACTTGTTATGATTGTTACGAAAATGATTTGTAGAGCATGTCTTAGCCTTTTAACACTTGCAGTAGATGGATGTCAGCATGAGTTATATTATTGGTATCTGGTCATTTACAGGTTATTATTTTGTCTATTTGATATTATAAATGATCAGACAGAGACCTTGAGAGGGTATGAGTATATACCTTAGATGTATTTGAACTTTCTGAGTCCAGTGACACAGCTTGTTTTCAGTTCTGGGCACTTACAGAGATGGTCAGGCTCATTTTACCCAACTGGTGCAGTTTTGTTTCACTAGATGGCAGGTCTGAGCAGGGAGATGATTTTGTTGGATCTCCTAGGGCGTTGTATGGGACATAAGGGATCCAGCCACTTGATTGTACCATAGTACCCCCCTCCCAAAGAGCTTCGTGGGCTCAGTTAGACAAGGCATGCAACCTAAGAGGTTGTTTTGGGCCTATCACGTTTCCCGAGGCAGATCAAAAAATAATTAAATGGCTACTGAAGAAATCGATCTAGGCTACTGAGGCAAGGAAATGGCGTGGAATGAGTTCTAATGATGAGAGTGATGTCTTCCACCCCTTCTCCAGCAGTTGTAGCACCTGGATGGGCCATATCTATGTTTCGAGCATTTTATATTATTTTTCTGGAGCTTTTGGAAGCTCACAATTTCCTAAAAGAAGCACAATTTCACATTTAAAAAATTATATTATTTTTATTGTGCCATGGGGACACCCAAAGCGAGTTAGTTAACACTCCCTGGACCCACCATGTGCTTCATTTATTTTTTGTTGAGTGGGATCCCCTCTCCTAGGGTGATTTAGTCCACTTTTATATTATATTATGGCATTGATCCATGTATTGTATGTTGAGCTCATCTCAACCATTGATTATAACATTTGTATCTTTTAATCTTAGCCACCCATTTGAAAAGTGGTTAGGATTTTGGTTCTCTCGTTCCTATTTAAAGGAGAGAGCTTCTCATTTGTAAGGGGTCTTTGGCTCTTGGATCTGGATAATAGAAAAACTTTTCATGTGGATATTTTTGGATCTCCTTTGCATCTGGTGTTCTTAGATGGTGATTGGAAAGTCTTTTGCTTCCTAGCATTCGGGAAATTTTTGTGAGATTTATATTTTTTCGGGAATCATTGTCTTGTCTACAAAAGGGCGACTTTAGCTTGGGCGTTTTTGTAGGGGCTCCTCAACTCGCTTGAAATGGCTTCGCTCGTATCAGGGGGTTTTCATTAGTGTCATTGTGATCTATGATCTCTTCTTGCTATTTTTCTGTAGCATTTGTTTTTTTTCTCATAATGTAGCAAATCTGATATGGTTGACGTTTGTTGTGCAAGAGAGAGGGCGCATTGGCTTCTTGCAACAAAACGTTAGACATAGAACTCACTCGAAGCTTCTCAAATTGATCGGGACAGCAGGGATCATCATCATCGAGGCATCTACAAGGTTTTCCAGGTAAGATCCACAGGTTTGTAATCTTCTTCCAGATCTCTATCCATTGGCATCTGTCTTCTTAAATTTTCACCTTAAAACCCTAAATAATAAAAAACCAAAAATTTTGAAAAATCAGACCGCTTGATCTCAGGGCAAACCATTTCTGGGTTTCATAGATCGAGTCTTGCCCTAAAGGAATCACCCTCAACGCAGAGCTAAAAATGGTTGGTTTTCCCTAGATCTGAAAAACTGACTTCCTAGCCCTAGCGCTACCCCCTGTGCTGCCAGTTCCTCCCCTGATCTGACTTTTTTCGGTAAACTACTTTCTTGGGTTTGTAGATCGGGAATATTCCCAGGTGGGTCTCCTCCAATGCCGGACAGATAGTGACTCCATTGCCCTAGATCTGACAGGCACTGATTTCTAACCCTAGTGCTACCCCTTTTTGGCCTCTTTTTCCTGTGTTTTGACTTTTTCCTGGTGACTCGAGTACTTTCACATTGTCATATCTTCTTTCGAGTCTATCCATCGATACTAGATAGCCCCAATCATGTCCTTGCCTTCCCTGCATTGGTCATGTTTCCCAAGGCATCGGATATCTTCCCCTGTTGCTAGTACCTCTGTTACCAACTTTTTTGTACCATAGTTGGGTTACTTGAGGAGCCGTCGGTTGACAGACTTGTTCAAAATCTGATTCCAGTGTATCAGTTGATCCGTCTGCATGTCTAGCCAATATTGGCTAGCCACTTTTTTATTTTAATAATTTTGACCATGGCCCAGCGGGGTTTGTAATAAATGTGCTAGTAGGGTATTTTTTGAGTGGTTTGGTATCCTGAGACGTAGAATCTCAAATAAGGTATTCCAGGGAGTTTTTTGCCCCTGACAATTATACTTTGCCTTCAACCGAGTATAATTGACAAGGTTTTCTCCCGCTTCCTCCAAATCTGGAATGCCCGATGTTGAATTCTGGGCCTTGGGCGGTTATTAGAGCCCAACTAAGTGTTATAAACCTACTAGGCATTATTTAGATAAATCATGGTCATGTCCTAAGTCATCTGGACATATAAAAAAAATTCGAAAAGATTTTTTTCAAACGAGGAATTTTTTTTTAATTTTTAATTTTTTAATTACTTTTCTTAAGTTTTTTGGGTTAATTTTTCCATAAATTAAATGGAAAAAACCCGTTCATGGTAAATAAGTCATCTGGGCTCCGAATTCAGTGATTGAAGGCTCTAATCTTAAGCAAAAAATCATTCTTAACCAGCCAGCCAATCAGAGCCAGCTTTCAGATCAACAATCAGACACATAAGGCCTGTTTTCTCAAAAAAATCAGTTTTGAGGATAAAAATGATTATTTTGGAGAAAATTAAAACTCTCCAAATTAATCCAAATTCGACGAAATAAAAGGCTAAATGACATCTCATGGAGCACTTTTGATGTTTGGAGTTGTCATAACTCAGCTTCAGTCATCATTAAGAGAGCAATTAATTTATTATCAGTTATCAAACATGTCATCTCCAGCTAAAGATGAGATGGAGAGCTCTCATTCGTCCCGCGATTTGATCGAGATGAAGACTAAAGCTTGCACCATCAGTGGGCTTCCCAAACCTAGCACAGACTCTAGCCAGACCTAAAGAGGTGATTTTACCAACACCCAGGAGCCTCCTTCACCCATTCACGCCCCTCCTCAGCAGTGATGAACCTTCCACACGTGTGGGCTTGTTTGAGGGTGGATTTCAGTGTTTTCAGTTGGAGTGGGGGCACATTGCCTAGGTGGAGGCCTCCCCTCACTCCCAGTCCTCCGATTTAGGTTTGGCTCTTCTGTTAGGTGGTCGGCTGGTTAGCTTATTTGGTTTGGTTTTACTTTTTAGCACTCTCTCATTATATAAATAGAGGCTCTTTCAGCTCCATCGGGGTGGATGATTGACGCAAAGAACCTCTGGTGAATTATTGTAATACTTGTTGCTCTTATGCAACCATTTTGAATAAAGAAAGGCTTTGGAGGCTCATGTGGTGTGGATTCTGGATTCATGTGCTTTGATTAATGAGGTCATACCATTTCATTCCTGCTTTTGTTTACTAATCTATGGGTAATTATAAATGCTTTAGAGGGCTTCTATAAGCACGTAAGAGTAGATCTTTGTAATTTCAAGTTATCTACTTATTTACTTTCCGAAATTTATAAAGAGCATTGTCTTATTCAGCTATATCTCATGCTTTTTGTGATTCGGAGTAGTAAATAGTACATGTTCTAATCCCCTGTTTTGGCAAGCATGCAAGTTGTTTGATTGCAGATCACTCTATTGCACCGAGTACAAGGATGAGCTAAGTTGCATCTACCTTTCTTGGAATCAAGCACAAGTATCTAGCAGCCGCATACTGATTGAGTTCCAGGGTGCTTTCAGAGATTCAAAGATCCAAGTGGTTCCATCTCTCAGATTCACCCCTAAAAACAAAGTTCTACTTTCCGGTTACTTTGATGCTCTGTTTAATAACAAGTAGATCCAAGCATTAAGTTTCATCTTTATATCTCTTGTTATTATAGATCTAAAATTTCCTTTGTTAAAGAGCTTACCTTACGAAGTTTAGATCTAGTTTGGTTAATACTTGTGGTAGTATCAATGTCTCATCTTATGCAAGTATTAAAATTGTAAATTCTTAGTGTAGTGTATTGCCTAATCCACCATTTTGCAAGAAAGAAGCTCGCTGGTTTCTTACTTTTCGTGACAGGTTAAGCGAAAAAATTGGCAAAAACTTAAGAAATTAACTGCAAAAAACCTCCCATTGTTCCTCTTCTTAATCCCTTTTCTACCAGTCGCTTTGCTTTGTCTCTTTTACCTCTTCTTCATCGCTGCCCCGTTAGTACTCTTTTTACCATCCCTTTTTCTCTTTTTTGGACAGCCCTAATGTGCCCTAGCTTTCTTCCCTTTTTTGCCTCTTTTTGCCCTAGTTTTTAGGCTTCCTTTAACCTTGTTTTTGGCCATTTCTTTTATTTTTTGTTCGCTGTCCCGTTTTGCATTTTTTATGACAGCCACTTATTTCCTCTTTCGCTGCCCCGTTTTCTTCAATTTTGTTCATCCCTTAGCTTCTCAGTTGGCTTCCCTATTCTCCCCTTTCTTTGGTTTTGATTCTTGCTTAGTTTGTTTGCCTTTCTTCTCTCATCTTCTTTTGTTTCAGCTCTCTTTCTTTTTGTTCTTTTTACTCTCTTCAAACTTCTTCCCTTTTTCTCTTTTCACAGGCTTCGGAAAGATCTCAAAAGTAAAAATAAAAGGCACTCTCCTTTTTTTTACAAGTTATAATATTTGTAGAGTTACTTTGTCTTTATTTGAAAAATCCTTTCAAGGATCAGGATCCTTAAGGCACATTGTATAAAGTTTAATAAAAAATCTCTATTTGAGTGGGGTTTTTAAGTCCCCACTCTCATCCTCCCCCATTTGGGGAGGCTTGTGTTGTGTGTATGCTTAGATTAGTGCTTGTTTTCATCATTGATTATATCTCATGCTTAAATCACTAATTGTTGATTCATCACTTTTTAATTAAGTTGATTATTCAGTTCTTTTAATTGTTTATCTTTCTAAGTAAATCAACTGTGCAAATCTCTTGAATCACACCATAAGGTGGATCAAGAGTGCTCTCTGTCGGAGAGCCCAATCAACTAATTTCATCTTATGCTTGTTTAATCAATTAATCCTCATAAGTAAGACTATTGAACTTGCAGAAACACAAGTCAAGAGCACTCTCTATCGGAGAGCATCTTAGGTTTGCATAACCCCTGCATTAGTTTCATCTAGATTAGCTAAGTCTCTTGAACCACTGTCATAAAACAAGGTCAAGAGCGCTCTCTGTCGGAGAGTTTTAATTAATTAACTTAATAAAATTCGCAACTCACACCCCTTTAATTAATTAAACCCCCTCTCTCCTTGCCGGAATATGCTCATACCGATCTTAGATCGGAATACCCAGAAACGGCATTGGATCTCTAAACCCCACAAGAGGAACTTAACTAAAACTTTTCCCCATAACCAACGCACCGGCGTTGTTCGATAAATACCGAGGCATGTGGGCAAATTCCAAGTGTGGGCGCCGGGCTACCCAATCTGGGCACTGGTAGTTAAGTTATTGAACACTTACCTTTCATCCCAGACAGGTCCATCATGTCTTCATACGGAGCCACTGAAGGTATTTCTGGTTAGGACATCCAGCTACCATAAGCGAAGATCACAAGTAAAAACTCTTAAAACTTACCAAGAGCACTTTCAAAACCTAACATTCACTGGCATCTTTGGGGATTCACATTTTTTTATACACAAAGCATCTCTGATAAGTTGACTCCATAGGCCCTAGTTCCATCTTTTAACATTGTTGATAATCTGGGCCATTTGTCCATCGAATGTTTGATTATAAATCATATCTGTGAATGCTTTATCAATTTCGTGAAATTCTCAAATATTTGTCTATCTTTTAATTTCGGTGATAGCAACGTGGATTGCTTTGTTTTGTGCTCAATTCATCACATTAATCATCTTAAATCACAATAATTCCTAAACAACACCCATCCGCATCCGAAACATCTAAAAATTAACTTAACATTGAGCCATAGAAAACTCTTTATTAGGGACTACCCCCCTTGGCTTCGTTAGGAGTTAGCCTAAACGGAGGAGCTAGGAGTAGGTGACAATACCTAGCTCTGTGCTTGCCCCCAAGGTCACACCTCTCCCACTTTCCCAAGTGAGGAGACAGCTTTCGGAAGATTTCTGCTGCTGGTGTGCAATCGGCAGACAACATCTTTTGGCGCCGTTGCCAGTGACAAATCTTTTTAATCCTGGACGACCTTTGTTTCTTTTAGTTTTTTACCTTGTTTTTCCCCTTTTTTGGTAGATTTTTAGTCCAATCACTCTCTGAAATTAGACTTAAGTCCACCTGGCGACTCCACTGTCAGTTAACACCTCAAGGTATTCCACTAAAAGAAACTCTGTAGGTTTGTTCGATTTCATCCCTGACCTCGAAAAGGTCTATAGGAGGAGATTAAACAAACTATCTTCTCTCAAGATCCTTGCAGAACTTGGATCTGAGTCTGTTTCAGACATCCATCTTTTATTTTCAGAAAACTCAGAAAATTTGCAAAATAATAACTGTTTCCTTGATCCAATGGGTGAGTTTTTACTCAACTTTGCTCAGATAGCAGGTCATCCTCATGATATCCCTGACAAGCTTACGACATATAATGGCACTGATGCCTCTGTCTCTGCTGAACAACATATCAGGAATTTCATCAGACACTGTGGTGCCCAGGTCAAGGGTACTGATAGGCACGAAGATGTTTACACGACCCTATTTGCCTTATCTTTGGATGGAAAGGTTGGCAACTGGTATGATAATTTGTCGGACAACTCTTTCACCACCTTAGCGGAATTCAAGACTGCTTTCCTTGGAAAGTTTGGCAGCAAAAAGGAACCTAGACACCTAGTAGCAGCTTTGACTAGTATAAAGAAGTCCAAAACTGAAACAATGGATGAATTCAACAACAGGTTCACTGAATTAGCAAATTCCATCCCTACCACTTATTCTCCTCCAGCAGCTTCTGTTCTGGACTATTATATCGAAGCATTAAGTGGCAAAATCCAGTACCAGATCAGAGACAAGGAGCCAGCTACTCTACTTCTAGCTCAGGGTTTGGCCATTAAAATTGATAAGAACATGCAGTCTTCAGGAGAGTCTAACATCCAAGGTTACTCTAGGGCTTCCATTCCTATTAAAAATGTTGAACAGAAAGGGAAAGAGCCGTCAAACGAAGCTTATGAGAAAAAGCTCACTGATCTAACTGAAAAAATGCAAGAAATAGAAAGGAAATACTTAGCGCAGATTAAGGAAGTTCAGAATAGGGTCATAACAGTTGAAAGAACGCAACCCCTGCCACCTCCTAGAGCTTTCCCTGCAAAACCAACATGGCAGAGGAAGAACCCCAACCATGAGCAGAGGCCTCCTCAGCAGCTAGAGGCCACTAATGTGGTTGAACCTTACAAACCATTTTGTAGGGCATGCAGAGATTTCCATGAGGAATCTGGCTGCAATTATGCATGTTATGTCCAGGAGCATGGTTATCCCAAGGGGTGCGGTCCTAGTACGTCTGCAAGCGAGCCTGAATTCATTCACAATGTCGGAACATCTATGTTGACCACAAGGATAGTTGGAATCAAGCAAACCAGTTTTATCAACAGGTTGATTACTTAACTGAGTATTACGGGGAAATGCCTTCGAATAGTAACAATGTTCAAAATTTCAAAGGCATGAAATATCAAATAAGACCTAGGGAAGGACCATCTACCCAAACTGCTCCAAAGGTAACAATTTCTGACATCCCTCTTGAAATAGATGATAAGTCAGATTTTGTTGCTCTAACTTTTGATTTAGGTAGTTGGTTAGCAAACTCTAAAGTCCCAGTTCCCGTGCTTGAATTGTGTAAAATTCCTGGTCAAAAGGAGAAATTGTTGAAAATGCTTAAGCCTCAAATTAATAATGACCCCCTTCCTACCTCAAAAATAGTTGCACTTGAAAAACCTAAAGCTCCAAAGAAAGTAACTTTTGTGAACACTATAGAACAGCCTCCTTCTAGTCAGGAAAATTTGTGCGGAGATCCTCTTGTAATCTTGCATACTAGGGACCCAAGAAAAGAAGATCACCCACCCTTCTATATGTCATTGATGAGAGGTGGTTTTCTCCTGCACAACTGTATGCTAGATTCAGGATCGGGATCAATTATTATGACCAAGAAAGTCATGCAGCAAATTGGCCTTAGAACCACTCGCCCTTACCAAAATGTATGTGCCATGGATTCTAGACCCGTCAAAGTTGAAGGTATGATCGAAAGGTAGAATGTGAGATTAGCAAAGTATCCGAACATCCATGTTACCATGGATATTCTCGTCATAGATGTACCGAATAAATGGGGCATGCTCTTATCCAGAAAATTCGGTGCAACTTTAGGGGGATCCATCCAAATGGAATGGACTTACGCCACTGTACCTGCATCAGAAAATTCATTAGTTAAGTTACATACAGAGAAAGAACGAAGACATCATGTAGAAAACCCGGGGAATCTATCAAATGAGTATGTCAACTGCTCATGTGAACTAGGGATGTACCAGATTAACTCCACTTTCTTAGGAGCCTATCCGTGAAGAAATAAAAAATGAAAAGCTTAATGAATTATGGAGGATTAACTTTGATGGAGCCTATTCTAGAGCAGGGAAAGGTGTTGGGATAGTCATTATGTCACCTGAAGGTAAAGTTTTCAACTTTGCTTTTAGATTAGAATTTGAGGCAACCAACAATGTAGCAGAATATGAGGCACTTCTACTGGGCATTGAGATTGCCAAGGACATGGGGATTAAGTTGCTTGATATTAAAGGGGACTCTGATTTGATTGTCCAACAAGTTAAGGGTCAGTTTGCATGTAAGTGTCAAAGACTTAAGAAATATAGAAATGCAATCTGGGATACAATGGAATTCTTTGATGCCCTTAACTTAGAAGCAGTCCTTAGAGATCAGAATAGTGCCTCCGACAGACTAGCAATTTCAGCGTCAACTCTTCAGCCATCGGATGAGATGTTAGAGGGAATTGTCCATTAGAGATTAACTTCAGACCTTCTGTTCCTGATAATGTTGAACATTGGCAGGTCTTCAAAGACGATGAGCAGATTTTGAGATTCATTCATAATGTCGATGAATTCCTTAATTTTAAAGTAAATGATCAGGAAGAAAACAAAGAATATTATGGAGAAGGTGACCAGTTTAACAATCCTCTTCCACGTGGTCTAGTTGCCTTAGAAAACATCTTTGACAAACAGGACAGAAGTAAAAGCAATGTTGAGCAGATGGAACTAGGAGATTACATTGAAATCAACATTGGGACGGAAACAGAACCTAAAATTATAAAAATTGGAAAAGGTACTCCGAAAAAGAAAGGAATAGCCTCATAAATCTAGTCATAGAGTATAGGGATGTATTTGCCTTTACTTATGACAAACTCAAAGCCTATAGGGAAGATGTATTTCAACATACTATTCCCTTGAAGGGAGAATTTCAAAAGGGCAAGCCTTTCAGACAAAAACTTAGGCAAATAAACCCTACGTTAGCATCGATCATCAAGAAGGAGTTAGAGAAAATGCTAGCAGCAGGAATAATAACTCCCACTAGACATTCAACGTGGTGCTCTAACTTAGTCGTAGTTAGGAAGAACAACGGGAGCATAAGAATATGTATAGATTTCAGGAATCTAAACATAGTGTGTCAGAAGGACAATTACCCCCTCCCCAACATGGAGACCCTCCTCCAACGGGTCACTGGATCGAGCATGATGTCGATGCTGGATGGTTTTTCGGGCTATAATCAAGTAGTCATTCAAGAGGAGGATAGGCATAAGACCACCTTCACAACTCCTTGGGGCACTTTTGAATATCTAAGAATGCCCTTTGGCCTTTTAAACACAGGAGCTACTTTCCAGAGGGCCATGGATTATGCTTTCAAGGAGTTGATTGGCAAAGTCATTGAGATCTATCAACATGATCTCACTGTTTTTTCGAAGGAAAGATCCAACCATGTTGGTCATCTTAGGCAGATTTTCGAGCGGTGTAGGAAGTATGGCATTTCTCTGAATCCGGCTAAATCGGTGTTAGGCATAGAAGAGGGAAAACTCTTAGAACATATCATCAACAAAGACGGTGTCAAAATTGATCCTGAGAGAGAAGAGGCCATAAAAAAGATCACTCTCCCTAAGAATGTTAAAGCCCTTCAGTCATTTAATGGTCATATCAATTTTATTAGAATATTCATTCCAAACTTGGCAAAATTAATGAAACCCATGCAGGCCTTACTCAAGAAAAATGCTAAGTTTGTGTGGACCACTGAAGGAAGGAAAGCCTTTGATTCAATAAAGAATGTCATTACCAGGTCTCCGGTATTAGTCAGCCCAGATTACGCAAAGGATTTCATGATTTTTTCATTTGCTTCTGAAGATACCATTACCAGTGTGTTGCTCCAAAAGAACCTCGAAGGGTTCGATTAGCCCATAGCATTTATGAGTAGAGCCTTACAGAATTCCGAGCTAAAGTATACCATCATGGAGAAGCAAGCTTATGCCTTAGTCAAATCATTAAAAAATTTCAGGACTTATCTCGGGTATTCCAAGGTTACCGGATATGTTCCCCACACTGCGGTCAAGGATATCCTTTCTCAAAAGGATTGTTTAGGAATAAGGGGTACATGGGTATCCAAGATTCAGGAGTATGACCTTGAGATAAAACCTACTAAATTAATCAAGGGACAAGTCCTGGCAAGAATGCTTACTCAAAAGAATGAAGAAGCCATTGAGATGATTGCAGAAAATGATATCCCGCAGCCTACCATGACTCCTGCCCTTCAAAACCTTGACAACCATTGGTATTCAGACATCATTTTCTTTCTCCTCCATCTCACTTGCCCGGATCACCTCAAAGGACACAAGCATAGGGCTTTGAGACTTAAGACCGCTAGGTATTGCCTTACCCAAGAGGGTCTGGGTTGGAGGAACCCAGATGATATTATACTTAGGTGGATCAACGAACAGGATTCTAAGAAGATATTAGCAGAGTTTCACTCAAGATTTTGTGGAGGCCACTATGCAGCAAATACAACTGCCCACAAAATCTTGAGAGCTGGTTACTATTGGCTAACCATTTTTGCAGATGCTCACAAGCATATCAAGTGCTGCCAAGAGTGCCAGTTGTTCACTGGGAAGCATAAGCTGGCAACTCTTCCCCTTACTCCGGTTGTTGTCCTTGCCCCTTTTCAAAGGTGGGGGCTTGATTTTATTGGAAAATTCAAGGATAACTCCAGCAATGGTTTTTGTTGAATTCTCACAGCAACCGATTATTTCACCAAGTGGGTAGAGGCTATACCCACTAAGAATGCCACTGAGAAGGTTGTTATAGACTTCATCGAGGAAACAATCATCACCAGATTCGGGACTCCCTTAAAAATAACAACCGATAATGCCAAAGCCTTCAGTTCCGAAAAAATGAATGACTTATGTTTTAAGTATGGCATTATCTTATCCCACTCATCTGATTATTACCCACGGGGCAATGGACTTGCTGAGTCCACCAATAAAAATTTAATGTCTATCCTCAAGAAGACTATGGGGGATAATAAGAGATCATGGGATAGTAAAATTAAGTATGTTGTGTGGGCGGATAGAATCACTAAGAAGAACTCAACTAGTAAATCACCTTTTGAGCTAGTGTATGGACTCACAGCCACCCTTCCGGTTAGTATGCAGATTTCGATCTTCAAAATGCTAAGTGAGTATTCCACAGAACAGGCAGAAATGGAGCAGAGAATAAACCAGATTATAGAATTGGATGAATCCCGAAGAGCTGCCCTTGATCAGTCACTCAGACATCAGGAAAGTATGAAGGGCACTTTTGATAAGTCAGCCAGGCCGAGAGCTTTCCAAATCGGAGATACTGTTCTCTTATGGGATAAGAGAAGGGAGAAGCCTGGAAAGCATGGAAAATTTGACAGCCTTTGGAAAGGCCCGTTTATCATCTGCGACACTGCAGGCACCAATTCTTTTTTCCTTAACACTATGGATGGAGAAATTTTAAACCTGCCCATGAATGGCCAACACTTGAAGCCCTTCTATCGAAACAACCTCCAAGATGACCAAGGGGTCATCCCAGGGCTTTTCTAAACCCATCCTTGTTGTATTTTATGTACTTTAATTCTGTACAATATGTTATATATCATAACTTTGTAGAATGTTGTATAAAAGCTTTTTCCTTTTGTATATTAGCATCTATATTATATTCCATTTATATATGCTGAAAAAGAAAAAGTTTATTTCCATGTACTTTATTTCAAAAAAACAAAAACAAAAAATATTTTCGAGTATTTCATCATGGCATATTTTTATTGTATACATGGAACTGAGACACTTCTGTTTACATGCAGGTACCAGAGATTCCTTGTTCGGGTATACAGGGTACTCCCAAAAGACCGAACACCTTCAGATACCGCTTCACACAAACATATCACAGATCAACACACCGATGTTTGTCACGTGATTAAAACCCTCGAGAGGGAAACAGTCCACGGCCCCAGCCAAATAGCTACTTGGAGCAATTTATTATGCAAAAGAAAGAAAGTTACATGAGCTTCTCATAATCGATCAACTAGCCAAGGACCCTCTATGCTCTTTAAATAGAGATCATAGACCAATCGGGTGTTAAGCCACGGATCAATGGTAGGTATGATCTAAGAGAAGTTGAACCGTCGAATCACTCTATGTCTACAACATATCGTGACCGTCGGATTAAAATATTTACAAATGCATACTAATGCATACAAAAGAAACACACTTTTACCTAGCGGATATATTACACAAGTTGATCTTAACTAACTCCTAAGTGTCTAAATATCCTAACATCCCCCCTTAAGAACAACTTGGGATAGGATTGAAGGATTTACAAAAGTGACACTATTAGGAGAAGGAAGGAGGCATTAGAGCCTATCCCCCCTTAAGGACACATTCCTGAACTCCTAACATAGACCGAAGTTTAGAAAACTTCGCTTCTGTAAGAGACTTGGTGAAGATGTCTGCAACTTGATCATCTGTAGGGCAATAGAGAACTTCAATAACACTATCATGAACAAGATTTCTGATGAAGTGCATGTGTAGCTCAATGTGTTTGCTGCGCTGATGTAGAACTGGATCTTTGGCAAGCTTGATGGCACTTTGATTGTCGCACCAAAGTGGAGTAGGCTGCCGCTGCTCGAATCCAAACTCTGAAAGGATCTGTCGAAGCCATAAAGCTTCCTGACTAGCATTAACTACGGCTCGATATTCTGCTTCTGCTGAAGAAAGAGCAAGAGCTTGTTGTTTCTTACAAGCCCAAGTGACAGGTCCAGATCCCAGACTAAAAACATAACCTGCAGTAGACTTTCGATCATCAGGATCGCCGACCCAATCTGAATCAGTGAAACCAACCAACAAAGGTTTCCCCCCTGTACTGTAATGAATCCCAAACTGAATTGTACCTCGAATATATCGAAGTATTCTTTTTGCTGCTTTCTAGTGACTTTCATGAGGAGTTTGCATTTAACGAGCAACACGACCAATGGCAAAGGAAAGGTCAGGACAGGAATGAGTCAAGTATAAAAGACTACCAACAAGTTGACGATACAAGGTGGCATCTACTTCAGGGGAAGTACAAGTGGTAGAAATTTTGACTCCAGACTGGAAGGGAGAAGGGGCTAGTTTACATTCTTCCATGTGGAAGCGACGAAGAAGGTCACAAGCATACTTAGACTGGGAAAGAAAGATTCCTTCTTTGGTTTGCAAGACTTGGAAACCAAGAAAATAATGCAAATGTCCTAAGTCTGACATTTCAAAATTTTGCTTAAGACTGGATTTCACATGGGTTATAAGGTTAGGGTCACTACCAGTAAGGATAAGATTATCAACATAAAGAACAAGTATGATGAGATGGTTTCCTACTTTCTTGGTATAGACATTAGGGTCAGAATGGCATCTAGAAAAACCAGTGTCAAGGAGAAAGCTATCCATTTTGGCATACCAAGCTCTAGGAGCTTGCTTAAGGCCATATAAGGATTTCTTAAGGAGACAAACAAGGCTAGAGTTATTCTGAACATATCCAGGAGGTTGTTCCATGTAAATTTCCTCATGTAAATCACCATGTAAGAAGACAAACTTAACATCCATTTGATGGACTTCCCAGTTATGTAAGGCTGTAAGGGAAAGAACAAGGCGGATGGAGTTCATTTTTGCTACAGAGGAAAAGGTTTCATTGTAGTCAATCCCTTCAACTTGGGAAAAACCTTTGGCAACTAACCTTGCCTTAAGTCTTTCAACACTTCCATCTTATGCATACTTAGTTCTGTAGACCCATTTACATCTGACAAGTTTTCTTCCTTTTGGAAGAGGAACAAGATCCCAAGTATCGTTCGCCATTAAGGAACGATATTCTTCATCCATAGCTGCATCTCAATCTGGATTTCCTGAAGCTTCTGCAAAAGTTTCTGGATCATGATTCTCAGAAACTTGAGCCAAAAGAGAAGAGGCTCGCTGAAACTGAGAATGGGTTCGACGTTGATCTCTAGGATCACCCGCAAGATCACCAACTGCTTCACATGTTGAACGGATCCATCGAGGAAGTATTGGTGCTGGTGCAATTGGAGGAACATGAGCAGGCAAAGGTGGATTTTCATCCTCACTGTCATCATCAGAAACTGGAGTTGGAAACCTGTCAAGGAAGTTGGAAGAAGAAGAAGAAGGCACAATCGCCGAATCAGGCTCGCAGCCCAAAGATGGCACACCCGCCAAGTTAGGCTCGCAGGCCAAGAGATTTTCATCAAATTTAACATCTCTTCTAATGATTATATCATGTGAATGGGGCTGAAGAAGTCTATAACCTTTTACATCTTCAGAATATCCAACAAATATGCACTTTTCACTTTTAGGCTGCAATGCTTTCCGTTTTTCATCCGGAATGTGAGCCCATGCTTCACAACCAAACACACGAAAGTGACTTACATCTGGTTTAATTTTACTCCATGCTTCTTCCGGTGTTATACCCTGTAAAACTTTAGTGGGTGTGCGATTAACTATGTAATTTGTACAATTTATGGCCTCAGCCCAATATTGAAGACTTAGTCCCTTAGATTGGATCATACAATTTGCAATTTCTTTTAAAGTGCGGTTCTTCCTTTTAGCTACACCATTTTGTTGTGGTGTATATGAAACAGTGTGTTGTTGTTGGATTCCTTGTTCAGTGCAAAAAGTAGTGAACTTGTTGTTAACATATTCTTCTCCATTGTCAGATCTTAACTTAATAATTTGATGACTAGATTGTTTTTCAACAAGGGCCTTGTATGCCAAGAACATGTTAAATACTTTGCTCTTAAGTTTTAGGAAGTAAACCCAAGTGCGTCTGGAGTAGTCATCAATGAAAGTTAAGAAACATTTGAAACCAGAAAAGGAAGCAGATGGAAGAGGGCCACACAAGTCACTATGCACAAGCTCCAAGGGAACCGAGGCGTGCCAAGAGGCACGTTTGTCAAAACTGTCCGGATGATGTTTTCCGAGTACACAACCCAAACAAACACCATCCTTGCAAGATACCAGCGGAAGACCAGTCACCATCTTGTCTTTACATAGTTGTTGCAATGAGCGATAATTTAAGTGACCAAATCGCTCATGCCAAAGTTTGCTCAAGTTATCACTATGAGCAACAAAAACTGAAGGAAAAGGTGATGACCCAAAGTTGTTAAATTTGTACAACCTGGTAATATCATCAACAGTTCCAGTAGCAAGGACATTTTGAGGATTTTTAAAATCCTTGATTACAACTTGGTGAGGTGTAAACGTCACAGTTTTACCTTCACCTGAATGAGTAATTTGATAGACTGATAACAAATTGCAGGAAATTTTTGGAACACATAGTACATCACTGAAATGACCATTTTCTATTGGAACTGTTCCAGATCCTACAACACTTAGAGATCTATCATCACTAACAAATATTTGTTTGGTGTTACATTCATGCATAGTAGAAAAGATGGCTTTATCCTTAGCCATATGATAAGATGCTCTAGAATCAATGAGCCATTCATTTGAAGTAGAAGAAGAAGATGCAGTATAAGAGTAACTAGAAGCACAAAGTGCATGTCCATGAGAGGTAGATTCTGAAGACGAATCTAAGCTGATGTGGTGCTTCTTCATTGCTGCTTCCAAGGCTGCCATCTTCTTAAAACACTTAGATTCATCATGACTATCTTTCCCACAAAAATTGCAATGACGCTCAGTCTTCTTTCCTTTTTGCTTGGATCCTTTATCATTTTTTAAGGGAGGATCTGACTGAGAGGGTTTGGGACTCTTGTTATTTTGCTTATTATTGCGAAAATTCTGTTTCTTGGGAGGCTTGGACTTTTCTTTCTGTTGGGACAATAAGGCTTTCCCAGATGTATCTTCATTGTTAATTATTCCAAGATGAAAGAACTTATCTTGCTCTCTAATTAAGGAATCACAAAATGATTCAAGACTAGGCTCTTGATAGCTGACTGCAGTCAAGGATTCTTTCATGGAGTAGAATGTAGATACAAAAACAGAATATGCAAGTCCAAGTTTGGAAAGAATATGATAAATACATTGTTTGTCTTCTTTCTTAATCTTGCATTCTGCACATAAGAGTCTAAGAGTTTTATACTTAGATAAATAGTCTTGAATGCATGAAAAATTATTTGGATTCAAGGAAAGCAACTCATTCTCAAGTTGATGACCCTGAATTTCTTTGTGTTTACCAAACACATATTCCAACTTTTCCCAAGCTTTATCAAGTTCATCAATGCCAGATATGTGGAATCGCAAATCAGTAGAGATTGACATCTCAATCAATCCACAAGCTTCATCACATCTATTTGCCCATTTAATTTTCTTATCATCATCAGTAGGTTCAGTTTCTTTCCCTGAGGTTATCCTGAAAAGTCCCCTACTTTGCAGAACATCCTCCATACGAGATTTCCATGAGAAATAGTTAGAACTTGTAAGTATAATATCACAAATGGCAGCCATACTATAAAATAATGGCTGAAAGAACAGAAACTAACTATCTGGATGCAAAGAGCTCGAGAAAATATGCGGTTTTAAAAAAAACGGCACTTAAAACGGATTCCAGATGATGAAGTTATGCTTGATCAAAGAAAATGTTGAAGATGTCCCCAATAGTGACGTGGCAGATATTAACTTGACCAACTAAAAAAAAGAAGCCCCCTCTTCCCAAGATCAACCTTTGACAATCACTTTTACAATAAAATTCCTTTGAAGTGAATCACTTTTATAGAATAAGTGATGTTCACTTTTACAAGAATGTGACTTTTAAATAGTGCGGCAATAAATTAAAAAACTTAAGTGACTCACTTTTATTTTATTTTATTTATGTGAGATGCACTTTTACAATAAAGTAACTTGAAAATAGAAATTGCATGCACTAAAAAGTAGCTTGATAAGACTTGAACTCAAGACTTATCAAGGTGTAAAGCAACTTTGGACCAAGTGAGCTAAGTTTAAAAGGTACGTAACACTATGGAAAGAGGAAGGGGCTTTTTTTTTTTTACTCTTCTCTCTCGTTTTCCGTGCTTGCTTTCTTTTCCTGCAAATCACAAAAAAACGAAAAAACAAAAACAAAAAACACTTTTTCCAGACAATGGGGTTAGATCTTGGTTAGCTTACCCGGAAAGTCTACGTTTTCAAGTTTTATCATTGTTTCTGATTTGCCGTGATCGCACAAGATGCACGACAAATAGCATACGTAGCCAACAAAACAAGAAAAAAAACTTTCCCTTACTGTTTCTAATTCGCCGCGATCGCGCAAGGTGCACGGCAAAGAGCATACGCAGTCAGGGAAAACAACAGTTAGAGACTAAAACATAAAAGATCTAATAATAAAGTAATAAAATATGAGAGATAAAAAAAAACAAATCCGTACTGTAACGTTATACCTTCAGATTTGTCGAAATGGGTGTTTCTGGAGCAAACGAAAACGGTTTTCGGTGAAACGAAAATGGTTTTCCAATGGAAACGGTGCTCCAAACGCAATGGAACAGCTCCCACAGGCCACAAATGCACAGAAAATCCAGAACCAGAAACCCTTTCAAAGTTTCGGCAACACCGGTTCCAGATCTTGATCAAAACCGAAAGGGGCTCTTCATAAAAGCTCTGATACCATGTTCGGGTATACAGGGTACTCCCAAAAGACCGAACACCTTCAGATACCGCTTCACACAAACAGATCACAGATTAACACATCGATGTTTGTCACGTGGTTAAAACCCTCGAGAGGGAAACAGTCCACGGCCCTAGCCAAATAGCTACTTTGAGCAATTTATTATGCAAAAGAAAGAAAGTTACATGAGCTTCTCATAATCGATCAACTAGCCAAGGACCCTCTATGCTCTTTAAATAGAGATCATAGACCAATCCGGTGTTAAGCCACGGATCAATGGTAGGTTTGATCTAAGAGAAGTGGAACCGTCGGATCACTCTATGTCTAGAACATATCGTGACCATCGGATTAGAATATTTACAAATGCATACTAATGCATACTAAAGAAACACACTTTTACCTAACGGATATATTACACAAGTTGATCTTAACTAACTCCTAAGTGTCTAAATATCCTAACATTCTTGGATTCTCAAGCACTCTTTTTTATCAATAGATCAAGCAAGTACCTGTCCCACAGTTGGAGCCAGATGTTACCAACTTTTTTGTACCATAGTTGGGTTACCTGAGGAGCCACCGGTTGACAGACTTGTTCAAAGTCTGATTCCAGTGTATCAGTTGATCCATCTGCATGTCTAGCCAATATTGGCTAGCCACTTTTTTATTTTAATAATTTTGACCATGTCCCCGTGGGGTTTGTAATAAATGTGCTAGTAGGGTATTTTTTGAGTGGTTTGGTCTCCTGAAACATAGAATCTCAAATAAGGTATTCCACGGAGTTTTTTGCCCCTGACAATTATGCTTTGCCTTCAGCCGAGTATAATTGACGAGGTTTTCTCTCGCTTCCTCCAAAGTTGGAATGCCCGATGTTGAATTCTGGGCCTTGGGGGGTTATTAGAGCCCAACTGAGTGTTATAAACCTACTAGGCATTATTTAGATAGATCATGGTCATGTCCTAAATCATCTGGACATATAAAAAAAAATCGAACAGAGAAAAAATATTTTTTTTAATTTTTTAATTTTTAATTACTTTTCCTAAGTTTTTTTGGTTAATTTTTTCATAAATTAAATGGAAAAAACCTGTTCGTGGTAAATAAGTCATCCGGGCTCCGAATTCAGTGATTGAAAGCTCTAACCTTAAGCAAAAAATCATTCTTGACCAGCTAGTCAATCAGAGGCAACTTTCAGATCAACAATCAGACACATAATGCATTTTTTCTCAAAAAAGTCAGTTTTGAGGATAAAAATGATTATTTTGGAGAAAATTAAAACTCTCCAAATTAATCCAAATTCGACAAAATAAAAAGCTAAATGGCATCTCATGGAGCACTTTTGATGTTTGGAGTTGTCATAACTCAACTTCAGTCATCATTAAGAGAGCAATTAATTTATTATCAGTTATCAGACATGTCATCTCTAGCTAAAGATGAGATGGAGAGCTCTCATTCGTCCGGTGATTTGATCGAGGTAAAGACTAAAACTTGCACCATCAGTGTGCTTTCCAAACCTAGCACAGACTCCAGCCAGACCTAAAGAGGTGGTTTTACCAACATCCAGGAGCCTCCTTCACCCATTCACGCCCCTCCCCAGCAATGATGCGCCTTCCACACGTGTGGGCTTGTTTGAGGGTGGTTTTCAGTGTTTTCAGTTGGAGTGGGGGCGCCTTGCCTGGGTGGAGGCCTCCCCTCACTCCCGGTCCTCCGATTTAGGTTTGGCTCTTCTGTTAAGTGGTCAGGCTGGTTAGCTTATTTGGTTTGGTTTTAGGGCTTTAGCACTCTCTCATTGTATAAATAGAGGCTCTTTCAGCTCCATCGGGGTGAATGATTGATGCAAAGAACCTCTGCTGAATTATTGTAATACTTGTTGCTCTTATGCAACCATTTTGAATAAAGAAAGGCTTTGGAGGCTCATGTGGTGTGGATTCCGGATTCATGTGCTTTGATTAATGAAGTGATACCATTTCATTCCTGCTTTTGGTTGCTAATCTATGGGTAATTATAAATGCTTTAGAGGGCTTCTATAAGCACGTAAGAGTAGATCTTTGTAGTTTCAAGTTATCTACTTACTTATTTACTTTCCGAAATTTATAAAGAGCATTGTCTTATTCAGCTATATCTCATGCTTTATGTGATTCAGAGTAGTAAATAGTACATGTTCTAATCCCCTGTTTTGGCAAGCATGCAAGTTGTTTGATTGCAGATCACTCCATTGCACCAAGTACAAGGATGAACTAAGTTGCATCTACCTTTCTCGAAATCAAGCACAAGTATCTAGCAGCCGCATACTGATTGAGTTCCAAGGTGCTTTCAGAGATTCAAAGATCCAAGTGGTTCCATCTCTCAGATTCACCCCTAAAAACAAAGTTCTACTTTTCGGTTACTTTGATGCTTTGTTTAATAAAAAGTAGATCCAAGCATTAAGTTTCATCTTTATATCTCTTGTTATTATAGATCTAAAATTTCTTTTGTTAAAGAGCTTACCTTACGAAGTTTAGATCTAGTTTGGTTAATACTTGTGGTAGTATCAATGTCTCATCTTATGCAAGTATTAAAATTGTAATTTCTTAGTGTAGTGTATTGCCTAATCCACGATTTTGCAGGAAAGAAGCTCGCTGGTTTCTTACTTTTCGTGACAAGTTAAGCGGGAAAATTGGCAAAAACTTAAGGAATTAAGCTGCAAAAAACCTCCCATTGTTCATCTTCTTAATCCCTTTTCTACCGGTCGCTTTGCTTTGTCTCTTTTACCTCTTCTTCATCGCTGCCCCGTTAGTACTCTTTTTACCATCCATTTTTCTCTTTTTTGGACAGCCCTAGTGTGCCCTAGCTTTCTTCCATTTTTTGCCTCTATTTGCCCTAGTTTTTGGGCTTCATTTAACCTTGTTTTTGGCCATTTCTTTTACTTTTTGTTCGCTGTCCCGTTCTGAATTTTTTATTACAGCCACTTATTTCCTCTTTCGCTGCCCCGTTTTCTTCAATTTTGTTCATCCCTTAGCTTCTTAGTTGGCTGCCCTATTCTCCCCTTTCTTTGGTTTTGATTCTTGCTTAGTTTGTTTTCCTTCCTTCTCTCATCTTCTTTTGTTTCAGCTCTCTTTTCTTTTGTTCTTTTTACTCTCTTCAAACTTCTTCCCTTTTTCCCTTTTCACGGGCTTCGAAAAGATCTCAAAAGTAAAAATAAAAGGCACTCTCCTTTTTTTGACGAGTTATAATATTTGTAGAGTTACTTTGCCTTTATTTGAAAAGTTCTTTCAAGGATCAGGATTCTTAAGGCACATTGTATAAAGTTTAATAAAAGATCTCTGTTTGAGTGGGGTTTTTAAGTCCCCACTCTCATCCTCCCCCATTTGGGGAGGCTTGTGTTGTGTGTATGTTTAGATTAGTGCTTGTTTTCATCATTGATTATATCACATGCTTAGATCACTAATTGTTGATTCATCACTTTTTAATTAAGTTGATTATTCAGTTCTTTTAATTGTTTATCTTTCTAAATAAATCAACTATGCAAATCTCTTGAATCACACCATAAGGTGGATCAAGAGTGCTCTCTGTCGGAGAGTCCAATCAACTAATTTCATCTTGTGCTTGTTTAATCAATTAATCCTCATAAGTAAGACTCTTGAACTTGAAGAAACACAAGTCAAGAGCACTCTCTATCGAAGAGCATCTTAGGTTTGCATAACCCTTGCATTAGTTTCATCTAGATTAGCTAAGTCTCTTGAACCACTGTCATAAGACGAGGTCAAGAGCGCTCTCTGTCAGAGAGTTTTAATTAATTAACTTAATAAAATTCGCAACTCACACCCCTTTAATTAATTAAACCCCCTCTCTCCTTGCCGGAGTATGCTCATACCGATCTTAGATCGGAATACCCAGAAACGGCATTGGATCTCTAAACCCCATAAGAGGAACTTAACTAAAACTTTTCCCCATAACCAACGCACCGGCGTTGTTCGATAAATATCGAGGCATGTGGGCAAATTCCAAGTGTGGGCGCCGGGCTACCCAATCTGGGCATTGGTAGTTAAGTTAATGAACACTTACCTTTGATCCCAGACAGGTCCGTCATGTCTTCGAATGGAGCCATTGAAGGTATTTCCAGTTAGGACATCCAGCTACCATAAACGAAGATCACAAGTAAAAACTCTTAAAACTTACCAAGAGCACTTGCAAAACCTAACATTCACTGGCATCTTTGGGGATTCACATCTTTTTATACACAAAGCATCTCTGATAAGTTGACTCCATAAGCACTGGTTCCATCTTTTAGCATTGTTGATAATCTGGGCCATTTGTCCATCGAATGTTTGATTATAAATCATATATGTGAATGCTTTATCAATGTCGTGAAATTCTCAAATATTTGTCTATCTTTTAATTCCGGTGATAGCAACGTGGATTGCTTTGTCTTGTGCTCAATTCATCACATTAATCATCTTAAATCACAATAACTCCTAAACAACATCCATCCGCATCCGAAATATCTAAAAATTAACTTAAACATTGAGCCATAGAAAACTCTTTGTTAGGGACTACCCTCCTTGGCTTCGTTAGGAGTTAGCCTAAACGGAGGAGCTAGGATGTAATGTCCTCTTCCAATTAGGCATTGAGGCCCAAAAACCGCTAACCTATGTGATTCCTGTGGGTTCGAGCGGTTACTGACAGCTATGGAATCAGCTAAGGACTGATGCTATCCATAGAAGATCTAGGGCATCATCATTAGGTCAAGAAGGGCCACCAAGGCCAAAGGCCACCTTCGTGCATGCCATCCAAGCATTATTTAATGATGCATGCACTCTTTAAGTCTCCATCCGCATCCATGCAAGTCAACGGCAAATTAGAAGATAAAATGACCTAATTATGTCACCGATTAGGGTTTTCGCAGTTGAACATTATAAATAAAGGATAAAGCGAAAGGAGACTTCACTTTGGATTATGATTATTTTGGGAGCTCTTGGATAGCAGCACAGCGTGCCGCACAGCAGTTGGGGTTGGAGACGGAGTCTTCAGCTAACGGGATTTCGACAGTGAAACATCTGTCCTAGTCTTATTCAGGGTAAGCCATACAGGTTCACCACTTGTTCTTCATTCATTCATTTATAAGTTATGCAGTATATGGTATAGATTGTTGCATGGACACGTGTGCAGCCGTAAGAGGGGGTTTTCAGCCAGAAAGCCCTAATCAGTTGCTGGGACTTCAGATCTCGGTTTTACTCCGAAACTCAAGCACCATTCTCATCATCAGCATCATACTCCGGTACCCAGTGATTATCAGATCCATTCGTGCTCATCCGGAACAGTTATCAGCAGTTTTGGGATTCCAGGGGCGTGAGCAGCTGTCTCTCAGAAGCAAGTCGCTATCCTGCCTAGAGGTCTCAGAAATCACGCATGTACCAGGCATTCTCTCCGGCACGGGAAGGCTATCAGCCCTGCAAATCGGCAGCTTCATCGGACACCTCCTTCGCTGAAAGCGTCACCCTTTTCTGACTAGAGTTCTTGCTGCTGGGAATTCACCGGAAGCAGAAGAGATCTGCCCATCTCCGATCCAGTTCTCGGTGCTTGCGTACTTTCTCCGAAGCAGTTTCACCAGCTTATCAGTGGTAAGTGTTCATTCTATCTCACAAACCCTAACCCTAATTTTTCCTATAAAATAGGGATTTTTGCATGGCAGTTTGCATGCCCTGTTGTATCTGCATATTTGCTTAGAAATAGAAAATATCGGGATTTGGGATATTTCAGTGGTATCAAAGCTGTTTTCTTGGCCAGCTGTGGGCTTAAGAAATGAAAAGTAGATGAATACAAAAGGAGATCCTTTTGTAACCTATAGGAGGAGGAAGCGTAGATACATAGAGGAATTTGAAGATATCCAACTAGAAGATACCAATTCAGACATGGAACAAACAGGTATACATTCGGATAGGGGAAAAGGAACGGGAGAAGAAGAGGATCGGATGGAGTTTCGCAGCTTGGTCTCTGCATTGCAAGACTTAGCCAAAGGACAAAAAGATGTGCTCAATGCAATCAATAGATTATCAGCGAAACCAGAAATAGGTCTCAATAGTACACCTCCCTCACCAATAGATCGGGGATCTACAAGCAGCAGTGGAAAGGTAGCGTACACTAACATTCAGAATACTCCGCACATATACAGCAGACCTTCTATTAGGCCTACCATGCCTCACTTCTTGGCAGATACAGTAGGGGACCCGGTCATGCAGGTAGAACCTAGCGAGCTTTTTGGGGCTTATCTACAGGAGTATAGGGACTTAGGGGATGAGTTTCATGCTGCCATGTCTTTCTCAGATTTCTACAACATGAAGAGTAGGAACAGGCCCAGGAATTTCAACAAGGGTTTCAATCACAACTATGAGTTGCAGAATACCTTGGGCAGGTTGACTATCCCAAACTTTGATGGGACTCGCGGAGGATCAGCGAGGATATGGGTTCAAAAGTTGGATACCTATTTCCAACTCAACCCCATGACAAAGACGGACGCCATTAAATTGGCTACACTTCACCTAGACGGAGAAGCTCACAAGTGGTGGTACCACGGATTGGTGACATTGGGTCACAACACCATACGTACCTACGGTGAGTCCACTCAGAAGCTCATAGAGAGGTTTGACAGGAAAGATCCAGAGATACATTTCAGGGAGTTGGCTCAACTCAAACAGACCAAAAGTGCAGAAGCTTTCATATCAGAATTTCAAAGGCTAGCCGTTATGGTAACAGATGTGTCAGAGAGCAGATTGACCATGTTATTCACTAAGGCCCTCACAGAGCC
Organism: Pseudotsuga menziesii; assembly: GCA_001517045.1. Classification (NCBI taxonomy): domain Eukaryota; kingdom Viridiplantae; phylum Streptophyta; class Pinopsida; order Pinales; family Pinaceae; genus Pseudotsuga; species Pseudotsuga menziesii. Next base: position 79,145 of record LPNX010540916.1, read on the forward strand.
ACTACGGGGATGGGTGAAAGCCTACAAACCCCTCACTCTGCACAATGCCATTAGCAAAGCAAGAGATCTTCAGGATTCAGTCCCTGTTGCTGCCTAATTCACACTTTCAGGAACAGGAAAGTCACAACCTACTATGTATGTCCTTGGGGGCAAGCGAGAGCTGGGGACCACTATCACCACAGTCCACAACTCCTCCGTTTAGGCAAGATCTCAACAGAGCCAAGGGGGGAAGTCCCTACGGAAGACTAAGTTCTTGATTTATTAATTAATTACAAATTAAAGGGATCTTATTTAAGATGTGAGGCTAAGGTTTTGAGAGATGACAGTCAAACCAATGCAAGATGCAATATTTTAATGACAGTCAATCCTTTTAATATAACCAGTGCCTAAGTAATGGAGTCAGAGAATGCAACTTTCAATGGATGCAGTCTAGGTTAATTATCCCACAGGTTAAGTTATCTAACAATGAGATGAGAACAAACTATGAACAATATACACAGTTATCAAGATAAATGAAAAAATAATATAATCACAGTTTGAGCAATATGAATAGTGTTAAACAGTTGAGCAGTGATATTATGAATAAACTTGATGCTGACAATGCTCAGATAAATAGCAGAAAAAATGTAAACCAGTTGATTAATATCTGCAAGTTAGAAAATTATTAAGTTTGCTTTGCAGGTGCAACAACAACTGAAAGGAAACAAGTGCAATATTGGAGTGAAATGCTGCTGGAGTGAAAATGTTATAGAACCGATTTTGCAATGTCTCTGGTTTATTTTAGGTAGATTTTATTAAGGTTTTTCCTCTTGAAGTTTTAGTTTTCGAACCAGTGGTGTGACTACCCCAATCTGGTATTTCTCAAGTCAAAGAGGGAATGTTGGTGCGCTCAAAACAGTGGAAACAAGTCCACCTGTAGCTCCCAGGTCAAACCCCAATGCCCCGGTGCTCAATAACGAGGACGTAGAACGCCTAGAGACCCCCCACAGTCTTCTACCCCAAGTAGCTTCTGAGGTCACTGTTTTTAATCAACCGAAAAAATAGCAAGATAGATGCCTATTAAACTAAAACTCCTCTACCCCCTGTCGTATCTCGTGAGTACCCCGAAGGGTGATAACCGAGTAGAGGAACAGAGGCTAGTGAAATTGTTGTTGGTTAATTTTAGGGGTAAATTTTAATCTTGGTGATTAGCATGCAAGGTTAATTTTATACTATCAACAAGATCAACCAAGCGGTATCCCTTATGGGAGATGCTAGTACTTGACCTTGGACTGAAAAGCAAAATGTGAAGGTTTGTAGCAGAAAAAGAAGTTGTTCTAATTAAGCTAAGCCCCCACCTCTCCTGCTTTTCATACCCAACTTGAAGTCCCTAAAGGGAGATGACAAGTTGGGACAGAGGATACACCGGATCAATGGGTTGTATGGTTACTCCTTTGACAGAAATAAAAATTAGATTAAATTACTTTGAACAAAAACTTGAAAGAAAAATGCAATTAGCTAAAACAATATCCTAACCACACAACAATCTCTGTAATAGAGATGGTGGGTAAACAGAAAATAAAAATGATTAAACTAACCTCACTTCAATCCCTTAAGGGAAGGTGGGTAAACAGAAATAAAACTTGCATAAAAAATAAATTTAAGCAACTAGTGTTCTAGGCTATCTCTACACTACTCATATACAGATTTACAACAGCTTTCAAAGCTTTAGAGAATACCCCAAAGAGAACTTCTCTTTTGGGGTTTACAATCTTGTAGAAAAGAGAGGAAAGATTGATGTTTTTTGGCCTCTTTTGGACCAAAACTTTTCTGGGGCTTTTCTAGGCAATTTTGGGCAGCATAACCCCCTCTTCTGTGCATAAACCTGCAACAAACCAGCAACTTTACTTGCTGGAATTTACTGCAGAAACACTAAAACAGAAAGTTAGCACAGATTAGTGTAAAACCCAGAAAATTTATTGAAAAATCTGAACCTGAAATTTTGGAAAAAATGAAGTTTTAGTATTTAAAAAATGAATTTTTGAGCATCTAAATGATGTATTAACAACAGATTTATAATTCTATACTAATCTATAATGGAAGAAAGCCCTAAAACAAGGGTTTTATTCACTATACAATGAATAAAACTCAATTTTAGGAGAGAGAAAGAGAGATGGACGAAAATGCAGATTTGAAGATGAAACCCTTGGAGAGATGTCCTTGGCTTGGAAAACCTGTAAACAAATACTAGATCTGCAAAAATATGTAAGCCTAGTGATGAATATCTAACAATCTCTACAAAATACTTTGAAGAAATTTGCTAAACAATTCACAAAAGAGGGTAAAAATGCTTCTACTCTCTAATCTCTCCACAAAATACTTTGTGGAGAGCTAACTAGACTAATACAAATATGCAAAACCAAATATAAGATACAAGTTACCTCAACAATGGACCATGAAGAATGTAGAACAACAGCACAATGTCCCTCCAAAGAATTTCCTTGATATTATGGCCCAACTAGGGCAAGATTTGAGTACAAGGAGCCTCTAAGGCTTGAGCAAAATAGCTAGGGCAAAATGTTGAAGAAGAAAAGAGAGGTGAGGAAATATTTTTGCAGCATAACAATAGCATGAGAGAGATATCTTCATGAGGGAATAAGACCCTCATTATATAGTTGAGGAGCAACCCCAACCCCTTGAAGATCAATGGCCAAGATTAGATCTAGATCTAGATTAGATCTCCACCACTAGATCTAGGTATATTGACTTTGCACCCCTCTCAACCAATCAAATGGCCTAGGCGCCTCCTCAATCCATGGCTTGGGTGCTTGATCCATGCCTCAATCCATCCACACCCTTAGATCTAGGGTTTTTGACTAGGCGCCCCCTTGAGATTGCTTTTAGGGTTTAGTTGTGGGCCCCCAAGCTAGGCGCCTCCTGTTGCCGCCTAATACACACTTTATGACACGGGAAAGTCTCCAACCCGCTTTGTGTGTCCTTGGGGGCAAGTTAGAGCTGGGGACCACTGTCACCACAGTCCACAACTCCTCCGTTTAGGTTAGATCCCAACAGAGCCAAGGGGGGTAGTCCCTATAGGAAAATTAGTTCCATATTTATTAACTATTAGTTAAAGGGATCTTTTACTGAGACTATAAAATTACAAGACCAGTGCCTAGATTAAATGGAGTCAAAAAATTACAAGTTACAAACTTACAAAGAATAAGAATGATTATCCACAGTTGGCTATGCTAAGCAAGATTTACAATATTAACAATATGAACAAATAAAATAGTTACAGTTTAGATTTACAAGAGATAGCACAAGGAAAATGCCTAAAATGAAATTCAGTAAATGAAAAAAGAAAGGACTTTAAGTTGTATTGCTTGAAACAGTCAAACAAATGTTAAGCATTCACCACATAACAACTGCAGAACTAAAAGTAAATGAAACAGGAAAATAAATGATACTGAAAGTAAAGTGTTGGAGTGCAATGCTGGAGTGGGAGTGCTTGCAGTAGAACCTTGAACAGCAAGGCAAAGATGAATAAAAATGACCAATGTTTGTAGGACGTTTTGCAATGCTTCTTGGTTAATTTTAATAAATTTTATTAAAGTTGTTCTTCTTGGATTAAGTTTTAGAACCGGTGGTGTGACTACCCCGATCTAGTTCTTCTCAAACCGAAGAGGGATTGCTGTTGCGCTCAACAGGTGGGAGCAAAGCCCACCCCTAGCTCACAGGTCAAATCCCAATGGCCCGATGCTCACAAGGAGGACGTCGATGTGCCTAGAGACCCCCTCGGTCTACTACCCCTTGCAGCTTCCGAGTCACTGTTTTTAATCAATTCGAAAATCACTAAATGGATGCCTATTAAACTAGGACTTCCCTTTCCCCTGGTCGTATCTCGGAGTACCTCGAAGGGTGATAACCGAGTAGAGGAGCAGGAAATAGAGAAGCTTTGTTGGTCAATTTTATGGGTTAATTTTAAGTCTTGGGTGATTAAGATACAATGTAGATTTTAAGTTATCAATAAGATCACCAAGCGATGTCCCTTGTGGGAGGTGCTGGTATTCGATCTTGGACTGAAAATAAAATGTGTTGAAGATTGTAGCAGGAAAATAAAGTGTTTCTTTAATTACCTAAGCACCCACTTCCCCTGCTTTTCATATCCAACTTGAAGTCCCTAAAGGGAGATGACAAGTGGATAGAGGATACGCAGGATATATGGGTTGTATGGTTACTTCCTTTAACAGAAAATTTACAGATTACTGAACTTGAAAGAAAAACTGTAAAAGTAAAGCCTAACCGCACAGCAATCTCTGTGACAGAGATGGTGGTCTGTCACAGAGATAGGTGGGTAACAGCAAAAATAAATCTGCTTAAGCTAACCTCACAACAATCTCTGTTACAGAGATGGTGGTCTGTAACAGAGATAGGTGGGTGAATGAATAAAACAGTAAACTAACCTCACTTCAATCTTTGTGACAGAGATGGTGGTCTGTCACAAAGAGAGGTGGGTGAACAAAAAATAAAGCAATTTTCTACTTCCTAATCTATTTATGTGTATATTACAAATGCTTTATAAATTTTGCAGAATACCCCAAGAGGACTCCTCTTTGGGGTTTTCAAATAACAGAAAAGGAATTAAAGAGTTGAGGGCTTGAACCCCTTTTGGAACCGGTTGAAGGTTGAGGTATTTCTGTGTCCTTTTGGGCAGCAACTCTCCTTTAAATGTGCACAACCTGTCAAAAAACAGCGAGCTATTCTTCGCTGCAAATCACATGAAATACTAAAAAATTCGCTGTTACAATATTAGTACAAAATTTACAATTTTTTACATAAAAATCTGAGCGAAAGTATGACAGAAATATGAAGTTTAGAGGGCTGAAAACTCAGTTTTCAGCCACCCACCTAAATGATGTTAGAACAGCAGAAATAAAAGCCTATACTGATGTACTAAGGGTTGGGGCCTTGAAATCAAGGTTTTTATCACTATACAGTGATAAAAACTGAGTTTCAAAACCCTTTTTACAGAAAGTGCGAAAATGAAAACAGAAAATAAATGGCTGGAAATGACTGTTTTTTAAAGTGAAAGCAACATGTAAATAGCAGAACTTAAAGCCTAAACTAACATACTATGGGTTAGGGCCTTAAAACCAAGGTTTTTATCACTATACAGTGATAAAAACTGAGTTTTAAAACCCCTTTTTCAGAAAGTGCGAAAATGAAAAATTGTTTTTTAAAACAATGGAAGGGTACTCCTTCGCTTTGGATCCCTGCAATAAACTTATAGAAGCTGCAAAATATGAGCAAAGAGGTGAGTAAACAAATAAACCCTACAAAATACTTTGTAGAGTCTTACTAATCTACTCACAAATGTAGGTAAAAACACTTCTACCTACAAGTTTCTCCACAAAATACTTTGTGGAGAACTATCCAAGCTAATACAAATGCAACTAAATAAAAATAAAACAGGTTACCTCACAAGAAGCACAAATGTAGACAAGAGCCACCAAAGTTCCTCCAAAGCATTTACTTGTATTATGGCCCAACTAGGGCAAGAATATTACAATGGCAAGAAGAAAATGTGAGAGAAGAATCGAGAAGTAATCCGGCAGCATAACAATAGCATGAGAGAGCATGGAAAATGAAGGAGTGAGACCCTCATTATAAAGTTGAGGAAGACCCCAACCCCTTGAAGATCAATAGCCAAGATTAGATCTAGATCTAGATTAGATCTCCACCACTAGATCTAGGTATTTGACTTTTTACCACTCTCAGCCAATCTACACCCTTAGATTGTTTTTTAATCCATGGCTTGAGTGCTTGATCCATGTCTTAATCATTCTCCACCCTTAGATCTTGGGTTTTTGACTAAGTGGGGGCCCCCTTTGACTCAAATTTTAATTTTTATTATTTTAATTTTTATCTTTAATTTTATCTTTAATTTTTTAATCTTTTATATAATCTTTAATTTTCAAGTTTATATTTTTTATCTTTTTTATTTTATCTCTCATTTTTAATTTTTAATTTTTTGTTTTTATCTTTTATTATTATTATTATTATTATTTATCTTTTATTTTATTTTTATTTTTAATCTTTTATTTATTTTTTTTTATTTTTTTTTATTTTTTAACTTTTTTTAATTTTTGATCTTTTATTTTTTATTTGTATCTTTTTATTCTTTATTTATTTATTTATTTTTATCTTTTATCTTTTTAATTTTTAATTTTTATCTTTTTATTAAGACAAGAGGGGCAGCCCACTTAGGAGATCTTCAGACATTTACTTGGATCACCTCTTAACTAGGCTTTGACTTTAGCCACTTACATCCAAGATAAATTTTTAACCTTAGACTTAGGCTAAATACACATTTCACCTTAGATTTAATTTTTCAAATTAATATTTTTAAATTTTTCCAATTTTGACTTAGGAAAAATTAAAAAATAATTTGAAAAAATTATATCTTGGCCATGGGGGGGTGAAAAAATTTGGAATAAATTTTCCTAGGCTTAGCAACCCCCAAACCAAATTACCATGGCATTTTTTGATTTTTTACTTCAAAATCAAAAAATGTGAATTTTTGACTTAGGGAAATTAAATAATTCCCTAGGAAAAATAGACCCCTCCTGACCAAAATTGGTCTATCTCTTCAACCGCTTGTCAGAATATCATGGGACTCGAAGCAGTGGCTTAGGGGGTTTCATAGCAATTTTACCTTGCATTCATAGCCCCTATTACAAAATGCCATGCTTGAGCAATTACATTATTACATCAAAACTTAGTTAATTAACCACCAAGGGGTGAAATTAATTAACTAGAAAAAATTAATAAAAACACAATAACATAACGAAACTCCGCAAGACTCTAGACAAATGTCTAGCATGGTCACGAATCATACTTTGAAGCCTTAGCCACCTCATGGACTTGACTGGTAGAACGCCCGTCACCACTTTGGAGGATTTTGAGTGAAAAACCAAACCGATTAAACTCGTTTATTCAACAAGATCAATCGGAAAGGGAAAAAACACTCGATGAGGGGACTTCCCTAACAACCAGTTCCATGGTGTGGCATCCATATCATATGACCCATACCAGCACATATAATTAAATTAATTTTCCCACGCAGGGGAGCGGACATTTCGTTTTACAAAGGGGCAATTGCCCTGCAGAAGTGAAAAATCCTTAGATTTTTCCAAGGTACAATTTGTACAACTATGTACACCTTCATGTACATGGAGTTGCCACCTAGTCAAAATAGGTGGGCAACACCTCCCTTAGTGGGCCCTTTCACATGCATGCGCCCCCTTTGGAGGAGTTTCTAGGGTGGCCGCCAACTTTAGAGGAGCTTCTCACTTGACATGAGCCATGAAATGGCTGGACGCCTCCCTTTAATGGTGGTTTTCACATTGGCGCCCCACTTAGCAAGGGTTTTAGCACCACGTTTTGGCTCCTCTAATCTAGGCTTAGACTTTTAGCCTTCTGCTCCAAAATAAATATCTAACCTTTAGACTTAGGCTAAATACATTAATTCACCTTAGATTTAATTTTCAATTTAATTTTTAAATTTTTCCAATTTTGACTTAGGAAAAATTAAAAATAAACTTGAAAATATCATATCTTGGCCACGGGGGGGTGGAAAAATTTGAAATAAATTTTCCTAGGCTTAGCAACCCCCAAACAAAATTACCATGGCATTATTTGATTTTTTACTTCAAAATCAAATAATGTGAATTTTAACTTAGGGAAAAATTAAATAATTCCCTAGGAGAGATAGACCCCTCCTGACCAAAATTGGTCGATCTCTTCAACCCCTTGTCAGAATGACATGGGACTCGAAGCAGTGGCTTAGGGGGTTTCATAGCAATTTACCTTGCATTCATAGCCCCTATTACAAAATGCCAGTGCTTGAGCAATTACATTATTACATCAAAACTTAGTTAATTAACCACCAAGGGGTGAAATTAATTAACTAGAAAAAATTAATAAAAATACAACAACATAACGAAACTCCGCAAGACTCGAGAGATGCCTAGCATGGTCACGAATAACATTTTGAACCCTTAGCCACCCCATGGACTTGATTATTAGAACGCCCGTCACCACTTTGGAGGATTTTGAGTGAAAAACCTAACCAATTAAAATCGTCAAAGAACCAGATTAATTGGAAAGGGAAAAAACACTCGATGAGGGGACTTCCCTAACAACCAGTTCCATGGTGTGGCGTCCATATCATATGACCCACACTAGCACATAGCATTACATTAATTTTTCCACGCAGGGGAGCGGACATTTCATTTTACAAAGGGGCAATTGCCCTACAAAAGTAAAAAATCCTCAGATTTTTCCAAGGTACAATTTGTACAATTATGTACATCTTCATGTACATGAAGTTGCCACCTAGTCGAAATAGGTGGGCAACAGTCCCCAAAAACAAATTCCCACTGAAAACCAATTTTCCTGTTAGGGACAAAGACAGGAAACCTTTCCAACAGGATGTGCCCAAGAAAACTTGGATAGACGAGGACACTAGGAAAGACTTGAGAAGGAAGAAGCTATGCTTCACCTGCCAGGAACCATGGGTACCAAGACACAGGTGTGCTGGGAAGGCAAAGGCTCACTACATTGAGGTGTATTCAGACAATGATGAGGACGACTATGAGCAGGAGGCCACAAAAGAGGAATCACACCAGGGTGATACACCAGAGGGAGTCATTGCTACATTATCTGGAGTACCAAGATTCCATACTCTCAGGGTCAGGGGAGTAGTATAGGGTCACAGAGTAGGAGTATTGATTGATGGGGGAGCCACCCACAATTTTATTGACTCTGCTTGGGTAGCCAAGAGAGGTATTCAGACCGAGAAGTTCGAAGGATTCACTGTAGCAGTAGCCGGGAACTCCAGCATGGAGTGCAACTACTGGATCCCAAAATTGAATGTTACCTTAGGTAACTATCAGATGACAGACTCTTTCTATGTAGTGGATGTAGCAGATACTCATGTGGTATTAGGTGTTCAGTGGCTTTATTCTATAGGGAAATACACTACAGACTACAGGGCAATGGAAATGGAGTTCCAGGGGCCAGACGGCAAACGAGTAGTTTTGAGGGGCATGAACACTTATCCCCCAAAACCGGTCTCGTCACAGAGAATGGAGGCAGTACTCCAACAGGATGATATAGAATGGGCTGCAGAGTGTTTGGTCACCTTCAGGAAACCCCCAGAGACCAGCACACAACACCCAAGTGACATTCAAGCCTTGCTACAGAAACATGAAAAGGTTTTTCGGGACCTTCCATCAGGTAGACCACCAAACCGAGGTTTTAAACACATCATCGAGCTAGAGGAGGGGACATAAGCAGTCATCACCACTCCTTACAGGCATCCTAAAAGGTACAAGGATGAGATTGAGAAAACAATCAAAGAATTACTGTAGCTTGGATATATTCGGCCCAGTTTTAGCCCCTTTGCATCCTCAGTAGTTCTGGTCAAGAAGAAGGATGGTACACTGCGAATGTGCATCGATTATCGAGCACTCAACAAAAAGACCATTAAGAACAGGTATCCCATTCCTAGAATTGACGAACTCATGGATGAGCTTCGGGGAGCTCAATACTTCTCCAAGATCGATCTTCGCTCGGGGTACCATCAGATCAGGGTAAGGGATCAGGACATCTCCAAAACAGCTTTTCGCTGTCACTATGGTCACTATGAGTTTTTGGTCATGCGCTTTGGACTTACCAATGCTCCAGCAACTTTTCAGTCATGCATGAACCACACCTTCAGAGCACAGCTACGTAAGTTTTTGCTCGTATTCTTTGATGACATCCTGATTTACAGTAAAACATGGGAAGAGCATCTGAAACACCTGGACGAAGCATTGAGTATTTTAGAAGAACATTCGCTTTATGCGAAAATGTCCAAGTGTGAGTTTGGCATGAAGGAAATGCTGTATTTGGGACACATAATCAATGCAGAAGAAGTACAGGTTGATATGGAGAAAAACCGAGCTATCAAAGATTGGCCCACGCCAAAAACAGTTACAAAATTGAGAAGTTTCTTAGGTCTGTGCACTTATTACCGACGGTACGTTAAGGGATTCTCCCAATTTGCAGCACCCCTCACCGATCTCACCAAGAAAGGAGCGTTCACTTGGACAGACTTAGCACAGAAAACTTTCGAGGAGATGAAGGTTATTATGAGCTCTTGTCTAGTTCTAGCATTACCAGACTTCTCACAACCCTTTGTAATAGAATGTGATGCCTCAGGGGAAGGGTTAGGAGCAATGTTGATGCAGAATCATCACCCTATTGCATTTGAGAGCCGTAAACTGAAGAACTACGAGCGCCATTACTCCATATATGACAAAAAGATGCTAGCCATCTTGCATGCTCTCACAAAATTCAGACAGTACCTGGTGGGCAGTAAGTTCAAAATCAAAACCGATCATAACAGCCTCAAGTATTTCCTAGAGCAGAAGGAACTGAATGAGCGACAGCAGAAATGGGTCAGCAAAGTACAAGCCTACGATTTCGAGATCGAGTATGTAAAAGGTAAGACTAATGTAGTAGCTGATGCATTATCCAGACGTCCAGCCCCATTATCTCTCAGTAGTATATCACGGATTGGAGGGCACTTCTCTTAGTGGAATACTCCAAAAATAAATTCGCTTGCGAATTGTTGGACGGGCAAATTCAGGATGACAGGTACAGGATTATGGATGACATCATCTATTACAAAGACAAGATATACTTCGTTCCAGAATCCACATTGAGGAAAAAGATCATTCAGGCAGCCCATGATTCTCCTTTATCAGGGCATCAAGGTTTCTTAAAGACTTACAGGCAGATCAGAGAGAGGTTCTCATGGAAGGGTCTCAAGGGGGAAATTATGCAGCATGTCCGAGAATGTAGCATCTGTCAGCAGAACAAGATTGAGAACACCCATCCAGCAGGGTTACTCCAGCCACTGCCAATTCTAGAACAGAAGTGGGAAAGCATCTCCATGGACTTTATTTCAGGCTTGCCCAAGGTCCAAGGGCAAGATTGTTTATATGTAGTAGTTGACAGACTGACCAAGTTTGCACATTTCTTCTCGATATCATCCGACTACTCGACAACTCAAGTAGCTGAGTTATTCTTCAGGGAGGTCTTCAGGTTACACGGGTTACCTAAGACCATTGTCAGTGATCGGGATAGCAGATTCACAGGTGCCTTCTGGCAGGAACTATTCAGATTGGTGGAGACCGAACTAGCTACTAGTACGAGTTATCATCCCCAGAGTGACGGGCAAACAGAAATAGTCAACAAGTGGATCGAAGGATATTTAAGGAACTATGTAGCAGGGCAGCAGCGAACCTGGATCAAATGGCTACACCTAGGGGAGTATTGCTACAATACTACCTATCACATGTCTATTAGGATGACTCCTTTTAAGGCATTATATGGTTACGAGGCCTTGGACTATGCAGATTTGGCATTTGGAGATAGTAGGGCTCCTAAGGCTAAGGATTGGATACAGGACAGTCAGGACATTTTGAAAATATTGAAGGAGAATTTACAAACAGCTTAGAATCGACAGAAGCTGTATGCCGACAGACATAGGATTGAACGGAGCTTTGAGGTAGGGGATTTAGTATATTTAAGGCTCCAGCCTTACAGACAGTCCTCACTTAAGAAGAAAGGGGCAGAGAACTTAAAACCCCGCTTCTATGGACCATACAGAATAATCAGGAATGTGGGAGAGGTGGCATATGAACTAGAACTTCCACAGGAAAACAAAATTCACAATGTGTTCCATGTATCTAATCTGAAGAAGACCCTTGGGCAACACATTGCTCCATCCACCGAATTGCCTCCTTTAGATGATGAAGGACTGCTGATACTGATTCCCGAACGGATCATATAGACTAGAGAGAGAAAGCTCAAGAACAGGATAATCAGAGAATACTTGGTTCAATGGAAGGAACTACCACAAGAGGATGCCACCTGGGAAGGTGAACAGGTATTATAGCATCCCAGTTTGAAGTTGCTTGAGGACAAGCAATCTCAAGCAGGGAGGACTGTAATGTCCTCTTCCAATTAGGCATTGAGGCCCAAAAACCGCTAACCTATGTGATTCATGTGGGTTCGAGCGGTTACTGACAGCTAGGGAATCGGCTAAGGACTGATGCCATCCATAGAAGATCTAGGGCATCATCATTAGGTCAAGAAGGGCCACCGGGGCCAAAGGCCACCTTCGTGCATGCCATCCAAGCATTATTTAATGATGCATGCACTATTTAAGTCTCCATCCGTATGCATGCAAATCAACGGCAAATTAGAAGATAAAGTGACCTAATTAGGTCAAAGATTAGGGTTTTCGCAGTTGAACATTATAAATAAAGGATAAAGCGAAAGGAGACTTCACTTTGGATTATGATTATTTTGGGAGCTCTTGGATAGCAGCACAGCGTGCCGCACAGCAGTTGGGGTTGGAGACGGAGTCTTCAGCTAACGGGATTTCGGCAGTGAAACATCCGTCCTAGTCTTATTCAGGGTAAGCCATACAGGTTCACCACTTGTTCTTCATTCATTCATTTATAAGTTATCCAGTATATGGTATAGATCGTTGCAGGGACACGTGTGCAGCCATAAGAGGGTGTTTTCAGCCAGAAAGCCCTAATCAGTTGTTGGGCCTTCAGATCTCAGTTTTACTCCGAAACTCAGGCACCATTCTCATCATCAGCATCATACTCCAATACCTGATGATTATCAGATCCATCCGTGCTCATCCGGAACAGTTATCAGCAGTTTCGGGATTCCAGGGGCGTGAGCAGCTGTCTCTCAGAAGCAAGTCGCTATCCTGCCTAGAGGTCTCAGAAATCTTGCATGTACCAGGCATTCTCTTCGGCACGGGAAGGCTATCAGCCCTGCAAATCGACAGCTTCATCGGACACCTCCTTCGCTGAAAGCGTCACCCTTTTCTGACTGGGGTTCTTGCTGCTGGGGGTTCACCGGAAGCAGAAGAGATCTGCCCATCTCCGATCCAGTTCTCGGTGCTTGCATACTTTCTCCGAAGCAGTTTCGTCGGCTTATCAGTGGTAAGTGTTCATTCTATCTCACAAACCCTAACCCTAATTTTTTCTATAAAATAGGGATTTTTGCATGGCAGTTTGCATGCCCCGTTGTATCTGCATATTTGCTTAGAAATAGAAAATATCGGGATTTGGGATATTTCATAGGAGTAGGTGACAGTACCTAGCTCTATGCTTGCCCCCAAGGTCACACCTCTCCCAATTTCCCAAGTGAGGAGACAGCTTTCGGAAGATTTCTGCTGCTGGTGTGCAATCGGCGAACAACAACCTCAACCCCAGATCTAGTATTTACCTCATAGGTCACCTGTGTCCCAACTTGGCTTGAATCTCATACTTCCTAAAGCAATGATCCAAAGCCTTGGCTCACCCAGTGACATCATCCATAGATCTAGGTTTCCATTACCTTACACCTTACGTACCTCAAGTCCATTTGATTTGATCTGGTGTCTAGGTTTGATCTCTCCTGTCGGGAGTAGATCCGGGTCTCCCCCTTTGTTGTCTTGGGCTAAGATAACATTGTTAGATTTTTATCATTAAAGCAATATGATCTTAGGATCTTATCTGAGAGAATAACATGCACAGCAATAATCACAAGAGACAAGAGGCAGAAAGAATTTTTCTCGGGGAAACCATAAAGGAAAAAAACCCTGCAACTTCCTCAGAGATAGAATGAGCACCAATGGCAGCAATAAAACCCAAAGACAAAAAGATGATCTCCAACAGCTGTTCTCTCTCTCACTTGAGCGAGCTTCTCCTTTCTCACCTATGCACTATAGCTGGGTGAGTGTGTGTATCAAATAAAGAGGCTCACTCTCTATTTATACTAGTTTCCGACTTGCCAATAACTTACCAAGGCCGACTTCTCTAACAGAGTCTAATAACCCTAGTGCCCCACAACTGTGGGGACTTTACCCCCGACTTACAAAGGAGGGTTAATCTCTATGACTTTACATGACTTGATTACATTAATGAATCTCCCGATAGGAACATCGAGGACCAATGAAATATAATATAGGAAATATACAAGTGAATACGTTCAGAAGTTACAAATACATCAACACTCCCTCTTAACTAGGAAGGTATTCTCTTGACACAATTCATCAACACAAGTCTTCTTCTCTAGATCATCATCAAAGCCGGATCATCACTGGAGTATCATCAAAGCTGGACCATCACTCGATCATCATCAAAGTTGGATCATCACTAGATCATCATCATCACTGCTCCGCTATCTCGATCAAATGGTGCTATCTCTCAATTCTACTCGTCATAGGAAGTTATACAGAGCCATCCCTTTTTCATGTTGGTTGTAGGCCTAGCCTCTGTTATCCACTTATTTGTACCATAGTTGGATTAGCTGAGGAGCCGCCGGTTGACAAACATGACAAATGTTTGATTCCAGTGTATCAGATGATCCGCCTTTGTGTCTAGCCAGTTTTTCATTTGAATAATTTTGACCATGGCCCCGCGGGGTATGTAATAAAATGCGCTAGTAGGGTATTTTTGAGTGGTCCAGTCTCCTGAGACGTAGAATCTCAACTAAGGTATTCCAGGGAGTTTTTTGCCCTTGACAATTATGCTTTCTCTATAGCCGAGTATAATTGACGAGGTTTTCTCCCCCTTCCTCCAAAGCTGGAATGCCCGATGTTGAATTCCGGGCCTTGGGGGGTTATTAGAGCCCAACTGAGTGTTATAAACCTACTAGGCATTGTTAGAGTAGAGCATGGTCATGTCCTAAGTCAATAGGACCTTTAAAAAATATTCGAAAAAATATTTTTCGAACGGGTTAAAAATTATTTTTTTAATTTTTAAATTTTTAATTATTTCCCTAAGTTTTTTAATTAATTTTTCCATAAATTAAATGGAAAATCTCGTTTGTAATAAGTCGGTCATTCGGACCCCGAATTCAGTGATTAGAGGCTTTAACCTTAAGCCAAAAATCATCCTTGATCGGCCAGCCAGTCAGATTCAACTTTCAGATCATCAATCGGACACATAATGCTATTTTTCTCAAAAAAGTCATTTTTGGGGAAAAAACTGAGTTTTTATTAAAAATTGATTATTTTGGAGAAAATTAAAACTCTCCAAATTAATCCAAATTCAGCGAAATAAAATGCTAAATGACATCTCATTGGGCATTTATGATGATTGGAGTTATCATAACTCAGCTTCAGTCAGCATTCAGTGAGCAATTAATTTATATTCAATTAGCAGATCTGTCATCTCCAGCTAAACTCCCGAATTTGATGAGATGGAGAGCATTCATTGGTCTGATGATTTGATCGAGGTCAAGACTGAAGTTTACACCTGCAGTGGCCTCTCCAAAACTAGCTGTGGCTGCTTCCATACCTAAAAAGTGGTTCTACCTACATACAGACGCCTCTCCTCAAGCTCACGCCCCCTCTCTCCAACAGGGGCGTCATCACACATGTGGGCTCTCCTTTGGCTCGGTTTGCAGTGTTAGGGTTGGAGTGGGGGCGCCTTGCCTAGGTGGAGGCCTCCCCGCACTCCCAGCTCTTATTTTTAGGTTTTGGATCTCAGGTTATGTGACTAGGCCGGTCAGGTTATGTGATTTGGTTTTAGGGTTTTAGCACCCTCTCATTGTATAAATAGAGGCTCTTTCAGCTCTATTAGGATGGACTTTTGTAGCAGAGTTATTCTGAGAAAATTGTATCAAGCATTTGCTTTGAATTGTTAATAAATATTCGACTTTGGAGGTCTATGAGCTCTTGGATGTGGTAGCTTTCTAAATGGTTGAGGTGATATTGTCTCTAACCCCTATTTCTTTAATACTTGTATGAGATCAATTGTTTTGTTAGCTCAAGAAGGCCATTGTTGGCACGGTAGAATAATCATTTGTAGTTTCAATTTGATTGTTTATGTGAAGTAGATTAGTATCTTAAAGGACATGAGTAATAAGTACATACGTAATGTTGATCATGATTAAATTTTCTTAGCATACTAGCATGTTATTTTGATCTCACGTTTGTATTGAGTTGTGGTGTGTTATCAGGCTTCATAGGTTAAAGAAGGGTGTGAGCTCAGCTGCTTCTATCCCAGGCTTCAAGCAACCATTTGAATCTAACATTTTAATTGCAGGACCTACAGGGATCGTCTTCTTTAAAATACAAAAGGAAAGCTGGGAGTCTAACTCTCTCTCTTTGGTTACATCTTTATAAATTAATGTTCTTTGGTTACCGATCACTTAGGAAGCCCTAGTTTACTTTTTTCAACCTTAAGGCTTCCTCCCCATTGCCTTGTTTGGCTTGCCTTTACTTCTTCTTCTTCGCTGCCCTCTTTTTACTTTAGTTTGCAGCCCCTTTTCCTCTTTTTGGACAGCCATCTTTTGCCCTAGTTTTGGACCCCTTTTGCCCTAGTTTTTTGACCCTAGCTTTCTCCTTTTTGGGCAGCTCTCTTTTGTTTGTTCGCTGCCCTCTTTTTTACTGTTTTGCAGCATTTTTGGTCTTTTTATTGCAGCCATTTCTTCCCATCTTTCGCTGTCCACTTTTTCTCTTTTTTTACCTTTTGGACAGCCCTCTTTTGTCCTCTTTCTTCACCTTTTTCTGCCCCTTTTAGTCCTCTTTTGTGGTTGTCTTTTGAGCCTTACTTTCAGCCTTCTTCATCACTTTTTGCAGCCTTCTTTCTTCAGTTTGCAACCCTTTTTTTCCCTTTGTTTCCAGCCTTCTTTGACCTTCTTTTTGTCCTCTCTTCATCCCTCTTCCACTTCTCTTTCCTTACCTTTTTTCACTCATATTTTCTTCTTCCTTTTGGGTAAAGTTTGAGTAGCTTTTTGTCATCTAGTTTGTAGATCTAGTTTCAATTTATTTTTTATAAACTAACATCATAACAAGTTTGTGTTTAGAACTCTTAGTTTCAAGCAAGTGAAGGAGAGCCTAAAGGCTACAAGCAAGCAAGAAGTGCAAAAGAACAAAAAAGACTTTCTCCCTCTTTTTTCATCCCTTTCTTTCCTTGTTCTTCCAAAAGGCAAAGAACAAGTCATCATGATCATTGTAAAGAATTAATAAAAGGGCTAAGTGGGAGCAAGTCTCTCATCTTTTTTTTACTTCCCCTATTTGGGGGGTGTGTCTTCCGTTCATTTTCATGTTTTCTTAGTGTAGTTTTAACTTTAAGCACTTAGCTTAGTTCTTTTGATTAGACTTAGTTTTCATTTCCACTAATTGCTAGTTGTTCTTAGTATAATCACTAATTGCTAGACTTTATTAATTACATTGTGGTATCTTTCTCAATCCTAAAAAGAACCAAAATCTCTTGAATCTCACCATAATGTAGATTAAGAGTTCTCTCTATCGGAAAGTTTAATAAACCATCTTTGTTTTATGTTCATGTTGTTTTTTAATTCAATTAATTAAATAAGTAAGACTCTTGAACTTGCAGAAACAAAAGTCAAGAGCACTCTCTATCAAAGAGCATCCTTAGTCTTGCACAATCCCTGCATTAGGCATTCAGATTAGATAAGACTCTTGAACCTCTATCATAAGACAAGGTCAAGAGCGCTCTCTGTCGGAGAGTTTAATTAATTAACTTAATAAAACTTTCTTCACACACACCCCTCTAATCAATTAACTTTGTTGATCATCCTTCACTTAGTATGCTCTGCCGACTTTCGGGTTGGGCTCGTACTCAGAACGGTGAACGGACTTGTTAAGTTCACACAAGAGTAACTTAATTAAAACTTTTACCCCGTAACCAATGCACCGGCGTTGTCTCGATTAAATACTCAGGCATGTGGGCAAATTCCAAGTGTGGGCGTCGGGCAACCTAAGTTGGACGCAGTTGGTTAAGTTATTGAACACCTAGCTGTGATTCCAGACAGGTCCGTCATGTCTTCAAACGGAGCCACTAAAGGTATTTTCGGTTAGGATTTCCAGATACCTTAAGCAAGATCACCATTAAAATCTTTAAAACCTACCAAGAGCATTCGCACAATCTAATAATCACCAGCTTAATTCCTAGACTTATCATTTTGTTTTCGCATTTCGTTGACTCCATAAGGCACTGGTCCTTGGTTAAATCTGAATAATTATCTATCTTGATCAATTGTCTGTGGTTCATTTTAAATGCTATCTCTGAATGCTTAGTTATAAGTCTGGAATCTTTGCTTATCTTCGTAGTCTCTTGTTAGCAACGTGGATTGCTTTTGATTAATTGTCATTCTAGTAATAAACAAACGCTTCTAATCATAATAAACTCCTAAATAGCACCCATCCGCATCCGCAACTAAGTAAAACACTTTAACAACCTTAAGAGTCTTAGAAAACTCTTTTGTAGGGACTACCCCCCTTGGCCTCGTTAGGAGTTAGCCTAAACGGAGGAGCTAGGAGTAAGTGACAGTACCTAGCTCTATGCTTGCCCCCAAGGTCACACCTCTCCCACTTTCCTAAGTGAGGAGACAGCTTTCAATTGATTTCTGCTGCTGGTGTGCAATCGGCGGACAATAGCCTCCATGTAGGTCTTCATTTTCTTCAGCGCTTATATCCGACCATGGAAGGCCCTGCCTGCCACCATGTCGAAAAGGCTCGCCCAGCACTTATATCTGACCATGGGAGGAACACATCCAACATCCATGTCAGAATGGCACACCCAGCATTTATATCTGACCATGGGAGGCCCAGCCTGTCACCATGTCAGAAAAGCCCAGCACTTACATCTAACCCAGTCAGAATGGCCCAGCACTTACATCCTCCAGCATGGTAGGACACAATATCTACCATCCGAGGAAAGGCCCAGCACTTACATCCTCCGACATGGTATCTACCATCCGAGGAAAAGCCCAGCACTTACATCTGACCCAGTCAGAAAGGCCCAGCACTTACATTTGACCCAGTCAGAATGGCCCAGCACTTACATCCTTCGACATGGTAGAACACACCATCTACCATTCGAGGAAAGGCCCATCACTTACATCCTCCGACATGGTATCTACCATCCAAGGAAATGCCCAGCACTTACATATGACCCATTCAGAAAGGCCCAACACTTACATCTGACCATGGGAGGAACCAATCCTACCACCATGTCAGAAGGGCTCATGGACTCATCACTTCCCCTTGGAAGGAACCTCGATCTGGAGAATACCCAGCTTCTCCCTGAAGTACTCAAACTTCACTCTAACCATTTCTAGCATAGAATCACATCAGGGCTGATTACGTCCAAGGATAACCTGCGAGCTTCGTCGAGACCCATTACATCCGAGGACAACCTACAGGAACGTTTAAGTCTAAGCCACCTACGAGCTTCGCCAGGATTTTATGCTCAGACAACCTGTCTCACCGGCTATGCTAGAACTCCCTCTTTCGAGAGATCTTGATCTGGATCACACACTAGAGCTTCAATGCTCCTCTCTCAGCTGTTCTCAGCGCCATGCAGGACTCCTTCCTGCTAAACCAAGAGATCACACCTGATCTCATACTGAAGCAGCACCCCGAAGTGCTCTTCCTATCAATGGCACTGCCTGTCCAATCCGAATCCACATAACCCTCCAGGTTAATCTTCTAATTCGCTTCATACTTGACCCCATAGTCAACTGTACCCTTTAGGTACCTCATTGCTTGTTTTGCAACCATCAGGTGAACATGTCTCGAATCTGTCAGGAACATCAATTTGTTCACAACAAAGCAAGTATCTGGTCTCCTATTCATCAAGTACATCAAGGACCCAATCATCTGACGATTCATCATAGCATCAACCGACTCTGATGAAGGTGTTGCCAACTTTTTTGTACCATAGTTGGGTTACCTGAGGAGCCGTCGGTTGACAAACATGACCAATGTTTGATTCCAATGTATCAGTTGATCTGTCTCTATGTCTAGCCAGTTTTGGCTAGTAAGTTTTTTATTTGAATAATTTTGACCATGGCTCCGCGGGGTTTGTAATAAAATGTGCTAGTAGGGTGTTTTGAGTGGTTCGATCTCCTAAGACATAGAATCTCAACTAAGGTATTCTAGAGATTTTTTTGCCCTGGACAATTATGCTTTGCCTATAGCCGAGTATAATTGATGAGGTTTTCTCCCGCTTCCTCCAAAGCCGGAATGCCCGATTTTGAATTCTGGGCCTTTGGGGGTTATTAGAGCCCAACTAAGTGTATATAAACCTACTAGGCATTATTAGAACAGAGCATGGTCATGTCCTAAATCAATAGGACCATCAAAAAAAATTCCGAAAAAATTTTACCGGACGCGTCAAAAAGTTAATTTTAATTTTTTAAATTTTTTAATTTTTCCCTAAGTTTTTAATTAAATTTTTCCATAAATTAAATGGAAAAATTCAATTTGTAATAAGTTAGTCATTCGGAACCCGAATTCAGTGATTTAAGGCTCTAGCCTTAAGCCAAAAATCATTCTTGATCGGCCAGCCAGTCAGATCCAACTTTCAGATCATCATTCGGCCACATAACGCATATTTTCTTGAAAAAGTCATTTTTGGGGAAAAAATTGATTATTTAATAAAAAATGATTATTTTGGAGAAAATCCAAAACTCTCCAAATTAATCCAAATTCAGTGAAATGAAATGCAAAATAACATGTCAATGGGCATTTATGATGATTGGAGTTATAATAACTCATCTTCAGTCAACATTCAGTGAGCATTAAAAATATATTCAGTTAACGGTCTTGTCATCTCCAACTAAACTCCCAAATTGGATGAGATGGAGAGCACTCATTGGTTTGATGATTTGATCGAGCTAGGAATTGGTGATTACATTATGATCTATTAGCAGTGACTTCTCCGTACCTAGATCTGGCTCCTCCATACCTAGATGGCGTCTTCACCTACCAGCTCACGCCCTCTCCTCATGCTCACGCTTCTCTCTCTCCACAGGGGCGTCATCACACGTGTGGGCTCATTAATGGCTTGGTTTCAGTGGTTAGGGTTGGAGTGGGGGCGCCTTGCCTAGGTGGAGGCTTCCCCTCACTCTTAACGCTTCAGTTTCGGTTTGGAGCTCTCAGTTATGTGCCGATTCGGTTAGGTCTGGTTTTTTGGTTTTAGGGTTTTGGTTCTTCTCTCATTATATAAATACAGGTTTCTTTAGCTCTATGGTGATGGAACTTGGATTGTAAACTTACTCTGTAAGAATTTGTAATTGCTTTATACTCATATTTGGAATAAGATCAAGACTTTGGAGGTCCATGCGGCTCAGTACTAGTGGTGAATGAATTTTGTGAGGTGAATGTTGTCCATCTATTTCATTTTCAAATGCTTATATATGATCTAATCAACTAGTTTTAGAAGTCTACTGTTTAGAACGTAAAATCTTCCATTTCAGTTGATAAGTTGGTTGATTATGCTATTTTATTTAAGATTTCATGAGCAAAACATATTCAGTTATATAAATGTTGATGAATCTTCATATTTTTTTGCATGTTAGTTGATTGATCTCACTGGGTTGTTTGAAGTGTTTTGATCTTGGACAGAATCCGCCATCTTGGAGAAGGGTGTGAGCTCGGTTGCATCTAGCTCATCTTCAAGAGTTGCATCTAGCTCATCTTCAAGATCACAAGTTTTTCTTTGTTTAACACTGGTTTCTTTGCAGGATCTACAATAACTTGGATTTTTCCAAGAAGGAGGCTTTAGGTGTTTTTTGTTTGCTTCAAGTTCCATCTCATAAAATCTTCTTTAAGTTTGTACTTTGGTTACTGGTTACTTTAGGAAGCCTTAGCTTACCTCTTTCCATCCTTTGGCTTCCCTTCCATTGCCTTATTTGACTTGCTTGTCCTCCTTCCTCTTTGCTAACCTCTTTTTCTTTGTCTTCACTCAGTTTGCAGCCATCCTTTTACCAGTTTGCAGCCCTCTTTTTACTGTTTTGCAGCCCTCTTTCTTGCCTTTGGACAACCCTCTTTCTTGCCTTTTGGACAACCCCTTTTATCCTTTTCTCACTCCCTTTCTGTAGTCTTTTTTCCTCTCTCCTTCCTCCTCTTTCATCGCTGATTTTTACCCCTCTTTGAGAGTTTAGTTTGTAGTTTTATGTCTTTAATTTTTTGATCAACATATAACATTTGAATTGTTTAAAGCTCTTACTTGCAGGAAGAATCGAGAAAAGCTCAAAGGCTAAAGGCAAGCAAGGAAGCAAGCAAGAAGCAAAAAAAAAAAGACAAATTTTTCCTCTTCTTTCCATCCCTTTCTCTCCCTGTTCTTTCAGGAAAAGGCAAAAGCAAAGTCATCAAAAAATTGTAAAATATTAATAAAGAGCGAGTGGGATTACGGCTCCCACACCCCTCTTACCTCATTTGGGGGAAGCTTGTATCGTCCCATTTTCATGCTTTTTTCCTTTTTGTTTAATAATCTGCTAATGGTAGAATAGGATAAGATAATTGCATAATCATAAGTAAGTTAGTTTATGTTTTGAAAATGAAGAAAAATGTTGATTTGATTGATTACTTAAACATTGCATAATTTCTTTTTTTTTTGTTTTACTTACCCCCTTGCTTTCCCGATTAAGGCCCTGAAAATCCTGAAAGAGACTCTTGGGTAGTTAGTTCTTTTTTTATGTTTTTATCGCTTTCAAGTTTAACGAATTAATTAAGTCTCTTGAACTTGCAGTAACACAAGTCAATAGCACTCTCTATCGGAGAGTATACTTAGAACTGCATACCCTTGCATTAGGCATCTTAGATTAGCTAAGTCTCTTGAACCACTGTCATAAGACGGGGTCAAGAACGCTCTCTGTCGGAGAGTCCTAATTAATTCATTTAATAAAATTTGCAATACACACCCCCTAATTAATTAACTTCGTTCTCTCCTTGCCGGAGTATGCTTTGACCGATCTCAAAATCGGAGTACCCAGAAACGACACTGGATCTCTAATCTTGCAAGAATAACTTAATAAAATTTAAAACCCTATAACCAATGCACCGGCGTTATAGGGAATTTTCTAAAGTACTTCCTAGTAGAGGCGCCGAAACCCCCGCTGTCTAAGCTTCTTAGCTAGCTGGTCAATCTCTGCGATACCAGCCTGGGATACTGGGCGGGCCCGACATGTCTTCAACGGAGTGAACTTGAAATATTCTCCCATCTTTTTGACAAACATTCGTTGACACCCTAATCAAGAGCACATAAAATTCTTAAAACCTACCAAGAGCACTCGCACAACCTAATGTTCACTAGTTTGATTCTAGACTTGTTATTTAATTCTTTACGCATTTCAGTATTTTGACTCCATAAGGCACTGGTCCTTTTTAATCTGCATAATTATTTCATTTTGATCAAGTGTCTGTGGCCTGTTATAATTTCTATCTCTCAATGCATAATTAACGAAGTCTGGAATCATACTTATCTTTTGATCTCTTGCTAGCGATGTGGATTGCTTTTGATTTATGTGTCATAATCATAATAAATAAACACCTCTAATCACAGTAACTCCTAAACAACACACATCCGCATCCGTAATCAATTAAAACACTTTAACCACATTGAGCCTTAGAAAACTCTTTGTTAGGGACTAACCCCCTTGACTTCGTTAGGAGTTAGCCTAAACAGAGGAGCTAGGAGTAGGTGACAGTACCTAGCTCTGTGCTTGCCCCCAAGGTCACACCTCTCCCACTTTCCTAAGTGAGGAGATAACTTTCAAAAAGTTTCTGCTACTGGTGTGCAATCGGCAGACAACATCTTTTGGCGTCGTTGCCGGGGACAAATCTTTTTGTTCCTAAAAGACCTTTGTTTCTTTTAGCTTTTTACCTTTTTCTCCTTTTTTTTGGTAGATTTTTAGTCCAATCACTCTCCGAAATTAGACTTAAGTCCACCTGGCGACTCCACTGTCAGTTAACACCTCAAGGTATTCTACTAGAAGAAACTCTGAAGGTTTGTTCGATTTCATCCCTAACCCTGAAAAAGTCTATAGGAGGAGACTGAACAAACTAGCTTCTCGTAGGATCCTTGCAGAAATTGGATCCGAGTCTGTTTCAGACATCCACCTTTTATTTCCAGAAAACTTAGAAAATTTGCAAAACAATAACTGTTTCCTTGACACAATGGGTGAATTCTTTACTCAGATAGCAGGTCAACCTCATGACATTCCTGGAAAGGCTATCGACAAACTTATGACCTATAATGGCACTGATGCCTCTGTCTCTGCTGAGCAACATATCAGAAATTTCTCCAGACACTACGGTTCTTATGTTAGGGGTGCTGATAAACATGAAGATGTGTACATGACCTTGTTTGCTTTGTCTTTGGATGGCAAGGCTAACAACTGGTATGATAATTTGCCAAACAATTCTTTTACTACCATAACAGACTTCAAGACTGCATTCCTTGGAAAGTTTGGTAGTAAAAAGGAACCTAGACATCTAGTAGCAGCTTTGACTAGCATGATGAAATATGAAACAGAAACGATGGATGACTTCAATAATAGGTTCACTGAGTTGTCAAATTCCATCCTTGCCACTTATTCTCCTCCTGCAGCTTCCGTTTTGGATTATTACATTGAAGCAATAAGCGGCAAGATCCAGTACCAGATTAGAGACAAGGAGCCGACTACTTTACTTCTAGCTCAGGGTTTGGCCGTCAAAATTGATAAGAATATGCAGTCTTCAAGAGAGTCAAACATCCAAGGTTACTCTAGGTCATCCGTTCCTCTTAAAAATGTTGATCCTAAAGGGAAGGAGCCGTCAAACGAAGCTTATGAGAAGAAGCTCATAGACCTAACTGAGAAAATGCAAGAAATGGAAAGGAAATACTTAGCATAGATTAAGGAAGTTCATAATAGGGTCATAACAGTTGAAAGAACACAACCTCCGCCACCTCCTAGAACTTTCCCTGCAAGGCAAACATGGCAGAGAAAGAATCCCAACCATGAGCAGAGGCCTCCTCATCAGCTAGAGGCTACTAATGTGGTTGAGCCTTACAAACCATTTTGTAGGACATGCAGAGATTTCCATGAGGAATCTGGCTGCCATTATGCATATTATGTCCAGGAGCATGGTTATCCCGAGGGGTGCGGTCCTAGCACGTCTGCAAGCGAGCCTGAATTCATTCACAATGTAGGAGACATCTATGTTGACCACAAGGATAGTTGGAATCAAGCTAACCAGTTTCATCAACGGGTTGATTACTTAACTGAGTATTACGAGGAAATCCCTTCAAATAGTAACAATGTTCAAAATTTCAAAGGCATAACATATCAAAGAAGACCTAGGGAAGGACCATCTACCCAAACTGCTCCGAAGGTAACAATTTCTGACATTCCTCCAGAAATAAATGATAAGTTAGATTCTGTTGCTCTAACTTTTGATTTAGGTAGTTGGTTAGCGAACTCTAAAGTCTCGGTTCCCGTGCTTGAATTATGTAAAATTCCTGGTCAAAAGGAGAAATTGTTGAAAATGCTAGAGCCTCAAATTAATAATGATCCCCTTCTTACTTCAAAGATAGTTGCACTCGAAAAACCTATAGCTCCCAAGAAAGTAACTTTTGCCAACACTATAGAACAGCTTCCTCCTAGTCAGGAAAATGTTTATGGAGATCCCCCTGTAATCTTGCATACTAGGTACCCAAGAAAAGAAGATCACCCGCCCTTCTACATGTCATTGATGATAGGTGATTTTCTCCTGCACAACTGTATGCTAGATTCAGGTTCAGGATCAAATATTATGACTAAGAAATTCATGCAGCGACTTGGCCTTAGAACCACTCGCCCTTACCAAAATGTATGTGCCCTGGACTCTAGACCCGTCAAAGTTGAAGGTATGATCGAAAGGCATAATGTAAGATTAGCCAAGTATCCGGACATCCATGTTGCCATGGATATCCTCGTCATAGATGTGCCGAATAAAAGGGACATGCTCTTATACAGAAAATTCGGTGCTACTTTAGGGGGATCCATCCAAATGGACTGAACTTACGCCACTGTACCTGCATCAGAAGATTCATTAGTTAAGTTACATACTGAGAAAGAACCAAGATATCATGTAGAAAGCCCAGGGAAACCATCGAATGAGTATGTCAACTACTCAGGTGAACTAGGGATGTACCAGATTAACTCCACTTTCTTAGAGCCTATCCATGAAGAAATTAAAAATGAAAAACTTAATGAATTGTGGAGGATGAACTTTGATGGAGCCTATTCTAGATCAGGAAAAGGGGTTGGGATAGTCATTGTTTCACCCGAAGGTAAAGTTTTCAACTTTGCTTTCAGATTAGAATTTGAGGCAACCAATAATGTAGCAGAGTATGAGGCACTTCTACTAGGCATCGAGATTGCCAAGGACATGGGGATCAAATTGCTTAGTATTAAGGGTGATTCTGACTTAATTGTGCAACAAGTTAAGGGTCAATTTGCATGCAAGTGTCAAAGACTAAAGAAGTATAGAAATGCAGTTTGGGATACCATGGAATTCTTTGATGCCCTTAATATAGAAGCAATCCCTAGAAATCGGAATAGTGCCACTGACCAACTAGCGTTTGCAGCTTCAGCACTTCAGCCGTCAGATGAGATGATAGAGGGGGATTGTCTTTTAGAAATTAACTTCAGACCTTCTGTTCTTGATAATGTAGAACATTGGCAAGTTTTCAAAGATGATGAACAAATCTTGAGATTTATTCATAATATTAATGAGTTCTCTTACTTTAGAGTGAATGAGCAGGAGGAAAATAAAGAGTATCCTAGAGAAGGTGATCAGTTTAAAAACCATGTCCCACGTGGTCTAGTCACCTTAGAGAACATCTTTGATAGGCAGGACAGAAAAAAGAGCAATGTTGAGCAAATGAAACCAGGGGATTACATTGGAATCAACATTGGCACGGAAACAGAACCTAAAATTATAAAAATTGGAAAAGGTACTTCCGAAAAAGAAAGGAACAGCCTCATAAACTTGGTCAAAGAGTATAGGGATGTATTTGCCTTTACTTATGACGAGCTCAAAGCCTATAGGGAAGATGTATTTCAACATACTATTCCCTTAAAACCAGAATGTCAAAAAGGCAAGCCTTTCAGACAAAAACTTAGGCAAATAAATCCTAAGTTAGCACTAATCATTAAAAAGGAGTTAGAAAAAATGTTAGCAACAGGAATAATAGCTCCTACAAGACATTCAACATGGTGTTCTAACTTGGTGGTAGTTAGAAAGAAGAACGGGAGTATAAGGATATGTATAGCTTTCAAAAATCCAACCATAGCATGTCAAAAGGACAATTACCCCCTCCCCAACATGGAGACCCTCCTCCAACAGGTCACTGGATCGAGCTTGATGTCGATGCTGGATGGTTTTTCTGGCTATAATCAGGTAGTCATTAAAGAGGATAGGCATAAAACCACTTTCACAACTCCTTGGGGCAATTTTGAATATCTGAGAATGCCCTTTGGACTTTCAAATGTCGGAGCTACTTTCCAAACGGCCATGGATTATGCTTTCAAGGAGTTGATTGGCAAAATCATTGAGATCTATCAAGATGATCTTACTGTTTTTTCGAAAGAAAGATCCAACCATGTTGGCCATCTTAGGCAGATTTTCGAGTGATGTAGGAAGTATGGCATTTCTTTGAATCCGGCTAAGTCAGTTTTGGGCATAGAAGAGGGAAAACTCTTAGGAAATGTTACCAACTTTTTTGTACCAGAGTTGGGTTACCTGAGGAGCTGCCAATTGGCAGACTTGTTCAAAGTCTAATTCCAGTGTATCAGTTGATCTGTCTTCATGTCTAGCCAACATTGGCTAGCCAGTTTTTTATTTGAATAATTTTGACCATGGCCCCGCGGGGTTTGTAATAAAATGTGCTAGTAGAGTATTTTTGAGTGGTTTGGTCTCCTGAGACGTAGAATCTCAAATAAGGTATTCCAGGGAGTTTTATGCCCCTGACAATTATGCTTTGCCTTCAGCCGAGTATACTTGACGAGGTTTTCTCCCGCTTCCTCCAAAGCTGGAATGCCTGATCTTGAATTCTGGGCCTTGGGGGGTTATTAGATCCCAGCTGAGTGTTATAAACCTACTAGGCATTATTTATGTAATATCCCAAATCCCGATATTTTCTAGTTCTAAACAATTATGCTAATACAACTGGGCATGCAAACTGCCATGCAAAAATCGCTATTTTATAGGAAAAATTAGGGTTAGGGTTTGCGAGATAGAATGAACACTTACCACTGATAAGCCGGTCTGAACTACTCCAGAGAAAGTCTGCCAATACTGCAAGCTGGATCGGAGAGGATCTGAGCTCCTCTGCTTCAGGTGAATCCCCCAGCAGCAACACGCCCAAGTGGGAAAGTGTGACGCCCTCAAGGAAGGAGGTGTCCGATCGGACTGAGAATTTGCAGGACTGATAGCGGTTCAGTGTCGGAGAGAATGCCTGGAGCATGCGAAGGTTCTGAGATCTCTAGGTAGGGTAGCGAATCACTTCAGAGAGGCAGCTACTCACCCCCTGGAACCCCGAAACGACTGATAACTGCTTCGGATGAGCACTGATGGATCTGAAACTCACTGGGTACCGGAGTATGAAGCTGATGATGAGAATGGTGCTTGAGTTTCGGAAGGAAACTGAGATCTGAAGGCCCAGTAGCTAATTAGGGCTTTCTGGCTGAAAACCCCCTCTTACGGCTGCACACGTGTCCCTGCAACGATCTATACCATATACTAGATAACTGATGAATGAATGAAGAACAAGTGGTGAACCTATATGGCTTACCCGGAATAAGACTAGGACAGATGTTTCACTGCCGAAATCCTGTTAGCTGAAGACTCCGTCTCTAACCCCAACTGATGTGCTGCTATCCAAGAGCTCCCAAAATAATCATAATCAAAAGTGAAGTCTCCTCTTGCTTTCTCCTCTATTTATAAAGTTCAACTGCGCAAAACTCTAATCTTTGACCTAATTAGGTCACTTTATCTTCTAATTTGCTGTTGACTTGCATGCATGTCACTTTATCTTCTAATTTGCCGTTGACTTGCATGCATGCGAAGGGAGACTTTAAATAGTGCATGCATCATTAAAATAATGTTGGGATGGCATGCATGAGGGTGGCCTTTGGCCCTGGTGGCCCTTCTTGACCACTTGATGATGCCTTAGATCTTCTATGGTTGGTATCAATCCTTAGCCGATTCCCTAGCTGTCAGTAACCGCTCGAACCCACAGGAATCACATAGGTTAGCTGTTTTGGGCCTTAAGGCCTAACTGGAAGAGGACATTACAATTTAGGTAGATCATGGTCATGTCCTAGGTCATCTGGACATATAAAAAAATTTCGAAAAAATCTTTTTTCGAACGGGGAAAAAATTATTTTTTAAATTTTTAAATTTTTAATTATTTTTCCTAAGTTTTTTGGGTTAATTTTTCCATAAATTAAATGGAAAAAACCCGTTTGTAATAAATCGGTCATCCGGACTCCGAATTCAGTAATTGAAGGCTCTAACCTTAAGCCAAAAATCATTTTTGACCGTCCATCCTGTCAGAGCCAACTTTCGGATCATCGATCGGACACATAATGCTTTTTTTCTCAATAAAGTCAGTTTTGAGGAACAAAAATGAATTTTTATTAAAAAAATGATTATTTTGGAGAAAATTAGAACTCTCCCAATTAATCCAAATTCGGCGAAATAAACGGCTAAATGACATCTCATGGAGCATTTATGATGTTTGGAGTTGTCATAACTCAGCTTCAGTCATCATTAAGTGAGCAATTAATTTATTATCAGTTAGCCGCTTTGTCATCTCCAGCTAAAGAATGAGATGGAGAGCACTCATTGGTCCGGTGATTTGATCGAGGTGAAGACTGCAGCTTGCACCATCAGTGGGCTTCCCAAACCTAGCGTAGGCTCCAGCCAGACCTAAAAGATGGGCTTACCTACATCCAGACGCCTCCTTTACCTATTCACGCCCCTCTCTCCTCATGAGGGCGTCATCACACATGTGGGCTCAGGCTAGGCTTGGTTTTAGTGCTCAAGGTTGGAGTGGGGGCGCCTTGCCTAGGTGGAGGCCTCCCCTCACTCCCAGCTCTTCAATTTAGGTTTGGCTTCTCCGTTTGGTGTTCAGGCTGGTTAGGTTATGAGGTTTGGTTTTAGGGTTTTAGCACTCTCTCATTTGTTAAATAGAGGCTCCTTTAGCTCTATTGAGAGGTGGATGATTGATGCAAAGAACCTCTGGTGAATTATTGTAATACTTGTTGCTCTTATGCGACCATTTTGAATAAAGGAAGGCTTTGGAGGCTCATGTTGTGTAGATTCCGAATTCATATGCTTTGATTAATGAGGTGATACAATTTCAATCTTGTTTTTGTTTGCTAATCTGTGGGTAATTATAAATGCTTTAGAGGGCTTATATAAGCACATAAGAGTAGATATTTGTAGTTTCAAGTTATCTACTTACTTATTTATTTTCCAAAATCTATAAGAGCATTGTCTTATTCAGTTATATCTCATGCTTTTCTTGATTCAGAGTAGTAAATAGTACATATTCTAATTCTCTTTTTTGGCAAGCATACAAGTCTTTTGATTGCAGATCACTCCATTGCACCGAGTAAAAGGTTGAGCTAAGTTGCATCTCCTTTTCTTGAAGTCAAACATAGGTTTCTGGCAGCTGCATACTGATTGAGATCCAAGGTGATTTCATAGATTCGAAGATCCAAGTGGTTCCATCTCTTATATTCACCCCTAAAAAACAAAATTCTACTTTCCGGTTACTTTGATTCTCTGTTTTATAACAAGTAGATCTAAGCATTAAATCTCATCTTTATATCTCTTATTGTGTAGATCTAAGAATTTCCTTTGTTAAAAGCTTATCTCACGAAGGTTTAGATCTAGTTTTGTTTAGTACTTGAAGTAGCATCAAAGTCTCATCTTTTGCACAAGTATTAAATTGTAATTTCTTAGTGTATGGTATTGTCTAATCCATCATTTTGCAGAAAAGAAGCTTGCTGGTTTCTCACTTTTCATGACAGGTTAAGCGGGTAAGTTGGTAAAAATTTAAAGAATTAAGCTGCAAAAAACCTTCTTTTGTTCCTCTCCTTAAACCCCTTTCTACAAGTTACTTTTCGTTGCCCTTTTTACTTCTTCTTCATCGCTGCCCCGTTATTACTCTCTTTTACCTTCCCTTTTCTTATTTTTGGACAGCCCTAGTGTGCCCTAGTCTTCCTTCCTTTTTTGCCTCTTTTTGCCCTAGTAATTGGGCCTTCTTCAACCTTGTTATTGGCCTTTTTGGCCACTTTTTGTTCGCTGTCCTGTTTTGTATTTTTTATCACAGCTATTTGTTTTCTCTTTCGCTGCCCCGTTTTCTTCGATTTTTACCGTCCTTTAGCTTCTTAGTTGGCTGCCCTATTTTTCCCTTTCTTTGGTTTTGACCTTCTCTTGGTTTTCTTGCCTTCTCTCCCTCATCTTCTTTTGTTTTAGCCCTATTTTCCTTTGTTCTTTTGGCTCTCTTTCAAACTTCTTCTCTCTTCCCTTTTCACAGGTTTCAGAAAGATCTTCAAGTAAAAGTCAAAAGCACTCTCCTTTGTTACAAGTTATAATATTAGTAGAACCGTTTTGCTTTCATCTGAAAAGTCCTTTCAAGGATTAAAATCCTTAAGGCACATTGTATAAATTTTAATAAAGATCTTTTGTTTGAGTGGGGTTTTTAAGTCCCCACTCTCATCCTCCCCCATTTGGGGACGATTGTGTTGTGTCCATCTTTTACATTCTTAGGTTAGATGTTTTTTGTCTCATTATATTTACATCTTTTTCTTAGAATTTTAATTGATAATCTATCACACCTGTTACTAACTTTTTTGTACCATAGTCGGGTTACCTGAGGAGCTGCCGGTTGACAGGCTTGTTCAAAGTCTGATTCCAGTGTATCAGTTGATCCATCTGCATGTCTAGCCAATATTGGTTAGCCACTTTTTTATTTTAATAATTTTGACCATGGCCCCGCGTGGTTTGTAATAAATGTGCTAGTAGGGTATTTTTTGAGTGGTTTGGTCTCCTGCGACGTAGAATCTCAAATAAAGTATTCCAGGGAGTTTTTTGCCCCTGACAATTATGCTTTGCCTTCGGCCGAGTATAATTGACGAGGTTTTCTCCCACTTCCTCCAAAGCTGGAATGCCCGATGTTGAATTTTGGGCCTTGGGGGGTTATTAGAGCTCAACTGAGTGTTATAAACCTACTAGACATTATTTAGGTAGATCATGGTCATGTCCTAAGTCATCTGGACACATAAAAAAAAATTGAAAAAATCTTTTTCGAACGAGGAAAAAATTATTTTTTAATTTTTTACTTTTTAAT
Source organism: Pseudotsuga menziesii (assembly GCA_001517045.1). Classification (NCBI taxonomy): domain Eukaryota; kingdom Viridiplantae; phylum Streptophyta; class Pinopsida; order Pinales; family Pinaceae; genus Pseudotsuga; species Pseudotsuga menziesii. Next base: position 111,394 of record LPNX010540916.1, read on the forward strand.
TACTTTTCCTAAGTTTTTTGGGTTAATTTTTCCATAAATCAAATGGAAAAAACCCGTTCGTGGTAAGTCAGTCATCCGGACTCCGAATTCAATGATTGAAGGCTCTAACATTAAGCCAAAAATCATTCTTGAACAGCCAGCCAGTCAGAACCAACTTTCAGATCAACAATCGGACACAATGCCTTTTTTCTCAAAAAAAGTCAGTTTTGAGTAAAAAAATGAATTTTTTTAAAAAAATGATTATTTTGGAGAAAATTAGAACTCTCCAAATTAATCCAAATTCAGCGAAATAAGAGGCTAAATGACATTTCATGGAGCATTTATGATGTTTGGAGTTGTCATAACTCAACTTCAGTCATCATTAAGAGAGCAATTAATTTATTATCAGTTAGCAGACATGTCATCTCCAGCTAAAGAATGAGATGGAGAGCACTCATTGGTCCGGTGATTTGATCGAGATGAAGACTGAAGCTTACACCATCAGTAGGCTTCCCAAACCTAGCTGAGGCTCCTTCTAGACCTAAAAGGTGGGTTTACCAACATTTCAGATGGCTCCTTCAACAGCTCACGCCCCTCTCTCCCCAGATTGCGCCTCCCACACGTGTGGCTTCATCTGTGGCTGGATTTCATGGTTCAGGGTTGGAGTGGGGGCGCCTTGCCTGGGTGGAGGCCTCCCCTCACTCCTAGTTCTCCGATTTAGGTCTGGATCTTCTGTTTAAGTGGCCAGGCTAGTTAGGTTATGAGGATTGGTTTTAGGGTTTTAACACTCCCTCATTGTACAAATAGAGGCTCCTTTAGCTCTATTCGTACAATGAATAGAGCTGAGGCTCCTTTAGCTCTATTCGTAGCTCTATTCGTACAATGATCTTCTTCTACACAATTGTATGTTAGACTCAGGATCTAGTTCCAGCATCATGACCAAAAAAGTCATGCAACAACTTGACTTAAGAACCACGAGGCCATACCAAAATGTATGTGCCATGGACTCTAGACCGGTTAAGGTTGAAGGGATGATTGAGAACCAGTTAGTCAAATTGGCCAAGTATCCAGATATCCAGATCACAATGGACATTCTGGTTATTGATGTTATGGACAAATGGGGTATGTTGCTTTCTAGGAAATGGGGTGCCACTTTGGGAGGATCAATCCAGATAGATTGGACCTATGCCACCGTACCAGCGCCAGAGTTTTCACTTGTTAAGTTGTATTCCGAGAAAGAAAAAAGACACCATGTTGAAAACCCTAAAAAACCAATGAATGAGTATGCTTACCACACTGATGAAAATGGTTCCTATCAAATCAACTCCACCTTCTTGGAACCCATCCAAGAAGAGATGAAGACCAAAAAACTTAGTGAGTTGTGGAGAATGAATTTTGATGGTGCTTACTCTAAAACGGGCAAGGGGGTTGGTGTTGTCATTGTTTCACCAGAGGGTAAGGTTTTCAACTTTGCTTTCAGATTGGAGTTCGAAGCAACTAACAATGTGGTGGAGCATGAAGCACTTCTACTGGGTATTGAGATTGCCAAGGACATGGGGATTAAGTTGCTTGATATTAAAGGGGACTCTGATTTAATTGTCCAACAGGTTAAGGGTCAGTTTGCATGTAAATGTCAAAGACTTAAGAAATATAGAAATGCAATCTGGGATACGATGGAATTCTTTGATGCCCTTAACATAGAAGCAGTCCCTAGAGATCAGAATAGTGCCTCCGATAAGCTTGCAGCTTCAGCATCAACTCTTCAGCCATCGGATGAGATGTTAGAGGGGGATTGTCCTTTAGAGATTAACTTCAGACCTTTTGTTCCTGATAATGTTGAACATTGGCAGGTCTTCAAAGACGATGAGCAGATTTTGAGATTCATTAATAATGTCCATGAATTCCTTAATTTTAAAGTAAATGATCAGGAAGAAAACAAAGAATACTATGGAGAAGGTGACCAGTTTAACAATCTTGTCCCACGCGGTCTAGTTGCATTAGAAAACATCTTTGGCAGACATGACAGAAGAAAAAGCCATGTTGAGCAGATGAAACCAGGAGATTACATTGAAATCAACATTGGGACGGAAACAGAACCTAAAATTATAAAAATTAGAAAAGGTACTTCTGAAAAAGAAAGGTATAGCCTCATAAACTTGGTCAAAGAGTATAGGGATGTATTTGCCTTTACTTATGACGAGCTCAAAGCTTATAGAGAACATGTATTTCAACATACTATTCCCCTAAAGCCAAAATGTCAAAAAGGCAAGCCTTTCAAACAAAAACTGAGGCAAATAAATCCTAAGTTAGCACCAATCATTAAAAAGGAGTAAAAAAAAATGCTAGCAACAGGAATAATAGCTCCTACTAGACATTCAACGTGGTGCTCTAACTTAGTCGTAGTTAGAAAGAAGAATGGGAGCATAAGAATATGTATAGATTTCAGGAATCTAAACATAGCATGTCAGAAGGACAATTACCCCCTCCCCAACATGGAGACCCTCCTCCAACGGGTCACTGGATCGAGCATGATGTCGATGCTGGATGGTTTTTCAGGCTATAACCAAGTAGTCATTCAAGAGGAAGATAGGCATAAGACCACCTTCACAACTCCTTGGGGCACTTTTGAGTATATGAGAGTGCCCTTTGGCCTTTTAAACGTAGGAGCTACTTTCCAAAGGGCCATGGATTATGCTTTCAAGGAGTTGATTGGAAAAATTATTGAGATCTATCAAGATGATCTCATTGTTTTTTTGAAGGAAAGATCCAGCCATGTTGGTCATCTCAGGTAGATTTTCGAGCGGTGTAGAAAGTATGGCATTTCTTTGAATCCAGCTAAGTCGGTGTTGGGCATAGAAGAGGGAAAACTCTTAGGACATATCATCAACAAGGACGGTGTCAAAATTGATATTGAAAGAGTGGATGCCATAAAAAATATTCCTCTCCCTAAGAATGTTAACGCCCTTCAGTCCTTCAATGGTCATATCAATTTTATCAGAAGATTCATTCCAAACTTGGCCGAATTAATGAAACCCATGCAGGCCTTACTCAATAAAAATGCCAAGTTTGTGTGGACCACTGAAGGAAGGAAAGCATTTGATTCGATAAAGAATGCCATTACCAGGTCTCCGGTCTTAGTCAACCAGATTATGCAAAGGATTTTATGATTTTTTCTTTTGCTTCTGAAGACACTATTGCGAGTGTGTTGCTCCAAAAGAACATTGAAGGGTTTGAGCAACCTATAGCATTCATGAGTAGAGCCTTGCAGAATTCCGAGCTAAAGTATACCATCATGGAGAAGCAGGCTTATGCCTTAGTCAAATCATTAAAACATTTCAGGACTTATATCGAGTATTCCAAGGTTATCGGATATGTTCCCCACACTGCAGTTAAGGATATCCTTTCTCAAAAGGATTGTTTAGGAATAAGGGGAACATGGGTGTCCAAGATCCAGGAGTATGACCTGGAAATAAATCCCACTAAGTTGATCAAGGGACAAGGCCTGGAAAGAATGCTTACTCAAAAGAACAAAGAAGCCATTGAGATGATTGCAGAAAATGACATCCCTCAGCCCGCCATGACTCCTGCCCTTCAAAACCTTGACAACCATTGGTATTTAGACATCATTTTCTTTCTTCTCCATCTCACTTGCTCGGATCACCTCAAAGGACACAAGCATAGGGCTTTGAGACTTAAGACCGCTAGGTATTGCCTTACCCAAGAGGGTCTAGGTTGGAGGAACCCAGATGGTATCATACTTAGGTGCATCAACGAGCAGGATTCTATGAAGATTTTAGCAGAGTTTCACTCAGGATTTTGTGGAGGCCATTATGCAGCAAATACAACTGCCCACAAAATTCTGAGAGCTAGATATTACTAGCCAACCATTTTTTCAGATGCTCACAAGCATGTCAAGTGTTGCCAGGGATGTCAGCTTTTCACTGGGAAGCAGAAGTTAGCAGCTCTTCCCCTTACTCTGGTTGTCGTCCTTGCCCCTTTTCAGCAATGGGGGCTTGATTTTATTGGAAAATTCAAGGATAACTCCAGCAATGGTTTTTGCTGGATTCTCACAGCAACCGATTACTTCACCAAGTGGGTAGAGGCCGTACCCACTAAAACCGCCACTGAGAAGGTTGTTATTGACTTCATCGAGGAAAGAATCATCACCAAATTCAAAACTCCCCTTAAGATAACAACCAATAATGCCAAGGCCTTTAGTTCAGAAGTAGTAAATGACTTATGCTTTAAGTATGGCATTATCCTATCCCACTTACCCACGGGGCAATGGACTTGCTGAGTCCACCAATAAAAATTTAATGTCTATCCTTAAGAAGATTGTGGGGGATAATAAGAGATCATGGGATAGCAAGATTAAGTATGCTGTGTGGGTGGATAGAATCACTAAGAAGAACTCAACGGGAAAGTCACCTTTTGACTTGGTGTATGGACTCACAGCCACTCTTCCGGTCAGCATGCAGATTCCGATCATAAAGATGTTAAGTGAATATGGCACGGAACAGGCAGAAATGGAGCAGAGGATTAATCAAATCATAGAATTGGATGAGTCTCGAGAAGCTGCCCTTGATCAGTCGCTTAGACATCAAGAAAGCATGAAGGGCACCTTTGATAAGTCAGCCAGGCCGAAATCTTTCCAAATAGGAGATATTGTTCTCTTATGGGATAAGAGAAGGGAGAAGCCTGGGAAGCATGGAAAATTTGACAGCCTTTGGAAAGGCCCGTTTATCATCCGCGACACGGCTGGCACCAATTATTTTGTCCTTAACACCATGGATGGAGAAATATTAAACCTGCCCATGAATGGCCAACACTTGAAGCCCTTTTATCGAAACAACCTCCAAGATCACCAAGGGGACATCTCAGGGCTTTTCTAAACCCGTCCTTGTTGTATTTTTATGTACTTTACCTTTTGTATCATATGTTATGTATCATATCTATCTAGAATGTTGTATCAAAGCTCTTTCCTTTTTTGTATATTAGCATCTGTATTATATTTCATTTATATATACTGAAAAAGAAAGTTTATTTTCATGTACTTTATTTCAAAAAAAAAACAAAAATATTTTTTGGTATTTCATCATGGCATATTCTTATCATGATCTAATCCCGGGGGCGAGCCCAGAAAGTCATCGAACCCGCTCGAAACAATCGGGACCAATAGGATCGTTTTTCTGATGTTAGTGCAAGTGAACATGAGCATAATATGTGTAACATAGAATCATCCACATGAAAATGAAAAATCATTCAAGCACATTAGGGACACGATTTGATTACGGAGTTCACCAGATCTCCTGGCTACGTCT
>LPNX010540916.1:117063-185044 GCA_001517045.1 Pseudotsuga menziesii
CAAGGTTAGAGCCTCTCCATGAGCTTCTCCAATGGAGACCCCCAATGGGACCTCTCAGATGCTTGCTTCCTCTATGAGCTACATCTCTCCAAACTTGAGCTCTCTTCAAATGCACATGACAAGTGCTTAAATAGGAGAAGCTACTCTTGGTGGCATGATACATGTGATTCTCCAAATTGGGATTAGTTACAAATAGGTTTGGCTTTTAAGAACATAAACCAAAAATATGGTTCATGCCCACATGCCCATGGGTTTTCACATTTAGTTACTTCCCCATAATGACATTTACAAAATCCAACAATAATCCATTACATAACAAAATCCCTTTTTTAAATAGCATGTTGGTTTTTCAACCATAAACCAACTTGTTACAACTTCTTTACAAATATGGCATGTTTGTTTTTGGTTACAACCATGCATTAACTTCATAACAACTCAAGGAATAAAATAAATGAGTAATATGTGAGTAATTTTTCCACTCACTTCAAATATTAATCATTTTACAATTTCTCATGAGTAAATGCATGAATGTCATAAAACTCATTTCAAGAACAAATGCATGCATGCTAGTCATCATGCCACTTCATCATGCCAAGTCACCATGCCACATCAGCATGCCATGTCATCATGCCATGTCATCATACCACATCATCATGCCATTTAGCATGCCATGTCATCATGCCACATCATCATGCCATGTCATCATGCCACATCATCATGACACATTATCATGCCATGTCATTAGAATGCACTTTTTGACTACCACGTGGCAGCTTGAGGGAGTGCCACGTGGCACTTCAGCCAAAATTTTCCCTGTTGAGGCCAAACTTCAAAACGCAATATCTTTTGCATCCGAAGTCCGTTTGACACGCCGTTTGCACCGTTGGACTCGGCTTGACGAGCTCTTCGACATGGTACTATTTTTGTTGCAATATGATGATTTTGAAAATTGGCCTTTTTAGATCCTCCCGGATCATATCATATACATGGACCTAAGACACTTATGTTTACATGCAGGTACCAGAGATTCCTAGATTCTCAGGCACTCTTTTTTATCAATAGATCAAGCAAGTACCTGTCCCACAGTTGGAGCAAGATGTTACCAATTTTTTTGTACCATAGTTGGGTTACCTGAGCAGCCGCCGGTTGACAGACTTGTTCAAAGTCTGATTCCAGTGTATCAGTTGATTTGTCTTCATGTCTAGCCAATATTGGCTAGCCAGTTTTTTATTTGAATAATTTTGACCATGGCCCCGCGGGGTTTGTAATAAAATGTGCTAGTAGGGTATTTTTGAGTGGTTCGGTCTCTTGAGACGTAGAATCTGAAAAAAGGTATTCCAAGAAGTTTTTTGCCCCTGACAATTATGCTTTGCCTTCAGCCGAGTATAATTGACGAGGTTTTCTCCCGCTTCCTCCAAAGCTGGAATGCCTGATGTTGAATTCTGGGCCTTGGGGGGTTATTAGAGCCCAACTGGGTGTTATAAACCTACTAGGCATTATTTAGGTAGATCATGGTCATGTCCTAGGTCATCTGGACATATAAAAAAAAATCGAAAAAATCTTTTTTGAACGGGGAAAAAATTATTTTTTAAATTTTTAAATTTTTAATTATTTTTCCTAAGTTTTTTGGGTTAATTTTTCCATAAATTAAATGGAAAAAACCCGTTTGTAATAAATCGGTCATCCGGACTCCGAATTCAATGATTGAAGGCTCTAACCTTAAGCCAAAAATCATTCTTGACAGTCCAGCCTGTCAAAGCCAACTTTCAGATCATCGATCGGACACAATGCATTTTTTCTCAAAAAATGCAATTTTGAGGAAAAAAAAGAATTTTTATTAAAAAAATGATTATCTTGGAGAAAATTAGAACTCTCCAAATTAATCCAAATTCAGCGAAATAAGAGGCTAAATGACATTTCATGGAGCATTTATGATGTTTGGAGTTGTCATAACTCAGCTTCAGTCATCATTAAGTGAGCAATTAATTTATTATCAGTTAGCCGCTTTGTCATCTCCAGCTAAAGAATGAGATGGAGAGCACTCATTGGTCCGGTGATTTGATCGAGGTGAAGACTGAAGCTTGCACCATCAATGGGATTCCCAAACCTAGCGCAGGCTCAAGCCAGACCTAAAAGATGGGCTTACCTACATCCAGACGCCTCCTTTAACCTATTCACGCCCCTCTCTCCTCGTGAGGGCATCATCACACGTGTGGGCTCAAGCTAGGCTTGGTTTCAGTGCTCAGGGTTGGAGTGGGGGCGCCTTCCCTAGGTGGAGGCCTCACTCCCAGCTCTTCAATTTAGGTTTGGCTTCTCCGTTTGGTATCAAGGCTGGTTAGGTTATGAGGTTTGGTTTTAGGGTTTTAGCACTCTCTCATTTGTTAAATAGAGGCTCCTTTAGCTCTATTGAGAGGTGGATGATTGATGCAAAAAACCTCTGGTGAATTATTGTAATACTTGTTGCTCTTATGCAACCATTTTGAATAAAGAAAGGCTTTGGAGGCTCATGTGGTGTGGATTCCGGATTCATATACTTTGATTAATGAGATGATACAATTTCAATCTTGTTTTTGTTTGCTAATCTGTGGATAATTATAAATGCTTTAGAGGGCTTATATAAGCACATAAGAGTAGATATTTGTAGTTTCAAGTTATCTATTTACTTATTTACTTTCCGAAATCTATAAGAGGATTGTCTTATTCAGTTATATCTCATGCTTTTCTTGATTCAGAGTAGTAAATAGTACATGTTCTAATCCTCTTTTTTAGTAAGCATACAAGTCTTTTGATTGCAGATCACTCCATTGCACCGAGTAAAAGGTTGAGCTAAGTTGCATCTCCTTTTCTTGAAGTCAAACACAGGTTTCTGGCAGCTGCATACTGATTGAGATCCAGGGTGGTTTCATAGATTCGAAGATCCAAGTGGTTCCATTTCTTATATTCACCCCTAAAAAACAAAATTCTACTTTCCGGTTACTTTGATTATCTGTTTTATAACAAGTAGATCTAAGCATTAAATCTCATCTTTATTAAAATTTATAAAGATGAGATTTAATGCTTAGATCTACTTGTTATAAAACAAAGAATCAAACAAAAGATCTTTATTAAAAATTATACAATGTGCCTTAAGGATTTTAATCCTTGAAAGGACTTTTCCAAGTCCCCACTCTCATGTTTGAGTGGGGTTTTTAAGTCCCCACTCTCATCCTCCCCCATTTGGGGAGGATTGTGTTGTGTCCATCTTTTACATTCTTAGGATAGATGTTTTTTGTCTCATTATAATTACATCTTTTTCTTAGAATTTTAAGTCCCCACTCTCATCCTCCCCCATTTGGGGAGAATTGTGTTGTGTCCATCTTTTACATTCTTAGGTTAGATGTTTTTTGTCTCATTATAATTACATCTTTTTCTTGGAATTTTAATTGATAATCTATCACACCTAATGCATTGAATGAGTTGATTACTTCAAGTTCTAATTGTTTATTTTTCTAAGTGAATCAATTGCTTAAATCTCTTGAATCTCACCATAAGGTGGATCAAGAGTGCTCTCTGTTGTCCACCGATTGCACACCAGCAGCAGAAACCTTCTGAAAGTTGTCTCCTCACTTAAGAAAGTGGGAGAGGTGTGACCTTGGAGGCAAGCACAGAGCTAGGTACTGTCACCTACTCCTAGCTCTTTCGTTTAGGCTAACTCCTAACGAAGCCAAGGGGGGTAGTCCCTAACAAAGAGTTTTTCTATGGCTCAATGTTTAAGTTAAATTTTAAATGTTTTCAGATGCGAATGGGTGTTGTTTAGGTCCTAGGAGTTATTGTGATTTTAGATGATTAATGTGATGAATTGAGCACAAGACAAGGCAATCCACGTTGCTAACACTGGAATTAAAAGATAGACAAATATTTGAGCAATTCACGAAAATAAATAAAACATTCACAGATATGACTTATAATCAAAACATTCAATGGACAAATGGCCCAGATTATCAACAATGCTAAAATATAGAACCAATGCCTATGGAGTAAAATTATCGGAGATGCTTCGTGTTTGGAAAGATGTGAATCCCAAAAGATGCCAGTGAATGTTAGGTTTTGCAAGTGCTCTTGGTAATTTTTAAGAGTTTTTAACTGTGGTCTTGCTTTAGGGTGTCAACAAAAAGGTTTATCAAAGCCGGTAGACTCTTCTAAGTCGCCTCCGTTGAAGACATGTCGAGCCCGCCCAGTATCCCAGGCTGATATTGTCAAGTGACCAGCTAGCTGAGAATCTATGACAGCGGGAGGTTTCGGCGCCTCTACTAGGAAGTACTTCGGAAGAATCTCTACAACGCCGGTGCGTTGGTTATGGGGTGTGTAAATGTTATTAGGTTACTCTTGCGGGGTTTAAAGATCCAGTGCCGTTTCTGGGTACTCCGATCTAGGATCGGTCAGAGCATACTCCGGCAAGGAGGGAGGGGGATTAATTAATTAAAGGGATGTGGGTTGCGAATTTTATTAAGTTAATTAATTAAAACTCTCCGACGGAGAGCGCTCTTGACCTCGTCTTATGACAGTGGTTCAAGAGACTTAGCTAATCTGGATGATACTAATGCAGGGGTTGTGCAAACCTAAGGTGCTCTCCGATAGAGAGTGCTCTTGACTTGTGTTTCTGCAAGTTCAAGAGTCTTACTTATGGATGCTTTGAATTAAACAAACACAATAATTAATATGAAAGGTGGTTGATTAAAACTCTCCGACAGAGAGCACTCTTGATCCACCTTATGGTGAGATTCAAGAGATTTTGGTTCTTCTTATGATTTAACAATTTATAACAAGATACCAACCAGCAATGATGAATCTAGCAATTAGTAAGAATGAAACTAAGTCTAATCAAAGAACTAAAGTAATTGCTTAAGGAAAACTATACTAAGTAAATCATGAAAATGAACACAAGACACTTCCCCAAAATAGGGGAAGTAGAAAAGGAAGGAGACTTCCTCCCACTCAGCTATTTTTATTAATCTTTTACAATGATGATGTGTTCTTTGCTTCTTGGAAGAACGGGGAAAGAAGGGGATGCAAGAAGAGGGATAGCAATTTTTTTTTTGTTTTTGCACTCCTTGTTCGTTTGTGGCATTTGGACTCTCTTTCACCTGTCTGCAATCTAAGAGCTCTAGACACACACTTGTTATGATATTAGTTGATAAAAAATAACTTGAAATTTAATCTATAAACTAGCTAAAAACATTTACCCAAACTCACCAAGAAGAAGGAAGAAAAGAGGCAAGAAAAAGGCAAGGCAAGAGGGGTGAAAGAGAGGTGGAAAGAGAGCAAAAGGAAAGTCAAAAGAAAGCTGGAAACTAAGTGAGAAAGATGGCTACAAATCAGAGAAAGAGGGCTGCAAAATGAGGGTGAAAAAGGCTAAAAGTACAGCCCAAAAGATGGTTGAAGAAAATGATAGAAAAGGGCTGCAAAAAGTGGAAACAAAGAGGCAAAAGAGGGCTGTCCAAAATGGTGAAAATGTGGACAAGTGGACAGCGAACAAAAGGAAGGAAAGGCTGCAAATAAAAAGCCTAAAAGGCTGAAAATATAGCCCAAAAGATGGCCCAAAAAGAGGATGGAAAGGGGCTGCAAAAAGTGGAAAAAGGAGGCAAAAGAGGGCTATCCAAAAGGGCAAAAAGTGAGGAAAAGTGGACAGCAAACTAAGGGAAGGAAAGGCTGCAAATAAAAGGCCTAAAAGGCTGAAAATAAAGCACAGGGCAGCCAACTAGGGCAAAGGCTAAGTGAATGAATGTTCACTTTAGCCCAAACGTGCCCTAATCCCAAGAAAATAAAGATTTTTTAATTTGAATGATGAATAAAAGCAAGGAGAGAATGGTCAAACCTGTGGATCTTTTTAAAGCAGTTAGATCTCATGAAGCATGAAATTACCGGAAAAGCGTACTTGACTCCAAGAGAAGAAGATGCAGCTGAGCTCGAACTTCTGCTTGGTTGGATGGAAGGATCTGCAAAATAACACTCATAGACTTGCCATACAAAGATTAGATCATGTATTGTTCACAAATTGAAATAAAGAAGAGCATGAACTACAACTAAATAAAACAATGCTCTTTTTTAAATTCTAGAAGTAAATCAATAAACAGCTAACTTGCAAACTGCAAATACCTGTTTGTATGTGCTTACAGAAGCCTTCTAAAGCATAACATCATAATCTCAAATAAACAAGAAAGAAAAGCATTAAAACAACATCACCTCATCCATCAAGTGCAATCATCCAAAGAATCACACCACATGAGCCTCCAAAGCCTTAATTTTATTCCAATGGTTGCATAGAAGCAACAAGTAATTACAAAAGTTTCACTAGAGTTTCTCTACACAAAAATCCATCCTCAATAGAGCCGAAAGAGCCTCTATTTAACAAATGAGAGAGTGTTAAAACCCTAAAACCAAAAAACCAACCCTGCTGCATGGGAAAGCTGCCTGCTAGGTCTGGAAACCTACTTTGTTAGGTCTGGGAAGCCTACTGATAGTGTAAGCTTCAGTCTTCACCTCAATCAAATCACCGGACCAATGAAAGCTCTCCATCTCATCTTTAGCTGGAGATGACATGTCTGATAACTGATAATAAATTAATTGCTCTCTTAATGATGACTGAAGCTGAGTTATGATAACTCCAATCATCATAAGTGTTCCATGAGATGTCATTTAGTCTTTTATTTTACTGAATTTGGATTAATTTGGAGAGTTTTAGTTTTCTCCAAAATAATCATTTTTTGATAAAAAATCATTTTTTGATCAAAATCATTTTTTTACTCAAAACTAACTTTTTTGAGTAAAAAGGCATTATGTGTCTGATTGCTGATCTGAAAGCTGGTTCTGACTGGCTGGCTGATCAAGAATGATTTTTGGCTTAAGGTTAGAGCCTTCAATCACTGAATTCTGAGTCCGAATCACAAACAGGTTTTTTCCATTTAATTTATGGAAAAATTAACCCAAAAAACTTAGGAAAAGTAATTAAAAATTAAAAAATTAATTTTTCATTGTTCGAAAAAGATTTTTTCGAAAATTTTTTATGTGTCCAGATGACTTAGGACACGACCATGATCTATCTAAATAATGTCTAGTAGGCTTATAACACTCAGTTGGGCTCTAATAACCCCCCAAGGCCTAGAATTCAACATCGGGCATTCCAGCTTTGGAGGAAGCAGGAGAAAACCTCGTCAATTATACTCGGCTGAAGGCAAAGCATAATTGTCAGGGGCAAAAAACTCCTTGGAATACCCTATTTGAGATTCTACGTCTCAGGAGACCGAACCACTCAAAAAATATCCTACTAGCACATTTTATTACAAACCCCGCGGGGCCATGGTCAAAATTATTCAAATAATAAAGTGACTAGCCAATATTGGCTAGACAAGCAGACGGATCAACTAATACACTGGAATCAGGCTTTGAACAAGTCTGTCAACTGGTGGCTCCTCAAGTAACCCAACTATGGTACAAAAGTTGGATAACACTCTCTATCGGAGAGTTTAATCAACCAATTTTATCTTGTGCTTGTTTAATCAATTAATTCCTAAGTAAGACTCTTGAACTTGCAGAAACACAAGTCAAGAGCACTCTCTATCGGAGAGCATCTCTAGCATTGCATCATCCTTGTATTAGTCTCATATAGATTAGATAAGACTCTTGAACCTTCGTCATAAGACAAAGTCAAGAGCGCTCTCTGTCGGAGAGTCTAATTAATTAACCTAATAAAACCTTCAACACACACACCCCTTCAATTAATTAACTCCCTTCCCTCCTTGCCGGAGTATGCTCTGACCGATCCCAAATCGGAATACCCAGAAACGGCACTGGATCTTTAAACCCTACAAGAGTAACTTAATTAAAACTTTTTCCCCATAACCAACGCACCGGCGTTGTTTCGTTTAAATACCGAGGCATGTGGGCAAATTCCAAGTGTGGGCGTCGAGCTACCCAATCTGGGCACAGGTAGTTAAGTTATTGAACACTTACCTGTGATCCCAGATAGGTCCGTCATGTCTTCGAACGGAGCCACTGAAGGTATTTCCGGTTAGGACATCCAGCTACTGTAAACAAAGATCACCAATAAAAAACTTTTAAAACCTACCAAGAGCACTTGCAAAACTTAACATTCACTGGCATCAATTTTGGATTCACATCATATTTACACTCGAAGCATCTCTGAAAAAGTTGACTCCATATGCACTGGTTCTATCTTTTACGCACTATTGATAATCTGGGCCATTTGTCCATTGGATTTTTTGATTATAAGTTATATCTGTGAATGCTTTATCATTTCGTGAGTTCTCAAATTATTGTCTATCTTTTAATTCTTGTGATAGCAACGTGGATTGCTTTGCCTTGTGTTTAGAATTCATAATAAACAAACATATTTCATCATAACAACTCCTAAACAACACCCATCCGCATCCAAAACATCTAAAACTTAACTTAAACATTGAGCCATAGAAAACTTTTTGTTAGGGACTACCCCCCTTGGCTTCGTTAGGAGTTAGCCTAAACGGAGGAGCTAGGAGTAGGTGACAGTACCTAGCTCTGTGCTGACCCCCAAGGCCACACCTCTCCCACTTTCTCAAGTGAGGAGACAGCTTTCAATTGATTTCTACTACTGGTGTGCAATCGACGGACAACATCTTTTGGCGCCATTGTCGAGGACAAATCTTTTTGTTCCTGGACGACCTTTGTTTCTTTTAATCTTTTTCTTTTTTCGTTTTTGGTAGATTTTTAGTCCAATCACTCTTCGAAATTAGACTTAAGTCCACTTGGCGACTCCACTATCAGTTAACACCTCAAGGTATTCGACTAGAAGAAACTCTGAAGGTTTGTTCAATTTCATCCCTGACCCTGAAAAGGTCTATAGGAGGAGGCTGAACAAACTAGCTTCTCGTAGGATCCTTGCAGAACTTGGATCTGAGTCTGTTTCAGACATCCATCTTTTATTTCCAAAATACTTAGAAAATTTACAAAACAATAATTGTTTCCTTAACACAATGGGTGAGTGTTTTACTCAACTCAACTTTGCTCAGATAGCAAATCATCCTCATGATATCCCTGACAAAGCTATCGACAAACTTACGACGTATAATGGCATTGATGCCTCCGTCTCTGCTAAGCAGCATATCAAAAATTTCACCAGACACTATGGTGCCCATGTCAGGGGTACTGATGGGCATGAAGATGTATACATGACCTTGTTTGCCTTGTCTTTGGACGGCAAGGCTGGCAACTGGTATGACAATTTGCCGGACAACTCTTTCACCACCTTAGCGGACGTCAAGACTGCTTTCCTTGGAAAGTTTGGCAGCAAAAAGGAGCCTAGACATCTAGTAGCGGCTTTGACCAGCATAAAGAAATCCGAAACTGAAACAATGGACGAATTCAACAACAGGTTCACTGAATTAGCAAATTCCATCCCTCCCACTTACTCTCTTCCAGCAGCTTCTGTTTTGGACTATTACATCGAAGCTTTATGTGGTAAAATCCAATACCAGATCAGAAATAAGGAGCCGGCTACTTTACTTCTAGCTCAGGGTTTGGCTGTCAAAATTGATAAGAATATGCAGTCATCTGGTGAATCTAACCTCCACGGTTATTCAAGGTCTTCAACTCTGTTGAAAATTAATGAACCAAAAGACAAGGATCCTTTATCAGCTATGAAGGATGCCTATGAAAAACAAGGATCATTTATCAGCTATCGAGCAACCTATAGCATTCATGAGTAGAGCCTTGCAAAATTCCGAACTAAAATATACCATCATGGAGAAGCAGGCCTATGCCTTGGTTAAATCTTTAAAACATTTCAGTACCTATATTGGGTATTCTAAGGTTATTGGATATGTTCCCCATACTGCAGTAAAAGATATCCTGTCTCAAAAGGATTGTTTAGGAATAAGGGGTACATGGGTGTCCAAGACCCAGGAGTATGACCTTGAAATAAAGCCCACTAAAGTGATCAAGGGACAAGGCCTTGCAAGAATGCTTACTCAGAAAAATGAAGAAGCCATTGAAATGATTGCAGAAAATAATATCTCTCAGCCTACCATGACTCCTGCCCTTCAAGAGCTTGATAATCATTGGTATTCCGACATCATTTTCTTCCTTCTCCATCTCACCTGCCTTGATCACCTCAAAGGACACAAGTGTAGGGCTTTGAGACTTAAGACTACTAGGTGTTGCCTTACCCAAGAGGGTCTGGGTTGGAGGAACCCAAATGGTATCATACTTAGGTGCATCAACGAACAGGATTCCAAGAAGATCTTAGCAGAGTTTCACTCAGGATTTTGTGGAGGCCATTATGCTGCAAATACAACTACCCACAAAATTTTGAGAGCTGGATATTATTGGCCCACCATTTTTGCAAATGCTCACAAGCATGTCAAGTGTTGCCAAGAATGTCAGCTTTTCACTGGGAAGCAAAAGTTAGCTGCGCTTCCCCTTACTCCGGTTGTGGTCCTTGCCCCTTTTCAGTAGTGGGGGCTTGATTTTATTGACAAATTTAAGGATAACTCTAGCAATAGGTTTTGCTGGATTCTCACAGCAACCGATTATTTCACTAAGTGGGTAGAGGCCATACCCACTAAAACTGCCACTGAGAAGGTTGTTATAGATTTCATCGAGGAAAGAATCATCACCAGATTCGGAACTCCCCTTAAAATAACAATCGATAATGCCAAAGCTTTTAGTTCGAGAGCAGTAAATGACTTATATTTTAAATATGGCATTATCCTATCTCATTCATCAGATTATTATCCATAGGGCAATGGACTTGCTGAGTCCACTAATAAAAATTTGATGACTATCCTTAAGAAGATTGTTGGGGATAATAAAAAAGCATGGGATAGCAAGATTAAGTATGTTGTGTGGGCAGATAAGATCACTAAGAAGAACTCAACTGGAAAGTCACCTTTTGAGTTGGTGTATGGACTCATAGCCACCCTTTCGGTCAGCATGCAGATTCCGATCTCCAGGATGTTAAGTGAATATGACACGAAACAATAAAAAATGGAGCAAAGGATCAATCAGATTATAGAGTTGGATGAATCCAGAAGAGCTGCCCTTGATCAGTCACTCAGACATCAAGAAAGCATGAAGGGCACCTTTGACAAGTCAGCCAAGCCGAGATCTTTCCAAGTAGGAGATACAGTTCTCTTATGGGATAAGAGAAGGGAGAAGCTTGGGAAGCATGGAAAATTTGACAGCCTTTGGAAAGGCCCGTTTATCATCCGCGACACGGTTGGCACCAATTCTTTTCTCCTTAACACCATGGATGGAGAAATATTAAACCTACCCATGAATGGCCAACACTTGAAGCCCTTTTATCGAAACAACCTCCAAGATGACCAAGGGGTCATCCCAGGGCTTTTCTAAACCCATCCTTGTCGTATTTTTATGTACTTTATTTTTGTATCATATATTATTTATCATATCCATGTAGAATGTTGTATCAAAGTTTTTTATTTTTGTATATTAGCATTTGTGTTATATTTCACTTGTATATGCTGAAAAATAAAAAGTTTATTTCATGTACTTTAATTTGAAAAAGCAAAATATTTTTCTGGTATTTCATCATGGCATATTTTTATCATATACATGGGCTTGAGACACTTCTGTTTACATGCAGGAACCAAAGATTCTTGGATTCTCAGGCACTCTCTTCGATCAATAGATCAGCGAGTACTCGTCCCACAGTTGAAGCCAGATGTTGCCAATTTTTTTGTACCATAGTTGGGTTACCTAAGGAGCCCTCGGTTGACAAACATGACCGATGTTTGATCCCAATGTATCAGTTGATCCATATCTATGTCTAGCCAGTTTTGGCTAGTCAGTTTTTTATTTGAATAATTTTGACCATAGCCCCGCGGGGTTTGTAATAAAATGTGCTAGTTGGGTGTTTTGAGTGGTTCGGTCTCATAAGACGTAGAATCTCAACTAAGGTATTCCAAGGAGTTTTTTTCTCTTGACAATTACGCTTTGCCTATAGCCGAGTATAAGTGATGAGGTTTTCTCCCGCTTCCTCCAAAGCTGGAACGCCCGATTTTGAATTCAGCGCCTTGGGGGGTTATTAGAGCCCAACTAAGTGTATATAAACCTACTAAGCATTATTAGAATAGAGCATGGTCAGTCCTAAGTCAATAGGACCATCAAAAAAAATTCCAAAAAAAATTTGTCGAACGCGTCAAAAAGTTATTTTTTATTTTTTTTATTTTTTAATTTTTTCCTAAGTTTTTAATTAAATTTTTCCATAAATTAAATAGAAAAATTCAATTTGTAATAAGTTAGTCATCCGGAACCCGAATTCAGTGATTGAAGGCTCTAACCTTAAGCCAAAAATCATTTTTGATCAGCCAGCCAGTCAGATTCAACTTTTAGATCATCATTCGGCCACATAACGCATATTTTCTCGAAAAAGTCATTTTTGGGGAAAAATTTATTATTTAATAAAAAATGATTATTTTGGAGAAAATCCAAAACTCTCCAAATTATCCAAATTCAGCGAAATGAAATGCAGAATGGCATGTCAATGGACATTTATGATGATTGGAGTTATCATAACTCAGCTTCAGTCAGCATTCAGTGAGCATTAAAGATATATTCAATTAACAGTCTTGTCATCTCCAGCTAAACTCCTGAATTGGATGAGATGGAGGGCACTCATTGGTTTGATGATTTGCTCGAGGCAGGAACTGGTGATTACATTATGATCTATTGGCAGTGGCTTCTCCTTACCTAGATCTGCCTCCTCCATACCTAGATGGCGTCTTCACCTACCAGCTCACGCCCTCTCCTCATGCTCACGCCTCTCTCTCTCCACAAGGGCGTCATCACACATGTGGGCTCATTAATGGCTTGGTTTCAGTGCTTAGGGTTGGAGTGGGGGCGCCTTGCCTAGGTGGAGGCCTCCCCTCACTCTTAACTCTTCAGTTTCGGTTTGGAGCTCTCAGTTATGTGTCAATCCGGTTACGTCTGGTTTTCTGATTTTAGGGTTTTGGTTCTTCTCTCATTGTATAAATAGAGGCTTCTTTAGCTCTATGGTGATGGATCTTGGATTGTAAACTTACTCTGTAAGAATTTGTAATTGCTTTATACTCATATTTGGAATAAGATCAAGACTTTGGAGGTCCATGCGGCTCAGTAGTAGTGGTGAATGAATTTTGTGAGATGAATGCTATCCATCTATTTCATTTTCAAATGCTTATATATGATCTAATCAACTAGTTTTATAAGTCTACTGTTTAGAACGTAAAATCTTCCATTTACAGTTGATAAGTTGGTTGATTATGCTATTTTATTTAAGATTTCATGAGCAAGACATATTCAGTTATATAAATGTTGATGAATCTTCATATTTTTTAGCATGCTAGTTGATTGATCTCACTGGGTTGTTTGAAGTGTTTTGATCTTGGACAGAATCTGCCATCTTGGAGAAGGGTGTGAGCTCGGTTGCATCTAGCTCATCTTCAAGATCACAAGTTTTTCTTTGTTTAACACTGGTTTCTTTGCAGGATCTACAAAAACTTGGATTTTTCCAAGAAGGAGGCTTTAGGGGTTTTTGTTTGCTTCACGTTCCATCTCATAAAATCTTCTTTAAGTTTGTACTTTGGTTACCGGTTACTTTAAGAAGCCCTAGCTTACCTCTTTCCATCGTTTGGCTTCCCTTCCATTGCCTTATTTGACTTGCTTGTCCTCCTTCCTCTTCGCTGCCCTCTTTTCCTTTGTCTTCACTCAGTTTGCAGCCATCTTTTTACCAGTTTGCAGCCCTCTTTTTACAGTTTTGCAGCCCTCTTTCTTGCCTTTGGACAGCCCTCTTTCTTGCCTTTTGGACAGCCCCTTTTATCATTTTCTCTCTCCCTTTCTGTAGTCTTTTTTCCTCTCACCTTCCTCCTCTTTCATCGCTGATTTTTACCCCTCTTTGAGAGTTTAGTTTGTAGTTTTATGTCTTTAATTTTTTTATTAACATATAATGTTTGAATTTTTTAAAGCTCTTATTAGCAGGAAGAATCGAGAAAAGCCCAAAGGCTAAAGGCAAGCAAGGAAGCAAGCAAGAAGCAAAAAAAAAGACAAATTTTCCCTCTTCTTTCCATCCCTTTCTCTCCCTGTTCTTTCAGGAAAAGGCAAAAGCAAAGTCATCAAAAATTGTAAAACATTAATAAAGAGCGAGTGGGATTACGGCTCCCACACCCCTCTTCCCCCATTTGGGGGAAGCTTGTATTGTCTCATTTTCATGCTTTTTTCCTCTTTGTTTAATAACTGCTAATGGTAGAATAGGATAGGATAATTGCATAATCATAAGTAAGTTAGTTTATGTTTTGAAAATGAAGAAAAATGTTGATTTGATTGATTACTTAAACATTGCATAATTTCTTTTTTTTTGTTTCACTTACCCCCTTGCTTTCCCAATTAAAGCCCTAAAAAGCCTGAAAGAGACTCTTGGGTAGTTAGTTTTTTTTTAATGTTTTTATCGCTTTCAAGTTTAACGAATTAATTAAGTCTCTTGAACTTGCAGTAACACAAGTCAAGAGCACTCTCTATCGGAGAGCATACTTAGAACTGCATACCCTTGCATTAGGCATCTTAGATTAGCTAAGTCTCTTGAACCACTGTCATAAGACGGGGTCAAGAGTGCTCTCTGTCGGAGAGTCCTAATTAATTGATTTAATAAAATTTGCAACACACAACCCCTAATTAATTAACTTCGTTCTCTCCTTACCGGAGTATGTTTCAACCGACTTCAAAATCAGAGTACCCAGAAACGGCACTGAATCTCTAATCTTGCAAGAATAACTTAATAAAATTTAAAACCCTGTAACCAACGCACCGACATTGTAGGGAATTTTCTAAAGTACTTCCTAGTAGAGGTGTCGGAACCCCCGCTGTCTAAGCTTCTTAGCTAGCTGGTCAATCTCTGCGATACCAGCCTGGGATATTGGGCGGGCCCAACATGTCTTCAATGGAGTGAATTTGGAATATTCTCCCGGATTTTTGACAAACCTTCGTTGACACTCTAATCAAGAGCACATAAAATTCTTAAAACCTACCAAGAGCACTCGCACAACCTAATATTCACTAGTTTGATTCTAGACTCGTTATTTAATTCTTTACGCATTTCAGTATTTTGACTCCATAAGGCACTGGTCCTTTTTAATCTACATAATTATTCCATGTTGATCAATAGTCTGTGGCCTGTTATAATTTCTATCTCTCAATGCATAATTAACAAAGTCTGGAATCATTCTTATCTTTTGATCTCTTGCTAGCAACGTGGATTGTTTTTTATTTATGTGTCATAATCATAATAAATAAACACCTCTAATCACAGTAACTCCTAAACAACACCCATCCGCATCCGTAATTGATTAAAACACTTTAACCACATTGAGCCTTAGAAAACTCTTTGTTAGGGACTAACCCCCTTGGCTTCGTTAGGAGTTAGGCTAAACGGAGGAGCTAGGAGTAGGTGACAGTACCTAGCTCTGTGCTTGCCCCCAAGGTCACACCTCTCCCACTTTCCTAAGTGAGGAGACAGCTTTCGGAAAGTTTCTACTGCTGGTGTGCAATCGGCGGACAACAGAAGCGTCACTCAATAGCTTCAGGTTCGATGCCATAGGTGTGACCATGGCCTTGCAGTCCATCATCCTGAATCTCTTCAGGGTCTCCACTGCATACTTCTCTTTTCCAAGGGGGATTCCATCCTCACTCTGCCACACATCCATGCCTAGAAGTAGTGCATCATATCCAAGTCCTTCATCTCGAACTCGGCAGCAAGTCTCCTTCTTGCAACTTTAATGAGTTCCTCTTTTCTGTCAGGAACAAGTTGTTGTCCGCCGAATGCACACCAACAGCAGAAATCTAATAAAAGTTGTCTCCTCACTTGATAAAGTGGGAGAAGTGTGGCCTTGGGGGCAAGCACAGAGCCAGGTACTGTCACCTACTCCTAGCTCCTCCGTTTAGGCTAACTCCTAACGAAGCCAAGGGGGGTAGTCCCTAACAAAGAGTTTCTATGGCTCAATGTTTTAAATGTTTTTTGGTGGTTGCGAATGTGGATGGGTGTTGTTTAGGAGTTTTCTGATGGGAAGATCACAGTTTTAACTTTAAAAAATTACAAAGATATGCTTGCGATATTTAAATGAAACACAACACTAATTGAATTAAACAAAAGCATCCATAATGATAAGATATTGAACAATACACTTGAGATATGAAAATACAATAATAACAGACCAGTGTCTTATCCAATGGGTATGGAGTCACAAATTGTAGTGCTGGGATGCTTGATACAAGAGTTCAATGTTTGTGCGATCGTTTTGCAAATGCTCTTTGTAAATTTTATCAAGTTTTAGTGATCTTGGATTATTATGGCTAAGAGAACAAGGTATCAAAGTCCAATCGAAAAAGTATTCTAAGTCGTTCCATTCGAGACCTGTCGGCCCGTCCAGTATCCTAGGCTAGGTGTTCGGAGAATTTAACCAGCAGGCCGGAAACTTAGACAACGGGGGGTTCCGGCGCCCTTACTGAGAACAACTCGAATGCTTTTGACAACGCTGGTGCGTTGGTTGTGGGGGTGAAGATTTTATTATGTTATCACTTGCAAGATTAACAAATCTAATCACCGTTCTGAGTACGAGTCCAACTTTTCAGGGTCGGCAAAGCATACTCGGTGAGGGATAGCAACAAAGTAAATTTTAAGTGGGGAAATGTGAGTTGGAATGATTTTATTATTATAAGCACACATATCAACCCTCCGACAAAGAGTGCTTTTGACTTTGTCTTATGACAGAAGTTCAAGAGACTTTAATTAATCTATATGCTTGATGCAAGAATAATGCAGTGGGAATGCTCTCCGACAGAGAGTGCTCTTGACTTATTGCAAGTTCAAGAGACTTTGGTTCTTTTTATAAGACAATCAGCTTGTAAATTGAAACCACATGATAGCTCAACAAATTGTAAAACAACGAAACAATGACCTAGCAAATGAAACTAAGCTACTAGCATAAATAAACTAAGCTAAGAGGAAGCAAACCACTCAAAGGACAATGCAAGACTTCCCCAAATGGGGGAAGTCGGGTGTGGGGGATTAAAGACCCCACTCACGAAACTTTTATTAAACTGTTACAATCTTTTGGATTTTCAACCTTTAAAAAAAAAACTTGAAAAGTTAAAATAGAAGAAGCCTTAATGGCTTTTTCAAAAGGAGAGGGATGGTTCACAACTTCTTCATTTCTCCTTCAAGTTTTCTTGCTTCTTGTCCTTTATAGATTTCTTCTTTGATCACCTAAGGCACAACAAAGCTCATAGACCCGTTATTGTCAATCAAATCAAAGAAATAAATTGGAACTAGTTAACCTAATACAAGTTCTAGACTT
Organism: Pseudotsuga menziesii; assembly: GCA_001517045.1. Classification (NCBI taxonomy): domain Eukaryota; kingdom Viridiplantae; phylum Streptophyta; class Pinopsida; order Pinales; family Pinaceae; genus Pseudotsuga; species Pseudotsuga menziesii. The sequence continues at coordinate 134,442 of LPNX010540916.1, forward strand.
TGAAAATTGAGATCTATATGCAAGAGAGCAAACTAGTCTATATGCCAAATCAACTTCTAGATGCAAGTTTTGAACTTTCAAATTTTTCTTTAATCTTTTTTCGAAAATGAAACTAAATGCAAAAAATTACATGCAAAGTGGGAAAGAAGAGATGGTATAATGGAGGAAAAAGGGAGCAAGAAGAAGGCTGAAATGAATGAGGAAAAGAGGAAAAAAGGGGGAGCGAACAGCAGTAAAGAATGCTGCAAAAAAGTGAAGGAAGAGGCTGAAAACAACAACGAAAGAGGGCAGCCAACAAAAAGGATAGTTGGCGGCAACAAAAGTAAAAAATAGGGCAGCGAAAAAGGTGAAAAGAGAAGCAAACAAACAGTAAAAATGGGGCAGCAAATAGTAAGGAAGAGGACTGAAAAATGGGGCAGCAAACAGAGAAGAGGAGGACAAGCCAAACAAGGAAAGAAATCGAGAAGATCAAGGAGCAAACAAGAGAACTGGAAGAGGGGAGTTCGTAGATCCACGTAACCAAATGTGTTTTTTGAAACTTTGTTGATGGAGGAAAGGAGAAGCTCTGACTGCTATGTCTCTTTCTTGGATTGGGAAGTGCTTAGAAAGACCTACAAAATGAAGGAGTTAGATGGAAAAAACTAATGGTTCATTAAGAAGAGCTTGATCTCAAGCTTGTTCTTCACCTCTAATGATCCCTGCAAAACCCTTACAAACAATATCAAATCCGAACAAGATACTCATAAACTAGATTGTTAGCCCTTCTAGAGTATATAATGAAGAATGATTTAATAATTGAAAAGGCAAGGTGAGAGAGATATCACCAAAGACAATGTGAATCCACAACTCCAATAACTCGTGCATGGACCTCCAAAGTCACAACTTTATTCCAACTTCAAACAAATATTACAATAATTTTGGCAGAGTGTTCATGCCCAAAATCTCCATGAGAAACGAAGGAGGCAATGCCATCCTTTTATACAAAAAACTGATAAACCTACACCCTAAATCAAATCGGTAATGAGTGAGAGCCAAGCTATGGCGAAATCCCTTGATTTCATGAACTCGGAGCAATGATTTGAATCAAACTCCAGCTTGAGGTAGGCATGAGTGGGGAGGTGGCCTCCACCTTGGCAAGGCGCCCCCCACTCTCACATAGGAAGCTTCACCATCGAATATGGAGTGGCCAAGTGTATCCACGATTCACCCAAAATAGGTATGCGTGAGCTTTGAAGGAGTTGAAACTTTAGATATAATGAATGCCAACTCACGTGCAATGGTAACCAAGCCGAATGAGGTGGCCATGAAACAAGGAAGAGCCCACCTCCAAATCAGCGTGAGCTCCACCTTTCGCGAGTGTACAGAATGCTCAGCATGAAGGTTTGATTTACTTTGATGTCACCACTCCCTCATGCGATTCGCATGCATGGTTTTATAACATTGGAAAAATAAGCCATGGTTTAAGTTATATTTTTTTAATATATTAAGTGGATGGGTCCCTCCCGATCACACTCAACACTTCATACTCCACGCTAGCATGGGTGATCTCATTTTCACATCATCCTTCCTCTAACAATTTGCAACCTCATTTTTAATCCAAAGTCTAAGTCATATAATATTTCTAAGTGGGTTACATGGCATGAAGGACCCATGCCAAGTCACTTTATCATTATTAAAATAATGATTTTTGACTTTTTAACTATTTTGACCAAGTGCAATTTGTCCAAACTTAGCATTTAAATGCTACGTTGAAGCTCTTTTAGCCAAATACTGCCTCACGGGGTGCTCTGGCTACCCGATTGATGGTGAAAGTGGCCCCTGGGGTAAAGACGTTGCTCCAGGCTTGAAAATGAGCCCAATCATGCCGAAAACGGACTCCGGATCACACTTTTATTACATTTTGAATTTTTCCATTTAATCCATTAAAAAATGGCTTAAAAAAGGAAAAAATTATTTTTCTCAGAATCCAACGAAACTCTAGGGGGACCTAATACATGTTCATACAACTCAAGCGGAATGCTTAGCAAGGCAAAAAACACTGACACAAAAGCTCTAATAGCCTCCCAAGGCCGAAATGTCAAGACAACTACCCCAGCTTTGGAGGAGTGAGTGAAAAACTCAAAAATTATTGGTCGTTTGTTCAACAGCCAATAACAACCAAGGGAAAAAACACTCTGGGCTAGTCGGCTCGATGTCCAAGTCCGGAAAGCCGAGCCTTTTATAAAAAATTAAATGCTAGGACATTTTTTACATTTTCTCCAAGGGGGTATGAACATGTATTTTACAAAAAATAAAAAGTTCAGCCAAAAGCTGGCTAACTCTGGAACACACTGAACTTCTGAACTCTAGAGATGAGCATTCATCATGCTTGATAACTGGCGGCTCAATAGGAAGTTCAACTATTGTACAAAATAGTTGGTAACACAAGTCATCGACATATAACAGGAGCATCACTGGTCTTCTACCTTCAACCTTGAAGCAAAGGTTAGAATCCGCTTTACTCTTAGTAAAGCCTAGAGCCATCAGTAAGTTGTCCATCCTGTCATTCCATGTCGAATCTCAGGATCTTCTATAGTCACTCCCTCTGAAGTGGAGCATCATTCTCCCTCTACCTTTCGTACTCTATGCATTGACACATTATGTACTAGAGTGACAAGTAGCTTCCTCTGTTACTAATATTCTATGTATCCATCTAGGGTCACTGGATACCAAGATCCTCTATCTTGAAAAAGTTCTCCTCACACCCATCTGTGAGCTTGTCATCCTCTATAGGCTTGTTACCACCTAAGTTGTACTTAGTGGTCTTTTATCAAGTGAGCCTGGTGAACCAGGCAAGGATAACTTGTTCGAACTTCAAAAGACCTTTGGTAGTACTTCTGGGAAGTGCTTGTTGTACTATATCACATGTTCATACCCCATGGGGGAATTGTAATAAATGTTCTAGCATGATAGTGTCTATAAAAGACTCGGTCTATTAGACTTCATTTGTCAATCCGATCAGCCCAGGGTGTTTTTTCCCTTGATTATTATTGGTTGTTGAATAAACGACTGATAGTTTCCGAGTTTTTCACTCCATACCTCCAAAGTTGGGGTGGTCGGCTTGGCATTTAGGCCTATTGAGGTTATTAGAGTCTATGTGTCAATGTATAAACATGCTAGACATCATGGTCGAGTCATATGAACATGTCTAAGTCCCCCTAGGTTTTTTCAATTTTTCAATTTTTTAATTTTTTCAATGTTTTTTATTAAAATTTAATTTTTCCAAAACTTAGGCTATTTTTTAATAGTTTAATTGGAAAATTTGATTTTGTAATAATAGTGGGCCAAATAATCAGTTTCAGTCATGTAGGTGCTCATTTTCAAGCTAAGAGCACCATGTAAACCCATGGACCCACTATTTCCTAGTTTTGAGTGATTTTTCATCACTCAGGTCAGAAAGCCCCAAAAATCAATTATTGATTATTTTAATTAATAAATTGATGAATAATGGAGCAAATCCAAAATCATAAATCAGTGGATTCTCAACCGATTTGATTGAAATCAGTTAGATCTGAAGCAGATTGACTGGATCTGACAAATCCTTGACTGAAGGAAGTGATCAAATCAGATCCAGAGTTGATCTTCAGCTGTCTTCATGGGGAATTGCGCCCTCTCTCTCTCCCCCACACGTGTGGACTCTCCTGGATGCTCTGTGGACTGATGTGTCGGTTTATGGGTTGATGTGTCAGCTAAATCAAGCCCCCGGTTGACAAGTAGGCTCAGTTCAGCTTCAGATTTGCATTGATTGACTCTCCATCAGCTGATTTGATCTGATTCCTTGGGAATTGCGCCCCCCCTGGGCTGGATGTCCTGTTTTTGTATATATCCAGGCTGAAGGTCCCTCTTCCAAGCTAATTAGAGCTGGATTGAAGGGCTTGCTATTGTAATTGTGTATTGATCATCATTTGTGAATAAAGAAGCTTTGGAGGCTATATCGTGTAGTGCATGTGTTTGTGTGGATTCTCAGTGTTATGCTGCTAATGTGGTAACTGCAATTTCTTTCCAAATTCTGTGCCGCTTTTGTGTTCTGGCTTCAAGGATTTTGTTGAATCAAGTAAGGGTGTAAACTAGGCAAGTTAGATTGCTTGATCTTGTTTATCCATATAATGTATGCTCAAGAATTTCAGTTACATGCTTAAATAAGATTATTTTTGCATGATCTTTCATTTTTGTTGCTTTATACATCTATATCCAGATCTCACGAGGTGTTGTGCAGGCTTGTGTTATCTAGTTGCAGGTTCCTGATTGGATGAAGGTGTGGATCAAGATTGACGCCATTCCTTATCCAATAAGCTCAAGACTCTGTCCCTCAGCGCTCCACAAAAGGGCCTCCTTTCAGCTTGCTCCATTCAAGCAACGAGCCGACTTTCTCTCCTCTTCTTCTCATTTCTTAAAAAACTTCAATCTTTCAATTACCTGTCTCTCCCTCTTATGATCAGATCTAGTTCTAAGAATTGAATATATATTGTTAGATCTATTTCATAAGAGTCTTGCTTCTTAGATCTGTAATTTCATAAAGAATTTCATTTCATAAAGATAGATCTAGGTGTAGGAATTGCCCTTTCTGCAAGTAGCTAAGTCATAGATCTAAAACTTGCTCATAAGGCAGTTTCTTTTTTCGTTCTTTAAAGATTTAAATTCTGCAAGAAAAATGCATATCTCATTGGCTGCCCAAACAGCAAGCCAAGATCCCAAGGAAATCTTGGTTCCTTTTGCAAAACTAGATTAGCCCCTTTTAACATTTTTTTACTTCAGTTTTTTTTGGTAATTAGTGTAGTAACCCAAAACACTTTCAAAGTGTGTTTGGGCACATTTGATTTTGGTTGCTCGCTGTTTTTTAGCAGGTCCAACAAAAAAGAGAAGGAGACTCTACCAAAATTCCAACTCTTGGATGAATCGGAGCTTCCCAGAAGTTTCCCCCACCACCTTGTTTAATTCTTGCTTGTTACAAGCTTGTTGTAAGCCTTTGGATCCCAGATAACAAGGACCAAAGTGCATCATTTTTAATTTGTTGATATTGTAAATCGTTGCTAATAAAAAGAAAAGGTCCTTTCGAATAGGCTCTTTCGAGCCTATTCACCATCCCCCCTAGGGGGATTTGCGTCGGTGTCAATTTTTTACTTTTTGCTCATATCTTTTCAAACTAGCGTAGCTCTAATCTGCAGGGTAGTATACTTTGATTCATTATCAATTTCATATTCCGTATTTGATATTTCAAAGTAATCTTAATAGTTACCCCACGATTTCCCGATTGACCCGAAAGGGGAAAGAGATGCGTGGTAGGACTAATTAGAAAACCGGAATTGTGTATCTGTGTTTTTCTTTCTATCATTTGTTTCTTCAGCTATTATAAAATTAACCCCTCCTTGATTCCCCGATTGAGATCCACTTGGATCGAAAAAGGTTCCTGGAGGGTTTTCTTTTTAACAAGAACACCCAATTTTAAAATTTACTAAAATTGACAAGATTCCGGTGTGTATGCTCTGCACTTGGCTGCGGTTCGTCCGATCAGTCAAGCTGTTTCAAAAGCACTTGAGTGACTAGTATAATTAGGATTCAATCTCCCAAATTGACAAACCATCAGGTGAAAATCCAACACCTAGATCAAACCATTACAGTGGCAAAATACCCAAAGGAAGCGGGAACTTCTGAAAAGTGATCTCGGGGCGTCAATCTCTGTCCCGCCCTAACGGGTGCGTTATGAACAATAGCCCCAGAGACTCCATTCAGCCCACATATTCCTTGCGGGTAGCCGTGAAGGTTTAGTTTTGGACATACTCCAAGTACTCTTGGGTATATCTGGAGTCCATCCCTTCACCTAATTTTAATCAACTCACACCTCACATTAACTTAAAACATACCAAGAGGCAATCGCAAAACATTCACTCCAAGCACATGCAAGTACATTGATTTTATTTTGACTCCATTCTAAGGCACTGGTTATTTTCTTGCTATATATTTATAATGTGTCTCAGCATTGTGCTTTCGTGCGCTCATTTTTATATCTTGTCATCTTGGATTGTTTATGGTTAAATTCCAAACTCCTAAGTAACTCATTCAATTTAACATCACCGTACTAAATAATTTAGCCTTAGTAACTTAATAGGGTCTACCCCTCTTGGCTTCGTTAGGAGTTGAGCCTAAACGGAGGAGTCAAGAACAAGGTGACAGCCTTGACTCGAGACTTGCCCCCAAGGACACACCGAGTGGCTTGAAGATTTCTGCCATGTGACCCAGGTGTGTGAAAGGTGGCAACAAGGCTTTCATCTTCAACCTTGTAGCAAAGGTTAAGATCTTCATCACTGTAGGTGATCTTCAAGCTCCTCATGTATGTGTTATACCATGGGTGCCTTTTGAGCTCATACAAGGCCTTCTTTCATTTGCACACATGATTCTGCCTGTCATGTGTCTTTCTAGTGGCTGCAAATGTCTCTTCATAGTCTATGCCTTCTTTCCGTGAGAATCCTCGTGATATGAATCTTGCCTTGTATCCCATAATTTTTCCATCTACTGCATGATGGAACTACAAACTTCCCTTCATGTCTCAATACTGCATCCTAGACATCATCTTTCTTGAACTGGTATTCTCCTTCCCTTTCTTCTTGACTACTTCTTCATAGTTGGAAGGCTCTGCATCAATGATGTCGCTCAACAATGTCACATAACTAGAGTGTCTCTGAGGCCTCTCGAAGTCTCGTCATATTATTCTTCATTTTGGATAATTTCGTGAATTGTCGTCACTTGTTCTTCGGAACAAGTCGCATCCTTCTTTTCTTGTAGGCGATTGTACGCGATCTTTCCTACAATTCAAATGCACCAGTTGTACAGTTAAAAACATTTCATAAGGCATATTCATAATGGAAAATTCTTATGCATAAAGATATAATCATGCAACTATTTTAGCCAATACAACATTCATCCATATCTCACGAAAACTTTCTAGATGCCTTCCATCTGTACCAAGACATCATTGAGATTGTGCACTAATCCAATATGTCAGCAAAGAGGTTTCATTCTAGATAAGTAGCAATGGAGAGTTGTATAGCACCATGAGCTACTTACCCATCACATGCATATTAGTAGTATACTGTCATTAATGCAAACATTCTATCATGCATAATACATCAACTGAATATAAACAAATGCATAACAAAACAATATCATGAAATGACAATTGAACACTTATCTTTATTTGTTTCTAGGTAGACTCCTTTTAGCTTCATCATCATCTTCATTCATAACAGCACCATTTCTTATCCGAATGCTAAGATGGATAAGAGGTTCTTCAAGAACTGAGTTCTTCATATTCCTCATCGCTTGAGGGATCTTCTTTGAATCGTGAGAGTTTGATCTTTAGTTGCTCCCATCTTCTCTTTCTCTTATTATGAGCCGAGCTTCTTCTTTTGTGCACTCTTCCCAAAGTCTGCTGAAAGTCATCACTTCCTTTTGGCACACATTCCTCGAATGAATGAATCCCATGATCTTGGGAGGCCATTCAAGGTGGTTATCACAATTTCTGTATTCTCTACTTCTTCATCCACTGCTTCAAGTTGTTCTTTGATTTGAGAGACCCTTGTAAAGTATGACTGCGTGGTCTTTGCATTCTGGATCTTCACATTCTTCGACTAGTTTCTCAAAGTCATCTTCTGATTTATGTTATTTCCTTCGAATAGCTTGCTCAAGGAATCAAACATCTCTTTAGGTGTATTTAGGGAAGACACTTGTGGTATAAGGTGATCCTTGATTGAATCAACAATGATCTTCTTGGCCTTTACCAAGTTCTTCTTGTGTAAGGCTTTAGTCTCGTCTCCCTCTGGAACTAGAACCTCTCCACTTATGTAGGTGTCCAATTCATTTCCTTCAAGAACCAGTGAAATCATATACTTCCATGCTCGAAAGTTTTCATCTTCACCAAGATTTTCATCGAGCTCGTGTGATAGGTCATTTTGAAATGAGAACCTCAAATGTAAATAACAAAAGATTTGATCTTACCAATTTGAGGTGTCCGTCCTAGTTTCGAATCTGACCGATCTAGGGTTTGTCAGAGAAACCCTAAATTTCAAAACTTGGAATTTCAAACTTCTGATTGGATAGAAGGATGGGCCTCTTCAAGGCGAGCTATCCAATGTACTCCTTTTTTGAAAACAATGGAGGGAAGCTCCCGAAACAGGGAGCCCTAGTTTTCCAATTTCCTATGCAGAAATGCCTGATATTTTTTCTGCAGTATCTCCGAAAGTACTGCTCCTATGTGTCTAAAATTTTGTACTAAGGTAACATCATCTGTCCTCTTTCCAACACCACAGGTTTGAGCAGAATTTGTTTCACCAATTGGGACATATGATAGTTTTCCCGAAGGTGACTTATTTCAGGACTGTTCAGCATGGTGAATTTGTACAGATGAACACGTGTCACTGTTTCATCTTTCGGGGCCTGAAATTTTTACCACATAAATTAAAGTCCGTTCACTATCTGGAAGATCTTGCGAAATTTCATTTGGACCTTCGTAGCCCGAGATATAGCAATTCCTCCTAGGTGTCCTGTTTAGGGATGAATCCTGGAAGAGGTTGGAACCCTGATTTGGAGGAATCATATCTCCCAAAATATAGCGAATCTGAGGCTGAAATATTTACACAAGCGAATCTGAGGCCTGTGAAAATTTCGGCTCCTGAGACTTCTTCAATCCCAAGATATAGCGAATGTACCAAAACTACCAGTTTTAGTATTTTTTGGGTTTTTCAGGCCCGGGGTCAAACTAGGGTTAGACTTTCCCGGAGTTTTACTCAACCAAAAACTTCTAACTTGGTCTCTAAACTTCGATTTTGATGAGGAGAGAAATCATATGCTCGGCTCACTCAAAAATTTCTCTTCTGTAAAAAGCCCTAATTTCCCGTAGCAAAAACTGAAAATGCCCAAAATCAAATTCTGCTTCAACAGAAAGATGCGCCCTTCAATGGAGAGTTAGCCTAGCCTCCTTTTGTTGATGATCTGTGGAGAGAGACCCAAAAAGTAAGAAACCCTAGCTTCTACAGTTGCACAGTGTCTTCTTCTCAGGTTAACTCTGATACCATGTTATATTTTTATCATTTAAGCAATATGATCTTAAGATCTTATCTGAGAGAATAACATGCACAACAATAATCACAAGAGACAAGAGACAAAGAATTTTCCTCAAGGAAACCATAAAGGAAAAAACCCCGCAACTTCCTGAGAGATAATATGACCACCAATTGTAACAATAAAACCCAAAGACAAAAAGATGATCTCCAACAGCTGTTCTCTCTCTCACTTGAGCGAGCTTCTCCTCTCTCACCTATGCGTTATAGCTGGGTGAGTGTGTGTATCAAATAGAGAGGCTCACTCTCTATTTATACTAGTTTCTGACTTGTCAATAACTTACCAGGGCCGACTTTTCTAAGAGAGTCTAATAACCCTAGTGCCCCACAACTGTGGGGTCTTTACCCCCGACTTACAAATGAGGGTTAACCTCTATGACTTTACATGACTTGATTACATTAATGAATCTCCCGATAGGAACATCGGGGACCAATGAAATATTCAAGTGAATATGTTCTTAAGTTACAAATACATCAACAAACATAAAGCGAAGATTGCCTCGATTGGCGTGACAACCATCCATTTGGGAATCGAGGCAATCTTGGTTCCACCTCCTTGGTTGTTGATCCCTCTACCATCCGTCCTGGATCCACCTCACATAGGAAATTACAAGAGTGGTGATAACATTTTGGCGTCGTTGCCAGGTGTTGCAGCTGCAACCTTTTTTCCCAAATTTTTAAAATTTTGGACCCTCCTTTCGATTTTATCTAGCCCAGGTTTGTTTGATTTCTTTAAATCTGTCCTGGAAGTCCAATTTTTTCCACTTAAATTGATCTTTGAGGTCGGAAACATAGAAGATTATAGAGCTTAACGTTTGATTTTTCGTTAACTGTTTTTTCTCTGCTGTTTCGGAGGTTAAATGATCTAGTATTGTCGTTGCCCTACGAAGAGTTCTTAACGTTTTGATTTTTCGATGATTTTATTTATCGTTGTTGGAATTCGGTTGAAGAATGAATCGGGGCATTAGTCTTCTATGCCGCCGACGTTTCGAAAGGCAAACAATGAACGTCCCGATGATTAGTCCTGTTTTTCGCCGATGCGCTTCATCTCCTTTGTTTTATTTCTCAAAACTTTTTATTTTGACTGTCGATGATTTTGTTTTATCACTGTCATAGTTTTAGTTCTCTACGTCGTCGACGTTTCGGAGGAAAATTGATAAGTGACCCAGAGAATAGTGTTTCCGATCGCCGATGCTATAGTGATTAGTCTCTCTGATCGCCGATGACTTAGACATCTGAGCTTCGATACCTTTTTAGTCGCAATAATACTTTTTTTATCGCCGACATTGCGGAGAATGTTGTGGTTTGAAGTTCCGATGCTATAGTGATTAGTCTCTCCGATCGCCAACAAAGTAAGTCGAATGGTTCTTTTATATCTCGCCGATACTGCGTTGTGGGAGTTAGTTGTTAATGCTTCTGATCGTCGATACACAATCACCGTGATAATAATGCTTGGCATTGACGACACTGCGGAAGCGTTTAGTTGTGAAGCGCCGACACTGCGGAGATATTGAGGTGTGATTCACCGACCCGTAGCATGTAGAGTTTTCGATCGCCAACAGTTTTATGATTACCGGGACCTGCAGTTGGTTTGTTGCCCGCCGTTGCGGCTGTCTAGTGGACTATTCCCCCGACGTTTAGTGTTGTCAACTGCCGACCTTTAGCTTTTAGCGCTTCCGATCGCTGATGGTTATATACATGCGGAGCAGTATTTTATCTTTTATCCGTGTTGAAACCCACGTTTTTCCTCTAGTCCTTGTTTTTGTATGCGTTTACCCTATTTTTGGGGGACGGCGGAGGTTTGCAATGTTTTGGTCCAGTCAGGGTTTTCCACGACGAGGAGCACAGTGCAGAGTCTAGTGCTTTGGAGATTAGCAGTAGCGGCAATGTGGTTCATGAAGAGTCTGTTCTATCGGGGTTGTGATTTTGGTTACAGACAGTGTACTTAGAAGATTTTAAGACACAAATTTGCAGGATTTGCTTTTGCCTTGTCATTTTCTTTTCATGCATTAATACTGTGTATTGTTCATCTTTCAGAATGCATATGGAGGAGGTAAATAGATTGATACAATTTTGCTATTTTGGTAAAAGCTTAATGGTCTAAGAACATGCTATGTTTATGACAGAGAGTTGGTTGAAGAATGAAGAAGAAGAAAGAAATAGAGCTGCAGAGGAAACAGCAAGGAAGGAAGAGGAGGAGAGAAAGAGAAATGAAGAAGCAGAGATAAAGAAAAGAAAAGAAGAAAGTGAAGGTCTGAGATTAACAGGATCTCAAAAAGACCAACAATTTACTAAGCAGATCGATAGCAGCAGAGGCCCAGGCTTGGAAAAAGTTCATCAGCGACCAAGCTGGTCCCTCTTCATAAAGTGCTCTTAAATTTTAATTTAAAATGTAACATATTGTATAAATTATGAGCACATACTACTAGACAAAATTAAATGGCTACTGAAGAAATCGATTTGGGCTACTGAGGCAAGGAAATGGCATGGGATGAGTTTTGATGATGAGAGTGATGTCTTCCACCCCTTCTCCAGCAATTGCAGCACCTGGATGGCCCACATCTATGTTTCGAGCATTTTATATTATTTTTCTGGAGCTTTTGGAGGCTCACGATTTTCTCAAGGAGGCACAATTCCACATTTAAAAAATTATATTATTTTTATTGTGCCATGGGGACACCCAAAGGGAGTTAGTTAACACTCCCTGGACCCACCATGTGCTTCATTTATTTTTTGTTGAGTGGGATCCCCTCTCCTAGGGTGATTTAGTCCACTTTTATACTATATTATGGCATTGATCCATGTATTGTATGTTGAGCTCATCTCAACCCTTGATTAGAACATTTGTATCTTTTAATCTTAGCCACCCATTTGAAAAGTAGTTAGGATTTTGGTTCTCTCATTCTTATTTAAATGAGAGAGCTTCTCATTTGTAATGGGTCTTTGGCTCTTGGATCTAGATAATAGAAAAAAATTTCTTGTGGATAATTTTGGGTCTCCTTTGCATCTGGTATTCTTAGATGGTGATTGGAAAGTCTTTTGCTTCCTAGCATTTGGGAAATTTTTGTGAGATTTATATTTTTTCGGGAATCATTGCATTGTCTACAGGAGGGCGACTTCAGCTTGGGCATTTTTGCAAAGGCTCCTCAACTCGCTTGGATTGGCTTCGCTCGTATTAGGGGGTTTTCATTAGTGTCATTGTGATCTATGATTTCTTCTTGCTATTTTTCTGTAGCATTTGTTTTTTTCTCATGATGCAGCAAATCTGATATGGTTGACGTTTGTTGTGCAAGAGAGAGGGCGCATTGGCTTCTTGGGGAAAAACGTTGGACATATCATCTCAAATCAACTCACTCGAATCTTCTCAAATTGATCGGGACAGCAGGGATCATCATCATCAAGGCATCTACAAGGTTTTCTAGGTAAGATCCACAGGTTAGTAATCTTCTTCCAGATCTCAATCCATTGGCATCTGTCTTCTTAAATTTTCACCTTAAAACCCTAAATAATAAAAAACCAAAAATATTGAAAAATTAGATTGCTTAATCTCAGGACAAACCATTTCTAGGTTTCATAGATCAGGTCTTTCCCTAAAGGAATCACCCTCAATGCTGAGCTAAAAATGGTTGGTTTGACCTAGATCTGAAAAACTGACTTTCTAGCCCTAGCGCTACCCCCTATGCTGCCAGTTCCTCCCCTGATCTGACTTTTATTGGCAAACTGCTTTCTTGGGTTTGTAGATCGAGCAAATTTCCAGGTGGGTCTCATCCAACGCTGGACAGATAGTGACTCCATTGCCCTAGATCTGACAGGCACTGATCTCCAACCCTAGCGCTACCCCCTTTTTGGCCTCTTTTTCCTGTGTTTTAACTTTTTCCTAGTGACTCAAGTACTTTGACATTGTCATATCTTCTTTCGAGTCTATCCATCGGTACTAGATAGCCCCAATCCTGTCCTTGCCCTCCCTGCATTGGTCACGTTTCCCAAGGCAGCGGATATCTTCACCTGTTGCTAGTACCTCAACCCCAGATCTAGTATTTACCTCATAGGTCACCTGTGTCCCAACTTGGCTTGAATCTCATACTTCCTAAAGCCCTGATCCAAAGCCTTAGCTCACCCAGTGACATCATCCATAGATCTAGAGTTTCCATTACCTTACACCTTACGTACCTCAAGTCCATTTGATTTGATTTGGTGTCTAGGTTTGATCTCTCCTGTCGGGAGTAGATCCGAGTCTCCCCCTTTGATGTCTTGGGCTAAGATAACATAAAGCGAAGACTACCTCGATTGGCGTGACAACCATCCATTTGGGAGTCAGGGCAATCTTCGTTCCACCTCCTTAGTTGCTTGTCCCTCTACCATCCGTCCTGGATCCACCTCACATAGGCAACTACAAGGTTGGTGATAACACATATTAAGTCCTAGATTTAGTATTTTCTTTCGTAGACTAAAAACCATAGATTTTATTCTAATAAGGACCACCCCCCTTGGCTTCGTTAGGAGTTAGCGTAAACGGAGGAGCTGGGATTAGGTGACAGCACCTGGCTCTTTGCTTGCTCCCAAGGCCGCACCTTTCCCACTTGGGAAACAGCAACCCAAAAGATTTTTGCTGCCAAAGTGCATTCGGCGGACAACAGTGTCTATCAAAGCCCTTGAACCAACCTTTCATAGTGAGATTGTGTCTATAATAAATGATATTCCTAATACTCTGACCAAAGGAATTCACCGCCCCATTCAAGAGATTAGGCAGGATCTGAGAGATAACATAAGACAGGAAATGATAAATCTAGTTAATCAAAGTTGGGAGGAGGATATTCTAATTAACGATGCTTTTGGGAAGGAATTTTCCCTAAATAATTTGCTTACTTTTCAAGCTAACATTTCTCCCCCGATAGTTGAAAATGAAAATCAAACTCCTTCTGGTGATCAGTATGAATTAATTAATCAACATGAGCCGCCAAACCTAGGAGCAAACCTAAGTAATTTTCACTACCCATCAATTTCTCACTTTCCGCGTTTTTTGTTACCTCCTGAGAATCCACTAAATGAACAATCTGATGCATCTCACATTCCTATTGCACCTCTGACATCCCTGGAAGAAGTAGTAGAAAGAAACTTATATGAAGTCTCCAGGAAAGGGAAACTGCCTATGACCCATGGAGAAGGATCTAGTAAGCAAGTTAATCATTATGACACCATATCTCCTATTGAAGCTAATATCGATGAAGTATGTAGAGATTTTTGTACTATGGGGGAAACGGTTAAAGAAGTTGTGTCAACACACCCAGAGGAGGTTTAAAGTCAACCCAACCATCTGAGAAGGGAGATAAGAGAGATTTGGTAGGAAGCATTGCCCTTCCCATAGACGAGGGTCCTCCGCATTTTAACGTTATGCCTGAAAGAAGTAGGACAATGTCATCTCCCCGTGCCATAGGAAACTTTGATTCCTCCATAATACCTACCCGAGATATTCCAAACATATCTTCATCCACTAACCGACGTAGGTATTCCTAAGGTGATAAGGTGATTGTTGAAAATCGTGCATTTAATTATATTTGAAGACAATCAAGAAACTTTTGGATGGGACCACTAACAGTACAACGATTTGAAGGTAACATGTATTTTTTATCTACTGAAGATGGTCGCAATTTCAAAATTCCTGTAAATCAAGTTCATTTAAGGGACTGTCCCTGGCATGACTTAGCATATCATCTTTTCACCATCAGTTAGAGTAGGTAGGATCAAATAAGCTCTACGAGCAGTAGTTGAGTCTGTCTTTCTGTCTAGTTGATGCATGAGTCTTTCAGTTTCTAAGTTTTGTCTGTGTTTAGTTCTTTTACTGCATTTAAATGATTAGATTAGAATTTACTTTTCAGCACTTTACCTTCCAACATTTATTTTCTATCAGTTTATTTCTGCATATATTTTTCCCATACATGTTGCTTTGGTATTTTTTGCTTCCATGTGTGTAGGTAATAGGTAAATTCTTGGAAAGGAAGCAGAATGTTGGATGTGCTGGATTGCATGCTGTTGATGGTGCTGCAGACCATAGATTTCTAAGGTTCTCAAGCACTCTCTTCACTAGAGCACTTGTCCCAATTGGAGCCAGATGTTATCATATACATTTGCAGTTGGGCTTCCATGATGCACCATGCAAACTTATCTCTTATTCTATTTTGGGCTACTTTATACATGGGGTATTATCATGGATCTTTACAGCTTCAATTATTCTAGAGCCTTGTTCATCAGATTTTCCTTGCCAGAACTGAGATTCAGGAGTCCATTGAGATGCTTTT
The DNA here is from genome assembly GCA_001517045.1 of Pseudotsuga menziesii. NCBI lineage: Eukaryota > Viridiplantae > Streptophyta > Pinopsida > Pinales > Pinaceae > Pseudotsuga > Pseudotsuga menziesii. The sequence goes on from LPNX010540916.1 coordinate 149,890, forward strand.
GGTGATGATCTAGTTCATTGTAGCGGAGCAGCAGATCAGAGTTGGTACACACAGTTATAGAGGGGCTTATCAGTTGGAGACAAGTATATTTGGTGAGATCAGGTATAAATTTCCTTGGTTTGATTTTGCTCTATGATGTATATCAGACACCTATGCTTATCAGATTAGGATGATTATGGTGACCTATGTTTATATCTTATATTGCTCTAACCTGTGTTATGATTAATCAAGGGACTTGATGTGAAGATTGTTGTCCATGCCATGCTTGTACAAATTGTAAACCTTAGTGCTAGGTTGGTTCCATGTCACCAATCCTCTTCCATCCAGTTCATCCTTCTTTGATTTTATCCCATGACTTAGACTGATTGAGACTTGTGAGATTAAGATCCTTTCCCCATAGTGACCCCTATGTATGATAGACTCCATGTTGTTATGTGTCTCTGGCTATGAAGTATGTGGCTTAGATAGTGTGGCTGGGTTCACAGGGTAGCTCTCCTTTAGTCCTCAAAACAAGTGCTCCACCATAACAGTGTTGCTAAACACTAAAGCATCGGAACGCATAAAAGCTATATCTAAATTATGCAAAATTTATAAATGTTTAAAAGGTAGCCAGTGGCCAAGGGGTTGAGCACTGATTCCTTGTATAATGTAAGGCTCATCTGCCCCCCACAGAGGTACCAAGGAGAGGCAAACCCATCAGGGCTATGGACTGCTCGTTGGCAACGGGTCTAGGCCTTAGTAATTTACTGGAGCTCAGAAGGCTTTCCAGGGCACCTACTCTTGTAGGCTGGCTACTATCTTGTGAAATGTAAAGTGTATTGAAAAGGTTAATGGTCAAAGGTTGAGCACTCACTCTTTGTATAGTGTTCGGCTCATTGGTCCCCATAGGGCCACAGGGTGAGACTAGCCTGCAAATGTTGCGTCTTTGTCAGTATTGGAGCCCAAAAGGCTTCCAGGGCACCTGCCTTTCAAGGTTGACCTATATTGCAAATAAAGTGCAAAGGAAAACTTACTAGAGTGTAAGGGAAGCATACCCAAGTACTTTATCCATCTGTGAGATACCTCCATCCCCTATTGTTATCTTTCATGCATATGTCACCTTAGTAGAGTATATTGGTTATCATTTGGATAGATCACTGAGTCAAAGTTAGTCAAAATTCATTCCCCTTTGCCTTAACCTTGTTCTTCCATTCTCACCCATTTGTAGCACATTGTTTACCCTTTGTAAGTATGGCATGAACAAGCAGACTTCTAGAAGGTTCCAAGATTTTTCAAATGCAAAGGTACATCTTATTATTATTATTATTATTATTATTATTATTATTATTATTTCTCACCATGATTATGAATAACTAGTTTAAGTTTGGTTTTGATATACACCATTGGAGCATTTCTTACCTTGGATGGTGGAGGATCATATTGATACAGTATCTCACCTTGATTTTGGGTCCTTTGACCTGGTCAACCCAATTGACCAAGTCAATCACAGTTCCCAAGTGTTGGACACAATGGCCACACTGAGAGTGGGGGTGAATCAGTGTGTGAGCAATTTATAAACTTTTTACCTTCTTTTAGTCAACCAAAAGATATCAATCAATTAAATAATCAAATGCATCAGTTAAATCAACCAAGAGTCATAAGCACACTCATCACATCAAAGAGATACAAGAATATTTGTAATTTGAACTTTATTTATTGTACATGAAAGACAACAATCTTCTTGATTACAATCAGCACCAACTGATAAAAAGAGCATCAATTCTTGTAACAGGACCCAGCTTGGTTTTGTTGGCTCCAACTAAAAATTGTTGAGGAGTCAAATCCTTAAGTGTAAGATTCTACTTGCATCAATCTCTACTCATGTACCTCTGTACATTGATCTTTGTTGGTCAACCTCTGCTCATCCCTCTCTGTCAATTTGCTCATCAACACCTGTGTAATGTCCTCGTCCGATTAGGCAACAAAACACCCGCTAACCTACTTAATCCCCATAGGTTCGAGCGGGTACTGCATAAGAGGGGATTGACTGAGGACATTTGGTACTTAGAACAACTCAGGACACACATTCAATACTAAAGTCAGCAGTAGGCTAAAAGAAGCCTTTTTCTCTTTAGGCTTAAAAGTCAACATCAAATTAGAATCGCATGCATGCAAAAGTAAAAGCACAAACCCTAAAAGTGACATGCGAACCCTAAAAGCGCATAAGGATCTATTTAAGAAGGATGAGGGAGCCTAAAGAGATACTTGATGATTATTATTGTTTTTGGAGCTCTTGAGTAGCAGCACAGCGTGCGGCCACAGCAGTTGGGGTTGTAGACAGCGTCTTCAACTAGCAGGGTTTCGGCAGTGAGATATCTGCCCTAGTCTCATCCAGGGTAAACCATCCAGGTTCACCATCCAGGTTCACCATCCGCTCTTCAACTTATTCATCCAATTGCAGTTATCCAGTATCCATCAGAGATTGTTTGCAGGAACACATGTGCAGTCGTAGGGGGGTTTTTAGCTGGAAAACCCCAAATCATTTGTTGGGTCCTCAGATCTCAGTTTATCTTCAGAATACTGGCACCAATCTCATCATCAGTATCATCCTCCGACACTCGATGATTATCAGATCCTGTCTTGCTCATCCGAAGCAATTCTCAGCAAGTTGGGGATCCGGGGGGCGTGAGCAGTTAAACCTCCAGATCAATTCGCTAGCCTGCTTAGAGGTTTCAGAACTTCCGCATGTGTCAGGCATCCTCTCCGGCACGGGAAGACTACCACTCCTGCAAATTCTCAGCTTCAACAGACACCTCCTTCACTGAAAACGTCACCCTTAGCTGATTTTTGGGTTCATACTGCTGGGGTATCACCGGAGGCAGAAAGCACCAGTTCATCACCAGATCGGCTCTTGATGCATGCATATTCTCTCAGGAGCATTTCAGCCGGCTTATCACTGGTAAGTGTTACATTCTATCCTACAAACCCTAACCCTAAAGTCAGCTTTAATATAGGGCAATTTTGCATGGTAGTTTGCATGCCCAGCTATTTCAGTAATTTTGCTTAGAATTAGAAAATATCAGTATTTGGGATATTACAACCTGTTCATCTGCTCATCACTGCTGCTCATCAATACTGCTCATCAACACCAATCTGCTCATCGATGCTGCTGGTCATTTACTCAACATTGTTGATCAAGCGTTGTCATCAGAGTCTGCTCGTGCAAGAGATACTTCTGCACCATTGCTGCTGTAGGTCTGTCAAACTAAACATGTCATCTAGTCAACAAGATCTGGAACAACATCATAGAGTATGCTTTATCATAGGGTTTGCATCATCATAGGGTTTTCACTATTATCATCATCTAGTAGTGTATAGAATATCTGAATTATGCACGCACCATCATCCTTAGTACATCATCAAATCATTGTCTTAGTGTATTGTACGCACATCACTGTATACTTGGCTGTGTATGCATCATATATCATCAGTGTTCAACATCATATTAGAGTACTATTACTTCATCAGCATCATCAAGCAGGATCAAGTAGTTTGTAATGAATTTCATACACATCACTGTAGAAGATTTTCACTGTGTGTACATACTGTGCATACTTATCATCATCACACTGTATATGTTCATAGGTAGTACATCAATCATCAACATCATATACCATTCATTCTTCACTACTGTATATTACTTTCAGTTCTTGACTGTGTATGTGTTAAGTACACATCATCATCACATTAGGTCTAGAGTATTATCACAGTTTGTAGGATAGCATACATACCTTGACTTCAGAAAAATCACAACCATGTACATTTACCTCATCATAAAGTCTGTGTGTGTTTTTAGGACAGACTTCACACTTCAATACTGTATTTGTGTACTTCAATGTTTGCACATCACTCTTCACAATACATACCTTGTATATATAATGGTAAAAGGTCATTGTTGACTGTTTGACTGTTTGACTGCCCGAAATTCTATAGCTGCTGCAATAGTTCACCACCCAGACCTTGCACTGTGTGCTGGTACAAACCCTTAAACAAGTCCAAAAAGGACTGTTAATTAGCAGCAAAAGTTAAGGACTTAGGGGAAAGAGTTGTCACAAAAATTCACCAAAAATCGGACTGTTTGTAAGTGTTGAAAAAGGAGCCTTCAACACTGCTTGCTGCTGCAAAAATATCTCAGTCAACTTGCCTTTAAGATCATAAAACAGTTCAGCAGATAACCCACGACCAAGTCAAAGAATTGGACTGTCATAAAACCAAAGAAAACTTTATCTCTGTGGAAAGATTTGGGAGTGTATTTTCTTGGCTTGACTGCTCCTGAGAATTTCCTCAGTCCATCCTTAGCAAGCTCTCCTTCACATCTTCGTTGGATGATAGAAGGTCAACAGTCATAATTCAAAATATACATACTTCAATTGTGGAAGGATTAGGGCATCATTTTTTTTCTTCTTTACTACTGCAAACAAATTAGGGCCACAAAAGACACCCCCAAAAAAATTCCTCTGTTGTAACCCTTGTTTCCAGAATTAGGGCTATAAAAGAATACAAATTTGTGTCTTTGTGGAAGAAATTCAAGACTGTTTTAAGTGTTGAGAAAGGCCCTAGACAAGTCTCAAAAAAAAATATCAGACTGTTTGAAGAAATCTGCTGCTGAAAAAAAAATTGTGTCTGCTCCTCTGCTTGACTGCTGCTTCTAACCACCCGAAATTCCTCAGTCCTTCACAGCTAGCGAGCGCTTCTTCATATTCCCTCGTTGGATACTCTACAATGAATGTGAAGATGTGCATGTGTTTATAAAAACATTCAAATGTTTGTTCACTTCATTAAAACAAGGCAGACTTCAAGATGTGGTAAGTATTTTAATTTTTTTAATTTAAATTTGTAATTTGACTTTGAATGATATGATATTTTAATGCTTATAAGTCATATCATAAGGATGAATCACACAACCGTTTTTGTCATGTCACATATTCTTACCATTTAGATGGTCATACGGGTATGTCTTCAAGCCATTAACACTTTTAATTGTATCCTCCACCTCATTAGGCTGTCAACACCCCAATAGTCATAAGAGGGACCAAGGACCCTTATTTAAGGTCTTAGGGTATGCTTCATCTTTGTCCACAAGCAACTTAGGTCACCATAAGCCATGTCATCATCATGGTGTCATCATGCCACCATGCAAGTGGGTGCAAGGTCTTTCTTATGCCCTCGGACCATCCCCAAGGGTTCCAAGACCCCAAATGCCCACATCATCTTCATTTCTTCAGAACCATTAAACCATCTAGTGTGTGGGTCAAGAGACTTCTTCAAGGCCTTCTTTATCAAGCCAAGAACATGTTCATGGGTTCCATATCATGGCAAGGACCATACAAGGTCACCAACATCATATAAAAGCTCCATGACCCCAACAAGGGTTGCAAGGTCATCAAACCACTAAGTGTGGGTCCAAGAACTTCTTCAGGGCTTCTTAGGCCTCTTCAACCACCTCAACCACACCAGGAGACCCTCAAGGGTCAAGATTCATCATGACATCACCTATGGGATAGCTAGGTCTTCTCTTGGGGTACCACGACACCATCAGGGCATGAATGACCACATAATGGGTCATTAATGCTTCTCCAACCCATCTCCATCGTCCATCAAGGCTTAAAGACCATCTCCAGGGTCTTCAACATGATCAGCAGGGTCTTCAACATCTTCAACAAGGTGGTGGCTTCAAAATCCATCCTTGTGGGTACAGGGACCTTGTCAACTGGGTCCAAGGTGCTTCAAGGCACAAACCCACTCTGTAAGAGGTCCAAAGTATTGTAAGTGGGACTTGGTGGCATCAATGACAACTTGTGGGGCCACTGCAAGTCCATGTTGGCATCAATGACAATTTCAATCAACACCAAAGCAGTGACTCAAAAAAGCAACATGATCTATATTTGTTCCAGACATGCCCAGGACCAATACTGTATTTTCAGTTTTGAGAGTTTGGCCCTGGTTCTCCAAATAAGTGATTATTATCACTTAATTATTGGCCAAATGATCAAGTTTTATTCCAGATGGCAGTATAATTGGTTCTCCTAGAGCAGAGCAGTGTTCCAGAGGGTGTGAGTAGTAACTTATACCATTCTTCTATGTCTCCAGATCATCCAGAGCAGTCAGTTTTCCCCAGTTTGCACCTTGGACAGAGTTATGGTGGATTTATCAGTTTCCAGAGATTGTACCAACAAAAATGAACTAGAAAAATCACTGAAAAAATCGATTTGGCCACTTAGGTCAACGAAATGGCTTGGAATTTTAACAAATGATGTGTCTCAGCATCTCGGATTTCCCTTCAGCAGTTTACAGTCAGCAGATGTCTGGATTATTTATTATGGCTCAATCAGTGAGGAAATCCCCCCAAGGGGCGCCCCCTCTTATTGACTATTGGTGTATTTCATGATTATATCCTTTGTTTTGAAGTTGTAAATGGGCCTAGGGTGAATTAAACCCCTAAGTGACCCCTCTCATGTGTTATTATATCACATCTTATGTTATATTGAGAGTTTGACTTAGGAGAGGCGTCCTTGAGCGAAGTGTGCCCCCTTGTTGACTCGGTCACTTGATCCATGTGATGATTTATGTATTGTTGATCTCCACCATTGATGATGTTCTAATGTCAACTGTTGGATGAAAAAGAAAGTTAGAGTTTATGTCTCTCTCAAACTATTTAAGAGAGGTGACCCCCCCCCATTGTATTCATGAGCTTTGGCACCGAAATTTAATAAAGAGATTTTTTTCTGGGATTATTCTTCCGTGTATCTTGTGGATGGTTTGATGGTCTGATGATTGGCATTGCTACTCTTCCATACTGAGCTTTATTCGGGATACATCTTGCATTTTTTCTTTACCCATCTCATCTGCAGGAAAAGGAGGCGCGCTAGGAGAGAGAGAGTGTTTTTTGTGGGGGAACTCACCCTCGTCCCGGCTCTAGGATGTTCAGATCAGGGAGTGTCTTGTTCTTTATGATTTTTCACTTCCTTTCTTTTCTGTATTCTGCAGATCTCGTTCATTTGCTTGATCATTTGATTTTCTCTGATTTGGCAGGTTGAAGGAGGCGCTAGGGTGACTGGTTGTGGCACAATAACAACAAGATCTTCTTCGAAAAGGTTCATTTTGACGGGAAAGTGGTATTCTTCATCATTTCTCAATTCATCTGCAAGATCCAGGTATGTCTCGCAAGTAAGTTCTCCTTCCTTTATTTTTCTGTATCTGCATTGCTCATCATTCTGTTACATTAAAACCCTCATTTCGTAGATCTGTAGGTTCCAGCTTGCGGCGAGCTATAAAACTTAAAACCCACTTTGGAATAAACATAAAACCCCTAAATTTTAATTTTCATCAGCATCGGACTCCATTTTCCAATCCTAAGCATTGGTCTGCTTCGTGGGGGAGACGCCCTCCTTGGGAGGAGTGAGTATTTCACAAACCACAAACTGGGTATTGTTGGTTTCAGTTTCATTCACTTAATCTTACATCCAGCAATCACTTTGAGTATCCAATTTCATTAAATTTCACCATTTTGCCCTAGATCCCAATTCTCTGCTTAAAACCCTAGAGTAAAATTGAGGCTTTTCACCTGGATGCTTGAAATCTCTTGGTAATCGTTCTAAACTCTAATTAACTATCCCACTAAGAGATTCCACCAAGTTTCCCTCGTTCATCTATCCATTTTCCTTATTTTATGGTTATCTTGGTCATAGGGACACCCCCTGGGCTTAGTATTTCACTGGGTCTAAAGTGTCGATATCCTTTACTGACGTGACATCTGAGTTCTTTCAGAGGTCTTGGATATCGACTATCGTAGGTCACAACTTTAGTTTCCTTTCCTTTGTCGTCCTGAATAGGATCACCTCACGGGGCAACTACAAGATTCGTGATAACAGGGGGTTCACCAGCCACTGTTGAATCCTGCACACGCTAGGGGTCCATCGGGTGGTATCCCGGTTCGGTTCCATGCTCTGTCGTCGTTCCCTCTGGGTTTCTGATGCTTTGTTCGTTCATCCGGGTATGGCTCTCTTAGGGCTGAGTATGTTCCATTTTCTGTTATGTATCAGGCTATTAGCAGGATCCAGGTTTTCAGGTTTCAATCTAGTATCAGCTTGTGTAGGTAGTCTTTCTCAATCGAATTTTGTATCGGGATTTTGGCTTTCCTTCCTGTGGAGTCATGATGTAAACATTCTGATAGTGGGGACATTTTGATGGGTTCGGGTTCTGTAGGGGGTTTTGTAGCGCCTGTCACAGGCTGCTGATATGAAGCTATGTGGATGTACTTTTCCTCTCTTTTATATAATATAAAACTTCTTACTTACAAAAAAAAAGTATACTAATGTCTGTATAAAACAGAATATGCATGCCATATCTCGGCCCTTTCTTTGACACATCAATCAGGATATATACAACTAATAGAACATCATTCATTGCATTGAGCCTGATTTTTAGTTTATTCTCTTAACTTTGTCTGAAAACACACAAGGAAATAAACATGTGATAAGTTCATTTCCGAAAAGAGCATAAAATAGAACAGCCCGTGAAACCCTAAAAATAGTCTCGCTTCTAAAAGCAAGCGACAGCCATCAATCTTTTAATATCTAATTTGACTATGTTCAAGTGTGCATTTCCAAAGGTGATTAGCTATACTTCTCAGTCATGCAATATACATAATGAATAATAAAGGAGTGGAGTACAGCTCACCTCAACAAATGCAGGATCAACTGTTGCATATTCCCTCTGAAATACATAAACAAACTTCACAGAGCCCTCCGACTGAACAGAATTTAAACCTGTAGAAAGACTGATTGTTGTCTCTGGTAAAGACTTAAATAAATTTGTTTTTGCTGACAAGCTCGGGTCTGTCAGCAGTTTAAACACAAGTTGGTGATCCTGTCATTTGAAGAGACCTCAAGCTTGAGTAATATGATGAAGAACTTCAGATAAAATAGTTTTAATAATACACTTTATATCTAACTATTAAATACTTTAAAAATAAATATGTTCCTATAAATTTAAAAACGAACTGAAGAAACAGTACAAAGCCCACCCAACACGATATTACAAAAATAAGAACTATAAAATAAAGATAAAAGCCTGCATTGGTAGATGGTAGAATAAGAATGAAACACTACACATTTAACAGCATCCACTAGAACGGCAAAGATCCCAAGTATGATCCCTATAACGATTTCAATTATATCAGATGTTTTGTAAAGATCTACACAAAACAATTTCATACCAGAGAGTTTTATAGTCAACAAATTTCACTGTATCAAAATTTCAGCTTTTTTTTCCAAGAAAAACTTATTAGGTAACAGAGTATCATGATATAGAGACCAAATTGATTCCTGGTACAGATGGTTGATCAGTGCTATCCTATTGTCTCAAAAAGGTAACTGTTCACAAGAAAAGCAATGCATCGAACATAAAATGAAAAAGGAAGTAAAATGTACATGAACCTTAGTTTGTGAACTCAATCATGTACCATAAATCTCTTGCTTGCAATGTTAATCAGAGTTTCATTTTCTTGTCGCAAAATAGAATTACTGACATGAGACATGAAAAACACACGCTCAATACAAATGAGTACAGTGGCAAAATGTACATTAGCCTTTGTTCCTAAAGTCAATAGAGCGTGGTTTAAATTGGCGTTAGAAAATTTTGCTCGCTTGCATTAATAAAACATAAATTTTACAAAATCACCTCTTGCATTATATATCATTTTCATATCATCAAGAGCTACTAAACGACTGGTTCAATTGAAGCATTAGATATATAGTTTCCATATCATCCATCCTCCATAACTGTACACCTAGCCTTTCTAAAATGAAAATGGAATCGGTGGGGCGAAGGGCAGGTTCAATATACCTGACCCAATTGAGAGTCCTGGCATATCTGCTTCCCTGCAACAAAAATCATGATTTGATTTGCTGATGGTGATGATGTGTATATGAAGCTCAAGTTCCCTTTAGAATGGCTGGCATCTAAATCGCGTCAATTCATTTCAGCCAACTTCGCAATAAACACACTCGCATACCACAATTTTAAGTTAGCTTATGAATCCACAGGCGCAGAGAACTTGTAAATACGGGCTTGGTTAGTCTGCAGTCTATGGCAATAGAAAGAACTAAAGCCTGACCCACAACAAACTAAGCAAATTAAACTGTATGTGTGGATTTTCTGCCAAAATTCAAAGATTAAATATTAAATTATACGTTGACGGATAGCGTAAAGTTAAAGCATAATAACAATATATGATTTTTTATTTAGTTGACATATTTTCGAATCACCAGGGATAGGTATCTCAAAACAATGAGTTAATACAAATCAAGGGTCTTCTCTAATAATTTTTAACATGGAATATTATTAAAAAAACCTATATTGTTATTAAAATAATTATTATTATTATAATTATTAAAAAATTAATTAGTTACATTAAAATTAAATTATTATTATTATAAAAATAATGAATAAAGTAAGAAATTATTATTATTATAAAAATAATGAATCATGAAAATCAAATGATGTGAAGATTTTATTTTTCCAAGAACTTAATGTTGTGCTAGTAATAGTACTCTACTCTGAACATGCTATGATTTTGACATTTTTCACTTATATGTTTTTTACTATTTTTATCCCCAATCCCACAAAAATGATTTGGACAATTTTCATTTATATGTTTTATATTATTTTTGTGACCAATCCAACAAAAATGAAGAATTGTTGAAATTATATATATTAGTTGTTAAGATTGCACAACTAAAGTGCAAGAAGAAGAGATCCAAATCATATATTGTTTGAACTACTCCATTGGTAATCCATTTATAGTGAATAAAATATCACATAGTGATAAATGGTGTGGTTGTTTTGATTATGCAATGTATTTCTACTCCTCCACTTACAAAAAGTTTGAAATATTTGAGGAAGGGATTAAGAGGATTAAGATGTTGATTATTATTTCATTTTATATTGATATTATATGCAATAAATATAATAATGTATATGAAAAATCAATTTGTCTTCACCATTGCATTGCCAAGAAAAGGAAGAGGACATTAAAGCCACATCTCTATAAATAGCTTTTACACATACATAGACATTAATGAAACCAAATATAGAACCAAAAAATGAAGAAATAAAATTGTCTCTAAACGTAATTAAAAACTAATTTAATATAACAAAAACATCTCCTTAATAAATTATTAGTAGTAAAAGGAACTCAAATAATCAGCTTTGCAGAGAGCCTAAGAACAGTAACTAATACCCAAGCGGAGGCATGCGCTCTTCTCCAAGGAGTCATGAAGGATTCATCAAGTGGAATAGGAAGTATTGGTCTTTGGGGACTCATCTATCATCATCCAACATATGAAAAGCAACCAAAATACCAAAGATGTCATCCTAACTAGACTCCTCTCCAAGATTTGAAAGGAAAGACAAAGCTTCAATGAAATCCAATTTCATTGCATCCTTTATTTGCTAAACTAGGAAGAAGACCTTCTAGCTAACCAAGGTTAGAGGATGATCCAAAGCCAAAGACTCAATATGTTATCTTGCATGTCACCCTACACAATGTAAAGGCCATGTCAAACTACAATAACTTCAATTAATGGAGGATGGGATAATGCCCTAATAAGTGTCATCCCCTTCCACATACTACAAACTAGAGATCATATTTCATTTGAAGGCATGGATCACATCACCACAAGCATATTTGGGATTTTGGTAGCTTCCAAAACTCAGCTCTGGTATAGTTTTGGGGGTGGAAATCTCTATTTGTGGTGGATTTTAGCAATCTCAAGGATTTGACTATGTGGTTTTGGTGGTCGCAAGTCCCTGGTATGCTCCTTGTGGTTTTGGTGATTGCAAGTCCCTGGTATGCTCCTTATGGTTTTGGTGGTCGCAAGTCCCTGGTATGCTCCATGTGGTTTTGGTGATCGTAAGTCCTAGGTATGCTCCTTATGGTTTATCTCTGTTGTTGGCCATTGTGGCTTGGTTGTTTTGGGAACTCGGCTCCTCCTTTTCCTTGTGACTTTGCTCGTGCTTGTTTCTAGATGTAATTTTGGGGGGATATATGTTGAAGGCCTTATTTATCATGTTTGTGGTTTCCTGTGGTCATTGGATTCAGACCTCTCCCTATCCCATGCAGGGGTCTCCAAAGCCATCTTTACAGTCTATTAGCTTGGTGTTCAATGTGATTAAATCCCTTGGACTCTCTCTTGGGATCTCCTTCTTTAGGATTGTCTTTTCCACCTGAGAATAGAGAAATATTCTCGTGTCATGATTCAATGTATAAAGACCCCCCCTCGTGTCCCAATTTTTTAGTGTTGAACTTGTGCAAAATTAACACTGTCCCTCTTATCAATACATATGGGCAATAATCACTCAACTTGTCAATGAGACATCCACGACATTCAATGATTCATCCACAGGAAAGAGAATCTCATAAATTGGAATCAAACTTCAATCTTTTTACTTACCACTAAATCCCATGATCTTGAGCACCAACAGGTCTCCTAGAACTATAATAATGAACATATTGCTCCGGCAAAAAAAGAAAACCTGGTACTTAGAGGAAGAATGTGTGAATTTGAATGCCACGGTCTTAGAGCTCAACAAAGGCTCAACTTTTTTAGCATTCAACATGAATTTCAGCCTCAACACTCAACAAAGGCTCAACTTCTTTAGTATCCAACATGACTACCTCAGTTGGATCTCATCTAGCGGAGTTCAAAGAAGAATAAATGGTCCACCAGCTTCAAGAAGCAATGGATGTCAACAAACAAGGATCTCTCCTCTCTAATCAAGCCCAAAGTTTCTCCTCTCTAATCTCTCCTCTCTCCTCTCTAATAAGGTTTGTATCCTCAGGATTTTTAGCCATAACCTCCAATTCAACAAAAATATAATATCTAAGTCTTTCTAAGGGGTCAAAAAATTACAATCAACATACACCTATAAAATACTCTATAATCTACAAGCAATCAAACTTACTCTCCAAAAGACAAGCTCGTGGTGGTTAAATCTTCAGTTCAATCATTGAAGAGCCAAACACAGGCCTTCTAAAGGTTAGATTGGGATGGTAAGGGTCTAATTACAACCAGTGAAGGTGTGATATACAGTTATGGTAACCCTCATGCAACTATCTCCTAGCATGAAAGTATCCTCATGAAAAATGACACCCTCTAAGGGAGCTAAGGTGGATGTTAGGAATTTGTATCAAGTACCATAAGCACTTCTTGCTTGTAGTCACTCAAGAGAAACATAGGAGAAGAAACTATGGACATCCCTCCGCAAATGATAGTTGGGAATAAATAGCCATGGGTCATGTATCTATGAATGAGAAGGGAACATAGAACAAGTCCTAAACCTAAAACTTTAGAGAGAAGTAGTGTCACCACAAGGAATTTCCACTTTAGTTGAAGCTCCATAACTTGCATATCCCACCAAGAAAACAATGAGAGGATAATCTTGATTTCGTTTTTAGCTTGACCTCATGCTTGACATGCATGGAAGGCATGATTTTCCAACAAATGTCTCATACTACTAATGGATTTCTCTCTACTGGTGAGGTCCTAGCTTTGTTTTATGTGGCCTTGGAGAATTTACTCCCTACACCTACAACCAAGGACCTAGAACATAGACTATTATTGGCTTTATATAAAAGAAAAACAAGTCCAATTCATTTTAGTAACATTGCTTTTAAAGGTTGATGTTACCTAGAGGGATGTGGAAGTATGAAAAAGAGGATGTTCTCAAATGAAATAGATACAAAATGTATTACTTGCAAATGTAAAATACCACTTCAAACTTTGAAAGATATTCTTCACAATAAAAAAACTTACAAAAATCAAATGAATCAAGCATAAACTTTCAAAACTTAAAAGAGAAGCAATCTTTTGAGAAAACTACTATAACCAAAGCAATCAATTCTATTAGATTTTCATAATATCATACCAATGAAAGAAATCCAATATTTTTCCTTTAAATGCAAAAACTACCAAGGGAATCAAAATGCCTAATAGATTTGTACATGAACCAAAATGATAAATCCAATTATAAACTATCAACAAAAATGCAATCAAATCGACAAAATGAGTATTAAACAAGCAAATTTTTTCTTCCTTTCACCTAATGAAACAAATAAAGTTCTTACAAAAGAACTATATACAAACAAAACGACCCTAAACACTAGCCTACAACCTTCTGAGTGACCTCCCAAACCAAATACAATAGTAAACAAGGATAAAACTAAAAAAAGAGGGTAATACCCCTCTTTTTTAGGGTTAATGTACATGTTTCCAAGAAAAGGAGAATATGCGTGCCATTTTCTCAAATTAAAGGAGTGTGTACAACCTAACTATACACTTCTATATCCTCTGGAAAGAGCATGTACTCCTGTAGCATCCCAAAAAACTCAAAAATTTTGCAATTTTCCAGTCAAAAAAAGGGTACAGAATTGCTCTACAAATATAAAGGTTTATAAAAGCTTACACAAAGATAGAATGCTAGTACTAAGGAGTCCCTACAGAGAATCATTCAAGGAATTATTCCCCACCAAATTCACTAGTTTTGTATTAGGGAAAAACCCTGGAATATCTAGGGTTGAGTATCAAAAAGCAAGGGAGAGAGAATTAATTAAATTTTCCTAAGATTATTGAATTGGATTCATGTCATTAACTAAATAAGTGAGAAGGAAATGCAATCCACTGATTTAGAGAGAGAAGAAGGAACTTGGATACTCGAGATTTACCTTAAGCCTCCTCTAATGGACAAACTCCAAAGTACTCCAATTAATAGATCTTGAAACATGCACACTTAGAAAGACAAATACCCTTCGCATTATGACAATATAAAAAACATGAATCAAATAATAAATCAAAATTAATATTGACCAATCCTACTTAGTTCATCACGAAAACTAAATCTCCGACACCAATAAGAATGAATAGTAACAACAATTAAACATCAGATTGGAGGGGGGTTTAATATATCTCTATTAATCAAATGAAATAATAAAAAGTATGTGTTTACCTAATCTTCTAGCATAACCTTATTATGGATATTTATTCCCTTATATCTTCCATAGATGTCTCACCTATGCATCTTGTACATGGTTGAGACAATTCAAAAGGTGGTTTCGGGGAGTTATACCTGAAAAACTATTTTTCCAACCATTCAATTTTGCAAATTTAAAGATTTTTTTTAGTATTATTAAGGACACGTGCTCCCTGCAGGAAGGAAAGGAGTGTGCACATGCACTTTGCATGAACTAAGGGTGTGTCTTCCCTCAAAACCATTAGTTTTCAATGGAAAATGAGCTAGAAAGACTTGGTATCCTATCCTGAGGTGGAATTTACACTTGCGGATGGATCCAACACCTTATTCAAGGCATGTCACAATGATTAGGGACTCTTTAGATAATATTAGAGACATTTTTAGATCAATTTGGCACATTTGGATGCCATTAGGTCACCTATATGACATTAGGGTCAGTGAAGTGCCAATTTGTGCTATGCCAAATGCCCCCTAATATGTCTGGTCGGAAGGGTAGTTGATGGCCAAAATACATTACAATGCTTGGAAAAACTATCAAGTTGGCTCAAGTGGAGGTTCTTGTGCGTTATCCTGAAAGGTACATACAACAATGACAAGACCAAAGTGTCAAATCAAATCTCTTCCCTAATGCATGCATACCCATGCTTAGGTGTAAACAAGAATGGCCACCAAATCAAGTACACTGTGAATCCATGAAATATATAAGATGTTGAATCATGGCCATGAAATATACACGATGGATCCATGTCAAAAATAGATAATATCCACAAGAAGATACAAAGTGTACCTATTCTCATAATCATGAGAAGAAAAACTGTAACTGAAATAAGAGAAAATCAATTCAACATGAAGTAACAATGTCATAAAGTGTGTGGTACAGTCTTTGTGCATATCAGGAAACAACATGGAAGTGGTAATCATACTACAACCAAGGTATTCAATCCAAACTTTTGTCATGTACATATGCTTACCATGTGAATAAATGATCTAAATTCGAACATGTGCAATACCATTTTATTATCAGTCATTGTTGTATATCGTTAACAAATGTGACACAACCCATTGATGATGATCATAGGTGCCAAGGAACTCCGTACATTTAGCAAGTGTGAATAAATTTGTTGTCATTGAACACTTGTAAAATCTACCAATCAAGGGACATTGATGCATTCGTATTGTCAATAGAAAGGGAACCTACCACTGGTGATTGCAAACCCCAAGGTACTCAAAAATTCTCTAAATCCCTCTCCCAAAGAAAATTGAGTTGATGTCGATGGGAAGATATTCATTGGAAGGAAGGCGTTAAGGCATCCTCCAACAACTAAAATGAGCACAGATAGAAACTGGTTTGTTTTGAAAGTTCTTGGACAAACCTTTTGCACAAACACCATCGAATACATATCTTGCATGCACCAAAAGAAGATAATACATGAAAAATACCCTCTATGCAACAACCAAAGATGAAAATTGTGGACGAAGGCGAGGAATTCCACCGATGATGAAAATGGAATTTAAGGTATGACATGAATCCCAAATTGTGAATAAAGGTATTGGCATCAAACATCTGGGAAATTGCTTAACATGAGACCAATGATGAGATGACATTTGTCGAGAGCAATATAGCCTACCAATGATGAAAGAAATCCCAAGGTGCTAATCATTTATGATCAATTCTTCAAAGAAATGTGTCGTAGTTGATGAGAAATGACTTGCCAATGAGAATTCAATGGGGACCTTCTAAACTACCACAAGTCGAACACTAGTTATGATGATGAAGCTAAGATAAACTTGGTGACAGGGAAGGCTTACATGAATTGTTAGGGATACTAAGGAATGGCTAGAATAGGCTAAAGACAACCCTTGAACAATAACACGACATAATGGTGACTAGGGAAACATTTGACATAAAGGGAACAATGATATAGATATGCAACTCAAGAGACATTAATAGATTCTTCATGATGATTGGAAGAGTAAACAATCAAAAAAGTACAAACTCAAAAACCATGGTTAAGCTTCCTAAGGAAATACTAAGAACCAACTTGTGAGAAGACTCAAATCTTGTGCTTTCTTCAAGGGTGGCACAACTAACTTGCTACCATATTAATAATAGAGATCTAACATATTTCATGTCCACTCTCCTTTTTAATCAATATTCAATTTTTTTTTGTCATTTTGATGTTATAAGAGCCTTTAAAAAAAAAAATAATGATATATTGCAGTGGAAGAAATGAGTGTAACAAGGCATGTAACTATGTTCAATGCACACAGAACATACCTATACAAACAACATGCAAAAATGGTGTTGGGAAAGAGGTGGACACTCATCAACATGCTTCTTCCAAGGATACAGTCCATAATGCAAATTAAATGGATGCAAGTGGTGAGCATCATAATGAAAGCAATGGCAATATGAAAGTTGCAACAAAAAATTAGGGATAGGTGTGTAAGTAGTAGTGAGCAAAGGAAAATTCATAATGAACAATAATGGGAGCCTTATAGGGAATGCACAAAAATAGAAGAGAAATAGAGGCATGAGGCTTCTTCTCAAAGTCATGGAAAAACTAAAATGACTTCCGAACCTATGAGAAAAACTCAGAATGGGAACAAAAATGGAAGTGGGTGTTGAATACAATGACCCATGTTAGATAGGATCTTCTATTAGACTAGTGCAAAATATAGATAGAGAAGGATGACACTCCAATATTCAACATGTTCGACCCTATAGAAAATTCAGACAGAAAAAAGGATTAAATGCATCAAAATGGAGGGAAAACCTAAACTATATGAAAGCTTCTAAATATACCTAACTAGATAAAAAAAGGTGTAAATCATGATCCCTAAGAAACTAGGAATATGGTTCAAATCTGGTATCCAAGAAACAACACTACCATGATCATATCTAAAAAATGTAAAAAGAAATATCTCATATGAGTTACCTTTATAGAGATATTTTCAACTTCAATATCTTTAAAAATATTCGTTACCGGGGGAAAGTTTACCAATGAATACTCAAGAATGCTAAGGCATGAATACCTACAATCAATAAGATCAAAATCATGAGGATGATCAAATTTTAAAGCAATAATAGAGTCTATAAGAAAATACACGTCATCATTGGAGTCTAAATATCTGCTAAAAGAATTAGACTCATCAGGAGCACTGGCTTGCAACTCAATGAACGAGTACAAATACTAAAAAATGCAATGTATAAGGATCCACAAACAATAAGATTGGACTCAAAAGGAAAATTGGGATTGGATTTGATTGCAACTAGGTCCATTCCAGTGAGATGATCTTTGGAAAGGATGGGAATGTCCAAAGGAGTGTTAGAATTGATCATAGCCTCTAAGAGAGATTCATTTGAGGGAAAGATGCCATCCTAGAGAGAACATGTATTAGAACAATCACTTCTACCAACAAGGGGGAGAATAAGCTTCAATCCACCCCTTGGATAAATAACCTTCTCAACTAACAAAACCAAGTCTAAAGAAGGTGAGCATGAATGTAGAGGTTTCTTCTCAATTGCAATTGGACACAAGGGATATGAGGTTACATAACTCACCCATAATAGGGTAGTGTCTACTTAAATACTAAAAACAAACAAAAGGGACACTTGGTCTAAAGCTGGGTAAAGAGGAGGATCAATAAAATGCAAGTTTATCAATAGTGACAATTCTTCCATTGTGAGGGAAATGTATCACACGAAAGAGCATAGACACTACAACATTCTAAGCATATACATAATCATGACTAAGGAGCATATTGAAGTCCAATCCACTCTTCATAAAAACAAAATTAACTAAGACAATATTTCCACCTAATGTAATTGGAAATTGAGGAAGCAACCCCAAGGGTTCATTAGGACTTCTATCAAAGGCTAGTAGTGGACTTGCAGCTAACAAGATGTTGGGAGAACCCAAACCTTTCCAAGTATACATGGAAAAAATATTAACATAGGCTCCTTCACGTACACTAGATCGAGAATTTAACTTGGACCCTTATTTGGAAGTGTGCAGACAAAGGAAGGAAATGCCCAGGTAGACTATTTCAATCAAAAAAAGCAATCCTAGAGCTTTGAGGGGGTCCACTCAATGTGAATGGAGTGTCCCCTTGTACAAATTTTTTTGAACTAGTAGTGAGGAAAATTTCAATAGTAGTCACGTCACTCTAAAAATGAAGAGTAGGATCTACTGAAGATTGCATCGGTTTGACCACTTCAATCTTGTCACCCTCCAAAAGAAGAGCGGGATTGACCTAATATTGCATCAGTTTGAGCACTTTATCCACCAAAAGTTGAATGGGTTATTGGGAAACCATATGTTTCTCAAGAACAAAAGATCCTTGAAATAGGGACCACACTATTTATACCTCTAGAATAGAAGGGCACATATGAGTAGGGTGGTCTCCCTTACAAATATTACAAGGTAGCATTGGATTGTGTCCGTTTTACCTAGGTTTATCAATGCTATCAATACTCCCAGCATGAATTGTAGCGGTTGGTTGTTTTCCACAAACATGACTTTTAGCTATTGGTTGGTTTCCCTCGAAATGACTTGCAACAGTTGGTTTCTTGTATCCAGTATGAATTGAAGTGACAAGTGACTTGTCTCTAGTATGACTTGTAGTGACTGGTGTCTTTCTCTTAGCATGACTTGCATTGGCTAGGGAAATTATCCTAGCATGACTTGCACTGGATGGTGGCATACCCCCTTGTATTTACATATTCTTCTTGTTCTTCCTCTGTCTAATCCTTTTATACGTTTGGTTACTAGGAGATAGACTTTCACCGTATGAGGTAGACAGAGGATGAATATATTTCACTAGTGAAGAAGGAAAAGGGTTTTGATGATCTTGACATATAAGGATTATTTGAGAAACATTAGGAGCATATGGGACATTTAGAGTGTAAAACAACCAAAATGTTAACCCCTTAGTGAATATAGGAATATTCAAGGGAGAACCAACATTTCTGAAGAAATGAAAAGCACAAGCAACCCCTAAACAATGGTTCCTTGGTTGGTCTCCTCAGGAATTTTACCATGACCTCTAGTTTGAAAAAAAGAAAATATCTAATGCCTTCTAAGGGGTTAAAAAATAACAATAAATACAATTATAAAGACTCTATAAGGTACAACCAAGCATACTTACTCTACAAAATATAAACCTAGGGTGGTTAAATCTCAAGTTCAATTAATGAAGAGTTGAACAGTTGCCTTTAGAAGGTCATCCTAGGATTTTTGGGGCCCAATACAAACCAACGAAGGTGTAAAATCGAGTTACGGTAACCCTTGCGCAATAATCACCCAAGGTGCAAGTACCCTCGTGAAGAGGGGCACACTCCAAGGGAGTCGAGGTGGATGTTTGGAATTGGTATCAGGCATCACAAGCACTTATTGCTTGCAATAACTAGGGATAAAAATAGTACAAGCAACTATGTCCACCCATCTACAATTGAAAATTGGGTGGAACAATCAAGTGTCTGCGAATGGGAAGGAAACATAGGAACAAGTCCTATAACCAAAATTTCAAAAAGAAGTGATGTCACCCAGAGGACTTTCCACCTCACCTAAATCTCCATAAATTGCATATCCCAGCAAGCAAGCAATGAGGGGATGATCTCAATTGCCTTATTATCTTTACCTCATGCTTGATGCATGTGTGAGGTGCATTTTCCCAACAAATGTCTTATGCTACTAACAATTTTTTTCTCAACTAGTGAGGTCCTGTTATGGAGAAAATCTTCCTATGGATTGGGGTGGACCACAACAGACAATATGACACCAAAAATCAACTTTAATCCCAAATATTACATATAAATGTAAATGATAACAATGAAACAAAATTTTTGCACCTCAACTGTAAGTTCGAAGAAGTTCATCGTTGAGCTTTCAATCCAATGCTTAGAACCTACAACTTGTCCTCAACAACAAATATATCCAAGCATATGATATATTCATGAAATTTTAGCACCTACGCTAGCATAATCCATTTAAACATGCATGAAACAAATATACCCATGGAAATATATATAACATTTGCAGATGAAATTGGACGAGAAAAGAGTATTTATATTAATTCAAATAGAAGTACAAAGTGACAACCTCTGTCGGAACCGAGAAACCAAGTTCCTCTACCTAGGCCTCCACTACTTCAATCCTCATGCAAAAGGAAAGCTCATAAAGACAATGGAGAGCTTGGGAGATGAACATAAAGAGTTCAAGGAACAAGGATAAAGGGATGCAAACTCAAGCATATGGAAATGGGGAAAAAATTCCCTATAGTTTCCTTGATCTCAAAATTTTCATCTTCCAATGCTTCACAATGCCTCAATATATAGCCCTCAAGTGGGAAATGGAGGGTCAAATCAGAGTGTTTCCAGGCATATGGAAAGCCAAAGATCAAGCTATTCATTACTTGATGAGGAAAACTCCAATATTTTTTGTTTTGAGCGCGAAACCTGATGTACGTGAGTTGTAATGGTGCAACATGCGTATACACGGGTTGCATAATTGTTCACCCCTGTGTATCTTTAAAACTAACTTTTTTAGGGTTATACTGAAGCATCAGGAATACACTAAGTAAGGGGGAATATGGTGATTCTGCATAGGGACAAGGGAAGGTGATCAAAGCATGATGCATATAGTGTGGAAAATCATGCTATAACAGATGCCCCCTAATGTGTGAGGTCAGAGGGGTATACGATGGCCAAAATACATTATAACTATCCGAGAAGTGGAGTAGTGAAGACCCAACCAGAAGAACTACTCACTTGTCAACATAATACAATAATGACTATGAATACATGACTTTAGATATGGAGTATATACAGCAGTCCCAGATACGCATAAGTACAATTGCCACGAATAAGCATAATGGACATATGTCATAAGTGGTCACAACCACGTACAAGGCATTGTGGAGTATGGTCTTCATACTAAATGAAAACATCTGGTACATAATAAAGTACACTGCTATGATACAAGAACTAAAATCCCATAGGTACTGTTGCGATCAAGATAGTAACATATATGGAATGCCACCATAGTCTGAGTTCTTCTATGCAACTTGTCGATGGTACATGTCTCATCACGTGAATAAATGTTTTGAGGTCGAACATGATGAAACATCATCTGATTATCGGTCATTGATGTATACTGTTAATAGATGCGAGATAACCCACCAATGATGAAAATGGGTGTCAAGGTACCGAGTTCATTCAACAAGTGTGAATATAGGTGTTGAGGCTGAACACTTGAAGAACCATCGATCAGGGGACATTGATTTATTCTCGATCTTTCAATGGCAATAGATCCTGCCACTGATGATTGCAAGTCTCAAGGCACTCAACTAACTCTAGATATCAATTATAGATTAAATTATTTGAATTCGATGGAATGGAATCCGTTGGAAGGAGTGTTGAATTTTAGCATTAGCATGACTACTTTAAAAAATTGCAGACTAACTGATAACAAATGACAAGTGCAATAAAACATCAACACATCAAAACACTAAACACAAGATCTTTTTTCACTGGGGAAAACTTTAAAGGAAAAAAACCCCAAAAGCATTAGTAATTCATCTCGTAAATGAGATGACCGAGTTCTTAAAAAAATTCTCAAACCCTAATGGGTTTGTACCACAGAACCACAAAATCACAGAAGACAATTTTTACACAAAAAATACCAAACTAGGGATTTCTTCCCTAATTTTATCTCTTCTGCCCAGAGTAATCAGACTGCTTGTGACCTGTCTAGCTGCCCAGAAAAATGATCTTCCCTTTCTGATCCTGCCAACTCTTCCTGAGCTTGTTATTCCCTTCTCAAGTTTGTTCTGCCTTTCTCGGACCTGTTCCTTCTACCCGGGACCCTGCCCGTGTGCTCAAATGGCTTCTCAGAAGCCCTTACGCACCATTTGTTGGTTGCCCAGGGGTCTGTTATAGACACATAAGCCCTTCTGGGTTGTTTTCTAAATCCTAAGGGTTTGTTGCTGACCCAGTAGCCCTTACAGGATGTCTGCTAGTAGCTCAAGGGTCTGTTGCTGACTAGAAACCCTCACAGGATGTCTGCTAGCCTTCCTGAGAGTTGGGAGAGCCATCCCAAGTCCTGATAGGGTTGCTGTAAGTGCCTAAGAGTGTTGTAGGGGCTGTTGAAGGAAGAAGAGGGCTTCCTAGAGGTAGACTCCTGCTGCCCGTGGATAGCATACTGCTTCCTGTGAATGAAGGTGTTGTTAGGGTAAATCCCTAACCTTGCTTTAGTTGGTTGTGAGATGAGAAGAAAAAGAACTCTAGCTATAGGGTACAATTGAAAAACATGTGGGTTCCCTAGCTAGACTCATCCATGCTAGGGCACAACCACAAAGATATCCTTCTCTCCAAAACCTATGAAAATATTCCTTCAACAACTGTGAGTGCAAGAGAAAGTGTGTGTGTAATAATGAAATGGATTGATATTCTTTTATAGCCTTTGAGTCATCTGTAAGTGGACCAAAACCCAAAAGAACAAAATAATATGATTTTATTCTTTTATTACTTTGACTTTTACCTTTAGTCATACTAAAGGTATTTTTCACTTTCACTTTGACTCCTTAGTGGTACTAAGGGTCCTTATGTATTTTAGACTTTTACTTTAGCCTTCTTCAAGTGCCCCGTGGTCAAAAAAAGTGGTCAAGGTGGTCCTCATCCCCACTAAAAATGCATCATCATAAACATAGACAATTACTAATGCTTTTATCTCACACTCTATGTGACACCAAGATCGGATACTAAGGTGTCTTAAACAAGGGTAGCTAAGCCTTGGAGAAGACCACAAATCCCATTGATCAAGGGTCAGAGTGTCACACATGCCCATACCTGGTCTAGGGCTTATAGTGTTATCTTGGTAATGGACCAGGTGCCTCAGCCATAGGCTGCATAATTTGACATAAGGTCAAATACTTGGTAACATACCAAGCGCCTCCATTCTCCCGGAGAATGATCCTCATCCCTGGGCTGCGTCCTTAGTCTTAGACTAAGGAAAATTCCTGGTAACTGACTAGGTGCCTCCATTCAAAGAATGGCCACTCAGCTTTAGGCTGAGTCCCCCAGTGCTAGATTGGTTCCACATCCTAGTCCCAGACCATATGTCTCCATTCAACAGAATGGTCACTCAACTCAAGGTTGAGTCCCCTAGTGTTGGACTGGTTCCATATCCTGGTCCTGGACTAGATATATCTATTCAATAGGATGGTCACTCAAATCAAGGTTGAGTCTCCCAGTGCTAGACTGGTTCCACATATTGGTCCTGGACCAAAAGTCTCCATTCTCCTAAGAGAATGGATCTCGATGCTGCTCAGAAAAATCAACACTCACTCTCAGCGAGAGGGGCATTCTCTGCCATGCTAAGCTTGTCACAAAAGTACATGAACTTCGTTTTTGTCAGAACCTTGTTCAAGATATCTGCAATTTGTTCATCTATACGAATGTACTACAACTTCAGAGCACCCCTTTGTAATAGGTCTCTGATGAATTGATACTTCATTTCAATGTGTTTCGACCTGTCATGAAACATTGGGTTCTCCAAAAGCTTAATGCAACTCTGATTATCGCAATGGATGATCATTGAGTCAATATTTCCATCAAACAGATCAGATAGAAGTTTCCTGAGCCAAACCGCTTCCTTGCAGGCATTACTTGCAGCAATATACTTTGCCTCAGTTGTACTCTAAGCTATGGAACCATGTTTCATGCTAGACAAAGATATCATTGCAGATCCCATACTGAAACATTAACCAGAGGTGCTTTTTCGGACTACTGCACTGCTAGTCCAATCTGAATCATCATATCCTTCTAATAATACTCCACTACCAGAAGTATACCTGAGCCCATAAGTGATAGTACCTTACACATATATGAGTATGTGTTTAACAGCTAACCAGTGTATGTGCTTTGGATCGGACATGAACTGACTCGGAGCATTCATTGTATAACATATATATGGTCTCGTATGTACAAGATACATCAAGGATCCAATAAGTTGTCTGTACAGAGTAGAGTCCACACTTTGTGAACTTGTGGCTGAGTCATGCAACTTTGTCAAGTTGGTAGTCATGGGTACGCTCATGGACTTGCAGTATTGCATCCCAAATCCCTGCAAGATGTCCACTGCATATTTCCCTTGTGTCAGGAAGATCTCACCTGGCGTTTTCCATACATCTAAACCAATAAAGTAATGCATCAAACCGAGATCCTTCATTTCAAATTCAGAGGTAAGCTCCCTTTTACACTGTTCTATCAATTTCTCCTTACCTGTAAGAAACAAGTCATCCACATATAGAACAAGGATCAAGATATGATTATGAACAACCTTAAAGTACAAGTTGGATTCAACTATACTTTTGGAAAACCACAAGCTGTAGAGAAATCCATCCAACCTCGCGTACCAGACTCTCGGAGCCTCTTTTAGTCCATACAAGGCTTTCTTCAGTTTACACACATGGGTCTTATTCCCATGATTCACAAAACCTTCAGGTTGTTCAATATATATATCCTCATCAATATTTCCATTGAGGAAGGTTGCCTTTACATCCATATGATGTAAATTCCATCTGAATACTGCAGCAATATAAATGATGGTTCTAATGGTAGTATACCTAGAAACAGGAGCAAATGTCTCATCATAGCCAATGCCGTCTTTCTGAGTGAAGCCACGAGCTATGAATCTGGATTTATACTTCTCCATACTATCATCAGTAATATGTTTGATTTTTTAAAGCCCTGAATTTCTTGTTGGTATGGGAACAAATTCTCATACATCATTCTTCATGATTGAATTGTACTCTTCAATCATGGCATCAACCCATACCTATTGAATTTTTGCTTCTTCATATGAGGAAGGTTTTGCACTAATGAGCTGGCTCATAAGACTAGAGTGCTTCTGTGGTCTTATGCTTTCTTTGAAAGTCCCAGGAGGAGCTTTATGCTTCTCGGATTCTTGTAGCCTTTCTCGGTACCAAGTAGATCTCCTTTTGGAAGGAGGAACTTCAAGCAATTCTTCTGGTGGACTTTTAGTATCCTCAGGTGCATATGGAATTTGATCCTCAAATTCCTCTTCCTCCCTCTAAATTTCTGAATCTGGTACCTCAAAAGGAGGTACTTCATCTTCCTTTGAAATCTCTTGTGTTTGACAAAACACAACTTCCTCATGGAAGATCACATCTCTACTGACTTCAATATACCTCTGTCCAGGTACATAGATGTGGTAGGCCTTCGAGCTGTCACTATAACCGACAAACATACATTTCTTACCATAAGGCTCTAGCTTGGCTATATTTTCCTTTAGTACATGAATGTAAAACGGAGTGCCAAATATCCTCATACGGTCAACTGCAAGTCTCTTTCTAGTGAAGACTTCTTCTAGAGTATTCTCCCCCAATATAGCATGAGGGATTCTATTTTGGATGTACACAACAATACATGCAGCTTGAACCCACAAGGATAAAGAAATATCTAGACTAATAAGCATGGCTTTAGCCACTTCACAGATTGTTCTATTCTTCCTTTCTGCAACCCCATGTTGTTGAGGGTTGTACGATACTGTTAGCTCTTTCTTGATTCCCACTTCTTGAAAAAAATCATCAAACTCATTAGATTCATACTCACCTCCTTTATCTGATCTCAAGATACGAATGTGTCTGCCTATCTGATTTTAAATTAGAGCCTTGAACTCTTTGAACTTGTCAAAAGTTTCACTTTTGGCCTTGAGAAAGTAAATCCATGACTTCCGAGAATGATCATCTATGATCAAGACATAATATAAACACCCACTCAAGGATGGTGAATACATAGGCCCACAAATGTCAGAGTGAATCAATACTAATATGCCTTTAAATCTATTCTTGCTTCTGAAAAAGGATTTCTTAGTGTTCTTACCTAGAGAACATCCTTTGCAAATTCCATCATGTTTTGGAGATACCTCTGGCATACCTGTGACCATATTCTGCAAGCCTGGAAGAGCTGTATAATGAAGGTGTCCAAACCTTCGATGCCACAACTCACATGGATCAACTGTATGATGTACCAAAGCATGAGTGGAATCTTTAGAAGCCTTATGAAGGCCTCCCTCTCGAACCCCAATCTATACAGTTGAGCTTAGCTTTTAATTATTTCCCCATAATAGGACCTTATTGTCCATAAAGAGGACTCTGTAGCCCTTGTCATCTAAGCCAACAATAGATAGAAGATTATTCTTCAAACCAGGAACATATAAGACATCATAAATATGCAAAACCATACCTAAATCAATTTGAAGTGAAGTTCAGCCAACTCCTTCAATCTTGTAAGTGGAGTCATCTCCAAGTTCCACCTGTGTAGTGAACTTCTTCTTTCTATAACTGGTGAGAGCTCCACGGTTACCTGTCATATGCATGGAGGCACCACTATCCACTAACTAAGAGGTAGCACTGTCTATGATGGATTCATAGAGAGTAGAGATCAGGTAGTACTCTCTTCTAGGTTCATCTTCTTTGGTAGCCCTGGTGTTCTTTTTCTTCTTAGGTTCTTCTTATTCTTCTTCTGCAGCAGAAGATTGAAATCTTCTTTTGATTTTATTCTTGAGCTACCTGCAATCCCTAGCATAGTGCCCAAACTTGTGGCAATTATAGCATTCCACTTTTGATCCATCAGAGTATTTACCTGGAGGTTTCTTTCCCTTCTTCTGTTGAGGGGATGGATTCTTGAACTTATTTGTCTTTGCTACAAGTGCAAGGTTTCCTTCCTTAATTGTCTTTCCTGAATTCCTTCCCTCTTCTTCCAGGAAATCATGCCAAATCCTTTCAAAGTTTGGTTGATTCTCATGTCAACTGACAGATGCCAAAAATGTTTCCCAAGAATTTGGGAGACCATCGACTACAGTCTGCACAAGATCATCGTCATCTACAATAATACCAATAGCAATAAGTTGATCTCTTATCTGTGCAATCTTTGTGAAATAGGGTCCAACCCCTTCATCCTTGTTCATCTTCAATGTTTGGAGCCTTTTCTTCAAGAATCTCTTCTAAATGGGAGCCTTCTTCTCATACAAGTTTGTCAAGGTGTCAAAGAATTATTTGGTAGTCTTCAACTATGTGATGTTGGGAATCAGTGTTTCTTTGACAGAATCATAGATTATCCTTCTAGCCTTAGACTTCTTCTTTTTGTAATCAACTTTGCTAGCATTAGATGTTGGCTCTTCAAGGATGTTGAACACAATGTCATCAAGGTCATTTTCCTCTAGAATAGTTGTAAGCCTAGATTTTTGGGAATTGTAGTTGGCTGATCCTTGAAGCTTTTGTTTAGGTCTAAAAATGTTTGTATCCATCTTTCCACTTAGTCAAACGTCAAGTCTGCAAAATGTCCCAAGGTCTAGGAAGACAACAACAATCTCCTTTTATTGAGTCTTCACATGCTAATCTCTGATACCATGTTGATTTTTAGCATTAGCATGACTACTTTAAAAAATTGCAGACTAACTGATAACAAATGACAAGTGCAATAAAACATCAACACATCAAAACACTGAATACAAGAGTTTTTTTCACTGGGGAAACCTTTAAAGTACAAAAACCACAAAATCATTAGTAATTCATATCGTAAATGAGATGATTGAGTTCTTCACAAAATTTCCAAACCCTAATGGGTTTGTACCACATATCCACAAAATTACAGAAGATAATTTTTACACAAAAAACATCAAATTAGGTCTTTCACCAAATTAGGGCTTTTTTCCCTAATTTTCTCTCTCCTACCCAGAGTAATTAGACTGCCCGAATTTGTTGTCTGCATGCTCAAAAAATCACTTTTCCTTGCCCAAGCCTGCTCAGCCCTTCCCGAGCTTGCCTAGCTCTTCCTGAGCCTGTTCTTCCCTACCCAGACCTA
This sequence comes from Pseudotsuga menziesii, assembly GCA_001517045.1. NCBI lineage: Eukaryota > Viridiplantae > Streptophyta > Pinopsida > Pinales > Pinaceae > Pseudotsuga > Pseudotsuga menziesii. The sequence continues at coordinate 178,850 of LPNX010540916.1, forward strand.
TTCCTTCTGCTTGGGACCTTGCTCGTGTTCTCAACTGGCTACCCGAAAGCCCTTCCAGGCTGTTTGCTAGCAGCCCAAGGGTCTGTTGCTGACCCAACAACCATTACAGGTTGTCTTCTAACAACTCGAGGGTATGCTGCTAACCCGAAACCCTCACAGGCTATCTACTATCCTCCATGAGAGTAGGGAGATCCAGACCAAGCCCTGATAGGGATGTTGTAGGTTCCCGAGAGTGTTGGAGGGGCTTCCGAAGGAAGAATATGGTTGTCAAAAGGTAGACTCTTGCTGCCCATGGATAGCCTACTATTGCCCGTGAATGAAGGTGTTGTTAGGGTAAAGCCATAACCTTGCTTTAGCTGGTCATGATATGAGAAGAGAAAGAACCCTAGCTGTAGGGTAAAACTGAAAAACATGTGGGTGCCCTAGTTAGAATCATCCATGTTAGGGCATAACCACAAATATATCCTTCTCTCCAAAACCTATGAAAATATTCCTTCAACAACTCGGAGTGAAAGAGCAAGTGTGTGTGTAATAATGAAATGGATTGATCTTCTTTTATAGCCTTTGAGTCACCTATAAGTGGACTAGAACTCAAAAGAACAAAATAATATTCTTTTATTCTTTTATTACTTTGACTCTTACCTTTAGTTGTACTAAAGGTATTTTTGCACTTTTACTTTGACTCCTTAGTGTTACTAAGGGTCCTAATGTATTGTAGAATTTTACTTTAGCCTTCTTCAAGTGCCATGTGGTTGAAACAAGTGGTCAAGGTGGTCCTTCATCCCCACTCAAAGTACATCATCATAAAAGAGAGAATTACTAATGCTTTTATCTCACACATGTGTGACACCAATATCGAATACTAAGGTGTCTTAACCAAGAGTACCTAAGCCTTGGAGAAGATCACAAAGCCCATTGATCGAGGGTCAGAGTGTCACACATGCCTAGACCTGGTCTAGGGCTTATAGTGTTATCCTGGACCAAGTACCTCAGTAATAGGCTGCATAATTTGACACAAGGTCAAATACTTGGTAATATACCAAGCGCCTCCATTCTCCTGGAGAATGGCCCTCAGCCCCAGGCTGAGTCTCTAGTATCAGACTAGGTAAAATTCCTGGTAACTAACTAGGTACCTCCATTCAAAGAATGGCCACTCAACTCTAGGCTGAGTCCCCCAGTGCTAGACTGGTTCCACATCTTGGTCCCGGCCCAGATGTCTCCATTCAACAGAATGGTCACTCAACTCAAGGTTGAGTCCCCCAGTGCTGGACCGGTTCCATATCCTGGTCCTGGACCAGATATATTCATTCAACAGAATGGTCACTCAACTCAAGGTTGAGTCTCGCAATGCTAGACTGGTTCAACATCCTGGTCCCAAACTAGATGTCTCCATTATCCTAAGAGAATGGATCTTTATGATGTTTAGAAAAATCAACAAGGATGGCATTAGGGTATCTTCCATCAACCAACATGAGGTACACAAAAAGGTTGGTTGATGATTTGGAAGAACTCAGATAAACAAAATGTACATGAACCAGTAACCATGTGGGCCTCTTAAGCATATTGGATGCAAGTAGCATGTGAAAGAGACCCTCTAAATAAAGGCCAATAATGAAAACTACTAACAGGGCTTAGGAAGCCACGAATAGGGTCTAATGGTATCCAAGAAACACCACAAATCCCAAAGTGTGAATAAATTTCTTGTCTTTGAACACAAGGGAAACCACTTGGTCAGTGACCAAGATGAGATGTCATATGTTGAGTTCAAGGTCACCTACCAATGATGAAAGTAGGCCCAGGGTTCCACGTAGGATAACAACTCTATAAAGTACAGGGAATGGTCGACATGCAGAGTCAAGATATTAGAGGAATGGTTGCCTCATGTTAAAGACTTCCTTTGAGAAAGAGCATAAGGCATATGGAGACACTTAAGCAATATAGAATCAAATGTGTATACCGGGACAACTATGTGATGTAGGAGGCATCAACAGAGGCTCCATGGGGACTAGAAGGTTAGCCATTCGATGGAGAAATATCTGAATAACGAGTGCATATACTAATGTCATACTAAAAACCCGACCCATGATGGATGGAATGATAAATTGTGCTATGTTCAAAGGCGACACGACAACTGCCAACATAAGACAATATCATTTCCCAGTCGAATTTTTATGTTTATTTTTTTAATTTTTTTTGGTCTTTTTCATGTTATAAGCTTGAAAAAGAATAAAATATGCTTATAGTACAATGGAGAGGAAACAAATGTCGAGGGAAAGCAAACTAGTTCCAAATAGTGGAACATACCTATGCTCAATGCAATGAAACATGTGTAGGATAAGAACACTCAAGGTAGTGTTTCCTCTAGGGTGAGAGGTAATCAATTTGCAAAGAATAAATAATAGGCTCTGCTTGGATAGGATTGAGACATGCTTGAGAAATTTGGATTATAACATTGAAGCAAGGAGCCGACATTAGGCTCAATAAGGCAAGCAAACTAATGCAATGCATATACAACTTGATATAAAAAGGGAGTCCCTATGGGAGATATCCAACATAAGAGATAAGAAGGAACATGAGGCTTCCATTTGAAAGCATGACGGGACTACAAGGGACTCCCAAACCTAAAGACGAAGCTTAGGATGGGAATTAAATGGAAAAGTGGGTTCTAACTAGGGTACCCAGGGCCAGGAAATCCCTACTTATTAAATAACGACACTTCTAGAAGCAACTAGAAGGTTCTTTGTCATTAAAAAGAGGGTTCATACCTAAGGTTTATGAAACATGGTCATAGGACAATGCAATAGTGCAGGCGGAATGAAATCCTATCCTATATGACAGTAAGGGTATATGCATGCCGGAGGCACAAACATTCTCGTGAATAGGAATCTCCATTATGAATTGGAAACTGCATTAAAAAATCTCTCACCCTATAATATTAGTCCATAAAATTCCTAAAAGTTTAGTGAAAAACTATAACAATGTGAAAATTTTACTATGTAAAACCAAAATATTTACAATAGTGTACAAGGTACCAACCTAAGCTGGAGGTTCAAGCACATTACTTTGAAAGCGGGGGAGGAAACTGAAGTATTTCCTCAACCTATAAAGGGTCGACTCTAACTCCTTCTCTCAAAATAGTATATCCCGATAGGTGTTTGCCTCTCTAAAAAACAAGCTGAAAGTAAGCTGGGTGATCAACTCTCTTGTGAGAGTGAGAAAAAATGTTGTCAAGATAATTCTCCACTATAATGGAAGGTGTTGTTTAAGGATTCATTGGAATGGTAGGGGAAATATTTACCATGCTCCCGTCAGCATATATATAATGCGTATCCAACGGGACCATAAGGTGACCAACTTTCTTGTGTAAGGTCAAACGAAACACATCAAGCTCAATCCGTTCAAGCTCTAGGAGGAAGTAGGATCGATGATGCATGTCCTCCCAAGGTTGTTATGGACCATACATGGCCTCTATAATGGAATCATATAAAGTTAAAATGTCATCAAGGAAATCATGTGAGCACGGCGAATTGATTTCCCAAGCTGGAGGTACAGGGAGATATTCCTCTTTCGTCCGCGAAGAGGAGAGATTTCGGTCTGCAATGGCATCAAGTAACTTGGTAAGCAATGTGGGATGTAGACAATGGCATATCCACTCCAATGGGTGAACATCCTTCACATGAATCAACTGGAGAAGGAAGAGTCCAAGGGTCACTCAAATACAAAGTACTAAATGGGACTGGAATCATCGATGGTAAAGTGCCACCAAGGTTGGAATCAATATCTATGATAGGTACCGAAAAGTTAAATGTTCCCATAAGTGAAGGATACATCCCAACACCCATGCTCTTAGTTTCCAGATGATAATTCTTGATGACCGGGGCCATAGGCCTCGACGATGCATAAGAACTAGAATTAGTAAATGATAGTTAATCGATTGTCACAATTCTACCTTCATGAGGAAAGCATACTACATGAAACATTGACGATATGATCACCTTCATCGCATAAATCCAATTTCATCCCAATAAAAGGTTGTAGTCAAGGGGTGCATCAACCACCTCAACCTTGACTAACATAGAATTCCCTTCCAACTAGACCTAAAGATAAATAATAATGTCATGCGGTCTAAACGAGTGTCCATCAAATGTTGACATCATAGTCATGGATTGAGACAATTGGGGAGAGTCAAGACCCTTCCAAAAAGATAACAACATTACCGATGTCTAAGCACATTTATCGATGACTGTACGTTTAATGGTGTTATTCAAACACTCCACATGGAATTGAAAATCCACATGGTAGGGTAAGTGAGGCTGGACATCATGAGTCTCAAACTTGATCACACTAGGGCTGTTCAAATCAAGAACTCCTAAAGCAAACAACAAGGCTTTTCTCTACGAAGGACAAGTCTGAACCACTTTGAGAGCCGACATCGCACACAATGTTTTTCCTAGATCCTCCACAATAGAATAATTATGGGAGGCTTGGTCGTTAGAATTATGCACTGAGCATTTAAGGATTCCTTTTAGCACACATGGTATAGACTTAGGATTATCGAATGCAAAGGGATCTCTAGAGGAGGAGGATATTTCCCCATGGTTGGTTGCAACAGACCATGATCACGAGAATGGGTCACAACATGAACAACTGACACTGTGTTAATACAACCATGACCACCTTCATGGGATGTAGGGTTTTTATTCCCACTAGACCCATGTTCGGTAGCCGAAGCACTCAAGGCCATATTCTAGTTATGCGGAAGGGGATTCATCAGTATAGTTGGGCTCTATGCGATGAACTTCAAGGACTCACCGATCATAGGGAGCAAGTGCTTAAGATGGTCTCCTCCACAAAGTTTACATGGGAATTTGATCGTACGTTTAGGCTTCATGCCCCCACCAATATTCTCGTTGTTCTTGTCATAATTAGCGTTTTATTTCTTATTCCCTCCATTCTTATTATTCTTCCCCTTGTTTCTATTATGTCTGTGTTGCTGGTTACCCTTCTGGTTCAAAAAATGAACAAAATGTACATCTGTTGATTGGGTGGGTGTGGAAAAATCCATAGCTTGTCCAACCATAGACTGGTTAATAGACAAATTTTGCATTTGATTCGTAACTTGGTACACAACTTTCACACTCACAAAGCCAACAATTCCATTGGTATGCGACCCAGGTTTGAACTTGGGTTCATGTTTCGATCTTAGTGCATCAAGAATGATCTCATAAGGGAGCCCATACTACACATAAATAAGTTCTAATTGCTAAGTTCAGAATATGGCATGTTCCTCGGTAGCCAGTCCAAATGTCGAAACATCATTCGTGATATAAGGAAATAACGACTTAAGGAACCGCTCCAATAAGAACTGTGGTGGAATGTTGGCCTTAATAAATTCCTTTCATCTACACCAATCCTAAATATGGTCAGAGATGTGAGTAGTCTTGTCTTGTCAAAATATCGATAAGAGCTCTGTGTCGACGTTGTAACAGACCGACAACTGAAAGTGATTAAGAAAGACCATGGCAAAATCATTAAAAGTCAGGTATGAGGCCCTAAGCAGCTCTATATACCATTTCATGGTTGGACTCATGAGGGTGCATTGAAACAATCTTAATAAAATAGAATCATGGTTCAATGAATTCGAATAGCTCCAGAGATGTAAAGTAGTGATATGATCACCAGGATACTCGCCCTTCTTACCTTCAAAATTCAAAATGTCCGAATGAAGCTTAGAAGGGACCGGAGGCCATGCCGGATCATGACACACCAGATTGTTAATAAGTCTATACAAGTCAGGAAAATTCAACGTGGCCAAGAAAGGGAGCAGAGGTTACAACATTTGATTCCATGCCCGCTAGAAAGATTGATTTCGACAAGGTGGATTCTGGTAAAGGCCATGACCTTGATGAGTCAGGTAGTAACCTACTCCCATATGGCCCATCACTGCAACAAAATACCCTTTTGGGGGCAGTTTTGGATTGCAATGGTTTTGCTAAACCCCCTCCCCCCAAATTTTTTTTTAGGTATTTGGGGGCGGTTCTCAAAACCCCCCTCAAAAGTCCCAAAAATTGGACTTTTGGGGGCGGTTTTTAAAGAACCCCCCCCCAAAAAAAGTCCAATTCTTAATACTTTTGGGGGTGGTTTCTTAACACCCCCCCCCCTCCCACACACACACACCAAAAGTCCAATTCTCAA
>LPNX010540916.1:185268-318017 GCA_001517045.1 Pseudotsuga menziesii
CAAAAAAACTTGCACGATGGATAGTTTTCCTTGATTTCGCAAAATTCTGTAGGGCCCTCCACATTGAATGCCTAGGATTAAAAAGAGGCGGAGATCTTAGATCGTGAAGGATTTCGCGATGGGAACATGCATGCAAGATAACAAAGATGTGGATTGTGAAATCGGGTAGGAGCCACACTAGTGAACGTTCTAGATTCACCGTAGACCTAGATCTACGGATTAAATGTTTTTCACGATGCAAATATGTGAGGGCGATAAAGAATACAGAGCTTGCGAAATGTGGATAAAGGGATAACTAGATGAACAATCCAGATCTGATCAGGTAAGGATATACGGCCTATAACCTTTTCACAAATAGAATATGCCCACTCTGAAGGTGCATTTTAAATCACGGAATCGGTAAGGAAACACAAAATCGACGATTAAAAAGGATCCATGACGATCTCAATGGTTGAGATATAATTTCAGAATGCGAGTTGCATAGAAGTTAAGGGAAACGACAAAATTGAGGGAGAATAATGAAATAAAAATAGCACAGAAGTTCAATGGTGCAAAACAGATCGGGCAGAAATGGAAGGCTGAGAAAAGTTTCAGTCACCAAAGATGAAAGAGAGTTAAGAATATGGAATATCATAAAAGGCTGTACATTATTTTATTCTCTTGCATCGGTAGAAGAAGACGACAGACAATACAGAAGGAGCCAATTCCTACGGTGTCCATCAGGTACTTGTCAAACACCAGGTAGTTCATTTTTGTCCCCCCTGAAAGTTGTATAAAGGGCTCAAATGGAAATTATATAAACTCGGGGCTTAGAGTATCCAAAAGTAGAAGAAATGTTGGATGGTATGAATGCTAATGTTTTTGACCCTGTCATTTTAAATGGACCAATTGAAGTTGTGAAACAGAAGTTGAATTTGCTAAGGGACCAATGAATGGACCTTCATAACATCTATCAGTCCCTTTTTCACCTTTCTTGCTACTGAACAAACCCCTACTTTCCCAAAATTTGTGGATTGGTGTGTAAACAAATACTCTCTATCAGAAAGAGTCATACTAAACCTTGACCGCTCCACCATTCTATGTCCTGTTAATTCCTCAGTCATTAGGAAAACCCTGTCTATCCCTGAAGAGTTTACCTTAAAGGCTAAAGATTACAGTGAAGAGTCTATACTCCGATGTTTTAAGGATTCCACCATTGAGAGAAAGCAAGAGTTTTTTAAGAGATGTTTCAAGCCAGAAGATGAGTCATCCAACCCATCATTGCCAGTCAATGAAGCCATGTTTAATGAAGAAACCAAGTGTGTAGTAATCATGTTATGTCAATTTTTGGGTCTAGACACAGATAAATACATCCCTAAAATGCTTATGAGTCTTCTCTTCATTTTAAGCACTTGTCTTGTTGAGTCAGACGAACCCAGGCAGTCATTACAAGTGTCATGCATTAAATGTGATCAGTTCTTAGCTGAGAATATTCATTCTCAGCTAATGAATTTCCACAAGACCAAAACTTTTAGGTTCCAGTCATATATATTGAAGATGCTCCTTTCTTTCAACAAGTATAATCTACAACTACTAGAAATGGTATTAACAAATGAAATGTATAGGGATTATACCAAGTTCACAAACTTCCTCATGATAGAGATTTATGCTGCCATTTTCCAAAAGAGGTTGCCCTAGGTGCTGCCAGATATGTGGGATCTATTGCAAGCTTATACAAAAAAAGAAAAGGAGATTGATTCATGTCTGAATATGGAACAATGATCAAACTATATGGTTTCTCTCAGTCACCTTACATGTTACCAACCTTCATGACTCCAAGATTTTTCTCAATGGAGTTCATCAGACAAAAGTTGTTCATAGAGATTGAACACTTCCTGAAATATAAGAAGTCCACTGACATGAAATACCCTTGGGTAGTAGGTCCATTCACCATCAAGAATAAGGGTGCTTTTCCAATGGTGAAAGGTTTAATTAGAGAGTTAGGATTTGAGACAAAAACCGCAATAAACTATGACCCTCACCAGGTTATCTCAAACAAGAGAAAGGCTCAAAAGAGAAATCCTTTTAAACACAAAGAGGTTGTGGGATTGGCATAAGCTGCTAATTGGTCTAATTACCCAAAGGATGACCCAAAGATCATTGACTTAGATGAATATCCAAGCTCTTGTATCGGAGAGGTTGTCTCTTTATTGCCTGATATATCCAATTTGCTTGCTGCAGTCGAGAGCATTACTCCATTGTCCAGTCAATTAGAAGGAAAGAATAACAAATATTTTCCTGAGGCAATGGATATTGATGAGGAGGACACAGCTGAAACTCCCAAAAGGCAGAAGGTTGAAACTGAAGGACAACTTGTCCTAGATACAACTGTAGACAAAGGGAAAAGGAAAATGAAGATATCAAGCCCTCCATTTGAGGTAAAAGAGTATACATTTGCAAATAGTACTCCTATCGATTCCTCCTCCCAGTCAAAGAACAAAGTAGAGTTAGTGGATAAATACAAAGGCATGAAAGACATAACTTCAGAAGAGACTCTAAAATTATATTCTGAAGAAAGATTTCTAATCAAGATGTGTCTTTGGTTTTAGTCGGGGATTATGTCCAAAACACTCTGAACTTGGCCTTGGCAACCAAGAACAGTGTTGTTGAAGTAAAAATGAACTTGGATGATATCCCCATACATGATATGATTTATCTGCATAAGCATACTGGAGATATCTTGTTTACTCACTTGCTGAAGATCACTCTGGCATTATCCAAGTTACAGGCCCTCAAAGGTAAAATTGAGAACCAATTGAGGAAAGAAAAGGTGAAAAATAAGGCCCACCAAACACAGATAAAGAAGCTGCAAACTAAGTTGCTGGTTGCTGGAGGCTAATCTGATAAGGGATCTAGGATCCAAAGGTTGCTAGATGAGAAAGAAAAAGACATTCAATTATTTAAAAAGAAGATTCTCATACCTGCCACCCAATTAATACAGGGTCCTGAACTAGCTGAGATAGAAAAAGAAAAGGAGAACTTGAATAATTAGCTCATTGATTGTCAAGCAAAATTATTAAAGTTTGCTGGTAAAGAAAATCAATGGAAAAAAGACATGGCCTTGGTAGTAGAAAGTGAGAAAGCTTTGGTAGTAGAAAGTGAGAAATCCATGAAGGAAAAGTTTGAATAAATGGAAAGAAAGTTGCAGGAGAAAGAAAATGAGCTAGAATTGAAGATCATTCCTCCTGTGGCTGGATCTAGTGAACATGGCATAGTCTAGGCTATGTCACAGGTAAGTCTTAAAGAGTTGGAAATGACTGGTTTGAAGAACCAGAATAAAAATTTGGAGGTCATAGATGGAAAGAGAGAATTATAAAGGAAGAAATTGGAAGGCAAATGTAAGGAACTGGTGGATAAGAACAATAAATTGACAAAACATGTTATAGGACAGTCATCCTTACAGGGAGAAAAACATATCATCTGGGATGTACTGATAGCATAAGCAACCAAGCTCAGGCCTTATTTAGATTTATGTCTTGATAAGGATATTGTTACATAAGCTGTTAGAAAAATGTCTTGATGGTAAGACAAGTGTTAAATAAGAAGCCCATTGACACAACTAATAATACAATCAAGTTTTTGAACAGCTTGACAGAAGAGGAAATAAAGAAAGAAAATATCCAAGATAGGGTTTTGGTTATCACATGGGAAAGGAAAGTGGTAAATAAAGATCATCATTTGGAAAAAGTTCAAGCGAAAATTGATGTCATGCATCATCAAATCAAGGAATTCATTGAAATGTTTAATCCTTCATTTAGAAGAGGATTCCCTTTCTTTTGGGAAGAGAAAGGAGGAATGTGGTATCATAAATAATATAATGACATGTTAATCAGTTGTAGATTAGATCATGAACAGTTTGATGGCATGCAACATCAATCCTTGTCTGGAAAAACAATGATTGATAAATTAACTGGAGATTTTGAGATGTTATTTGACTTCAAATCCATATGTACAAAATTTCCAGAGTTCTCTTATGCTGATAACGTGGAGCTCAGCGTAATGGCAAAGGAGATGATCATTCTAGAGCTGCCAACTACTGATCAATGGAAGCTAGTTGATAACTGTGGGAAAATTACCTTGTGGTCCAGAGGAGGAATCTTGGATAGATTTTGAAATTTTATGGATTAGGGATGAGGACTGGTGTACCCCATTTGGAGTTGTAAATATTTTACATTTCATTAATAAATTTTTATATTGTTAGGTGTAATATATATGGTGAATTCTACTATTTAATACATATGAATTATGTATTTGTTGCATTCAATTATGTCTGGTATATTATTGTTATGTTATAATTGGTTTTTCTTTTCGAATAAAATTTTCATTATATATGAAATTTGTAAGTTTGAAACGATAATATAAATTTCCTAGCATGTGGGTTATTGTTAAGATGCTTCTATACTGTCTTCAAACTGTCCGAAAAACCTCTTATTATAGCCTTCTAGATATGGTTGGATGCACCATACAACAATCTAGAGATCCACACTCTCAGAATATTTTTATCATCATCCTATGAGTTGTGGCAGGAATTTCCCTAAGGCAAGTTATGCAGATTTTACCAATAATTCCATACTTGGACATTTTTTGATCTTCTCCTAGGCTTGGTCTAAATTCCCTAAACCACATTTTTTCCAGGTCCATAACTTCTTCTTCAGGGTATCTTTGGAAAAATTGAGACCATGGTTGAGTAGAAAAAACAACAGTCTACAATATCCCCATGTGGTGTGGGAATTTTCTTCAACACACAATTTGTGGCGGGCATCCTCTTAAGGATACTTGGACCAATTTTCCCATACTTAGCCAATTTCCTGATTTTCACTAATTTGTCATATTTCTCTAGAATAATGTCATAATGCAACAATGATTTCAACTTCATGCCACATCATCATCTATGCCATGATGATTCCATGTGGGCATCATCCTTAGTGTGGGTATCAGCCTTAAGGCGGGCATCACTTAGTGCCTTTACAACACTTGGCCATTTTTTCTTTGTCTTTAGTATGCAAAATAACATTTTTCTTCTATTTTGGCAGGTTGATATTTTCCTTAACTGATCACCATAAGAAAAACCAAGATCATGGCTAGATAGCTATTTTAACAATGAACAAGAACATATCATCTGATGAATTTTATCATCAAAGGAACACCCCCTTGCGGGAATTTCCAAATGGCCTCTCAAACTGTTTGTCTAACACTTAACCAATTCTCTTCAAACCCTAGGTCACCAAGGTGATTTCATTTTTCCTTCAAATTTGGAAAGTGAGATACCCAATGGGTAGAGGACAACAAGGTGAATCCATCAAGACCACTTTCATCTTCTGGAGTTTATTTCTCTCTCCACGGTGTACATTTTTCTGGAGTAGTGCAAATATGGCTGACAGGCACTTTTGACATTTTTCTGGAGTAGTGAAAATATGGCTGAGAGGCACTTTTGGCAGATTGATATCTTCTTCCTGAAAGACTTTTTGGTCAAGCTAATGATATGGTTGGATGCACCATACAACACTCTAGAGATCCACACTCTCAGAATATTTTTATCATCATCCTATGAGCTGTGGCAGGCATTTCCCTAAGGCCAGATAGGCATATTTTACAATAAATCCATACTTAGACAATTTTTGATCTTCTCCTAGGCTTGGTCTAATTTCCCTAAACCACAGTTGTGGCAGGTCCGTAAATTCTTCTTCAGGGTCTCTTTTGGACAAACTGAGATCATGGTTGAGTAGAAAAAACAATAGCCTACAATATCCACATGTGTTGCGGGCATTTTCTTCAACAAACCATTTGTGGTGGGCATCCTCTTAAGGCTACTTGGACCAATTTTCCCATACTTAGCCAATTTCCCGATTTTCACTAATTTGTCGTATTTCTCCATAATGATGTCATAATGCAACAATGATTTCATCTTCATGCCACATCATCATCTATGCCATGCCGACATCATCCTTAGTGAGGGCATCAACCTTAATGCGGGCATCACTTAGCCCCTTTACAACACTTGGCCGTTTTTCGTTTGTATTTTGTATGCATACTAACATTTTTCTTCTATTTTGGCAGGTTGATATTTTCCTTATCTGATCACTATAAGAAAAAACAAGAGCATGGCTATATAGCCATTTCAACAATGAACAGAACCATATCATCTGATGAATTTTATCATCAAAGGAACACCCCCTCGGGGGAATTTCCAAATGTTCTCTCAAACTCTTTGTCTAACACTTAACCAGTTCTCTTCAAACCCTAGGTGACCAAGGTGATTTCATTTTCCCTTCAAACTTGGCAAGTGAGATAGCTAATGGGTAGAGGCCAACAAGGTGAATCCATCAATACCACTTTCATCTTCTCGAGCTTCTTTCTCTCTCCTCGGTGGTTATTTTTCTAGAGAAGTGAAAATATGGCTGAGAGGCACTTTTGGCATATTGATATCAATTGTTATTTTGGATGACTTGGATTTTACTATAGATCATACAATTTACAGAAGTGAGTACAAGAGTTGGTAGAAAAGGTTGGTATGCCTATGTTGCAGTGCAATTTATTCAATATAACATGAAATGCATGCCAGTGTGTGCATTTCCTCGAGGCACTGAATTGTGATTTTTACCATGTGGAAAACACATAAGTTTGGAGTTTCCTTGCAGACCATTAGTTTTTGTCTAAAATTTAAACTTTGAAAGCTTGTTTTTATGCCTGAACAGACACTCTGTGGTTTGAATTAGCAAATTTGGATCTGTAATGCATGTTGGCCGTGCATTTGAGTAAAGCAATCCAAAATTGAATTGCTTCAGTAAAATGCACGCACATGCCTGATTTCTTTGTCAAATTCAATGAATAAAATAGGAGAGTCTTTTTTATTATTATTCCTCTTTTAGCATTTTAATATTTCCAATTTTTAACCTGATACTTTCTCCTTTAGAATTTTTTTTTAACTTCTAGCCCTACTATTGATTTTTTTTCCAGGACAATGTGTGCATTTCCTCGAGGGACTCAACCCTGATTTATAGTTTACAGTTTTGCTAGTCATCTAATTTTCTAAAATTCTAAATGGCGGTTTTTTGTTTTTCCATACCTCAACCTGTCAAACATGTGCTAAACTAATTGAGTGTCAAATACATCATTTAATCTTATAAACCTGCAAATGGTAGTTTTTGCTTTTCCATACCTGTCAGATTTTAAATTTTCAACTGAGTGTTAAATACGTCACTTAGTAAGGAAAAAATGTTCTACAAACCATCAAATTCTATGATTCGATGAACTTGAATCGTGTCGGATTCTGACGACATTGAGAATGATTGCATCACCTAGACGTGAACTCAACATTTCCTCGTCATTAACCTTTTTTCCCACCTTTCAATTATTCGAAGGGCCAACACAGTACACATATCCAGATTTGGCCTGACCCCATGATTTCCTTCCTAGCAGCTGCTGTCAATTACCAATCATGATGCTTCGTATGGAAGATTGATAAATTGGAGTCATTGTTATCAGTAGGCTATGCATTGACTTCATTCTCTATGTTCGTTAATTTTTGTCTAGTATGGTCACATATGTGTGCAAATTTGAGTTCACTGATAGTATGAGTGAAATGGGTAGAATTGGAAATATTTGAAGACAGTCTCATCCAGGTTCGATGGCTTTCATTGGAAGTTCCATTCCATCTTATCATTTTTATGTTCGTTTGGGAGTCCTTTCCCATCATTCAATGAATGCTTTCCTGCACTAATTCAACACCCTGTCCCTCTTCAACAACCCAAGCATTCCCTATTGGTGGCATAACAGGATTGATTTCTTCAATTCCAGGTTTTAATTTCTCCATACCATATGGGTATTGCATGTTGTTTTCTGCTGAGCCATTTTTGTCTCAACATTTCTCTCTTCCTTATCATTTTCTTATTTCATTGGCATTTCCCTTTTCTTTTTGTGAGACCTCTCACACAATGTGTATCACTGTTATAATTATTCTATGCTCACATCTCCCATCCAGATAACTGGAATGCAACTTCCTCTTCCACTCCCTTTCTACCCTTGCTATTGAAACATGTCCACTTCAGCCTTGTTTCCCCCCCTGTGTTGCACTACCGTGTTAGCCTTGTTCCACAGTAGTTGGTATCTTCGCTTGAAGCCAGGAAATTACAACAAAGGATGGGTTGGCTCGAGGGTGAATCAACATTTCAGTTTCACTCTAATGAAATCCACTTGTAACATGGTCAATCCGACCCTTGAGGTCTATAAATAGAATGTAATAGGTAGTAGGGACAATTATTATTGAAGGAGTTGTTTGATGTTACTGATTCAATTGTAAACTATCCCTCTACTATGTAATGAAAGCATAATATATTAAAAAAATCTCTTGGGCCCCTTTTGAAACTTTCTTGAGTATCGATTTGGTTATATTTTTGCATTATCTCTATTTTTTTCCTGGGAATGTATTATATCTTCTATGTGTTGTCACTCCAGGAAACTCCTCTAGGTTGTAGCTCGAGGATGCCTGGTAACTTAAATCTTTTTATGGTTTTCTAAGTGGATCAAGTTAGGTGGCCTATAAACCTCACACTCTCAAGACATACATGAGACTCAATCAGGGATAAGGCTTCTAATTACCACTGTTCAGAGGTTGACAATATGGTGCAGGGATGGAGAACTTATCATGCTGGCAGATTCATACATAAAACAAATACATATAAATGGCTAAATCATGACAACGAAAGAACTTATAATTCAAATCACATCAACATGCCAATAGGGTGACAACTATCAGACATTAATTAACTTGAATATAACCTAAATAACACATTCAAGCATAAGCACAGAAAAGACAGAAATGGAAGCTGAACAGATGATAACAAAAGAGCTTATATTAGGTCATGAGTAAAATGAGAAGCTTGACAATAACAATGGTCCACAAGTCCCCGAAGTCGAAACCTTTCAATAAAATAAGTCTTAGGATTTATAGCCTTTATGAAAATACCAAGATCCTAAAAACTTGGATCTGATTTAACAAAAATGATCAAAATAATTGTTTTTTTCAAAATTAGGTTAAAAAACCCTAATTAACTACTAGTCTAACTAACTGTAAAATTTGTTTGCTGTATGAAGCTTTTGATAACTAAAGTAACTGCTGGAAATCACTGCCATTGGTCCTCTCTTGGCTAAGTCACTGTTTCACTTTGACAACTAAGTGTTGGTGGCCCTTTCTCCCTTTATGCCATAGCAAAACTGAAGCATACCTTCCATGATTTTTTCTTCAGCGTCTTTCATGTTTATACTTTGTCCCTGAGCCATCCATGTTCACCCAAAATAGGTCCTGCGTGTCAAAACTTAATATTATGCCTCTATCTGCTTTCGATGGTTAAGAGGCCAAAATATTGGAACCGTTAGCTGCTAAAAGCGGGGCTTTCGGTGGCTAATGAACTGCCTCAATGTTTGCCTAAGCCACCGAAAGCCCTGTTCTTAAAAAATTCTTACGCCACCTCCAAAATTTTTCTGTGAAGTTTTTCTGCTTAGCTTTCTTCTTCACTAGGCTCAATATTAGGAGGGTTAACAACAGCCTGGATTGCTTCTGGAGGTTGAAGGATAACTGTAGCTTCAGCTAGGGTTTCCAATGTGAGGTGGCTACTAGGGTTTAGCTTGGCCTCCTTCATCTGCAGTTTCTGAATACTAATCATCCTATACAATCTTGTGTTGTCTTTTAGGTACCTTGTATTTAGTCTCTTTAAGAAAATATACCTTTCTCTCTGCTTTAGGTAAGATTTATGCAGCAGCTTGTTCCTACTGGTCAATGTAGCATTATGCCTCTTTACCTCTCTGACCCAAAATTCCATCTCATATACTTGCCTCATCAACTGATTTATCTTTTAAGTCTTGGGCTTGCTAGAGGAAGCCTTCTCTGCTGGTTCATCTTGCTCTTTAGGTGTAGGTGATGGTAGTTCTTTGATTTCTTCTACAACCTGCAAATCTAGGTCTACACCTTCTTCTTGTTCCTCTTCTGAATCTGAGTAGGGCAGGTTCAAAATTTTCTCACTGTGTGTTGCAACTTCCTGGTCCTTCTCATTGAAATCCAAGTTTCTTTTGACCTTCTTGGATTTGGAAGAGGAGGGAGGCTGTTCTGCTGCTGCTGGGGATATATCCCTTCTCTTTCTTTTCCCACTTCTTGGTGTGTTGGACTTTTTGGTAGGAGACTTCCCCTTTTCTTCTGGATGTAGGCCTATTTCAAAACCATTCCAGAATAGGAAATACGACCATGCCATATTCCTCCTTTTCAGCAACTCTTAGATCAGCAGTTGGATAAGGCCATGGTGAGATAGTTTACCAACAATATTGGTTGGCTGGGCCTTCACTTGGTGTGCCATCTTTGCCAAACTCTTGTGTAAGTAAAAAGGAAAATTTAGTGGGCTTCTCCCTGTGAAGTGGTTCATCAACTTAAAATGGTAAATCATATCTGAGTTATATCTCCCTTCACATGTTATGTAGACCACAATGGCCTTCAACAGTTGCTTCCACCTCTCTTCCAGCCAGGAGGATGGTACACTTTTATTCCACACCACCTCCCTATGCTCAGGCTTTAGGTAAGATCTGAATTCTACATCTTTTGGTATGGTGGTCTTACTCCACTTCTCTCCTATGCTAGGAAGTTCAGTCACTTCAGTAATTAGGGTTTCATCTATTATGAATTCTTCTTTGCCTATGACTATCTTGGAGCCATCGAAGGAGAGGGAAAATGCCTCAGCCACCTGTTGGTGTGAACTTGAATCTTCTCACAAAACCTATAGTAGCCATCTTCTTTGAACAATTGAGAGACCTTTGGATGTGCCTCTAGGTAGCTGATACCTCCCAACTCCTGCCTGAGAGCAGGTCCTCCCTTCTTCATCTTGTTGAATGCTACTCCTGTGTACCTGCAACAATAAAACTCAAGCTCTGTGAAATAATGTCTTTTAGCAGGATGCCTCTCAGAGATGGTTTTCTGGTGGAGAGAAAAGCTCAATTCAAAGGTGGGGTGTACTGAATTTTTGACACTGATTATGAGGGCTTTATCTTGCATGATTGATGTTGACGTTAGAGGGTGATGTCTTCAGTTGATCTTTTCGAGACCCCTTGCCCAACAATGATGTCAAAATCATCTTGGATACTCATTTGGCTTTTCTACAGCTCTGTGGACAGGTGGAGGGAGAAGGAGGGTTTCATCACATCAGTCATCATCAGTTTCAAATAAAGGCCTCAATACTCATTTCCTCACGCAGTTACGTAGCCTCATGTCCTTTCGGTGGTTTATCACGCCCTTTACTGATCATTATCTTGCTGACGGGGTTTGATTTGACCGATTTCTAACCATTTCTCTCTTTTTCCTTTTCGGTGGTTAACAGTCTTTGGGAATTTGTCTGCAAGCCGCCGAAAAGATGGCTTTCGGTAGCTAATGAAATGATAATCTTGTTGCCCAAGCCACCGAAACCGTTTTCCCAATGTTGCGGTGAAACCCAGCTTTCGGCGGATAGTGGCCTCGCCGAATATTCCTTTTAATCGCCGAAAGCCCGTCCTTTTGGTGGCTAATGAAATGTAAGAGCTTTCACCTAAGCCACTGAAAGCGCTTTTTCCCCAACGCCTTTTTGCCTGCTTTTGGTGGTTAACGCCCCTCTTGAACTGTTCAGTAAGCTGCCGAAACAATCACTTTTCGGTGGCTAATGAGATGGATGACATCTCACCTAAGCCATCGAAAGCGCCTTTACCAATGTCGCTTTTTGTCTACTTTCGGCAGTTAACCCCCTTCTTGGACTTTTCACTAAGCTGCTGAAAGCAACACTTTTCGATGTCTAATGAGTCGTTTGAAGTCTCACCTAAGCCACCGAAAGTGTTTTTACCATTTACTCACTCGGGCCTGCTTTCAGTGGTTTACCTTTAACCCGCGTTTAAACTATTAGCTACCGAAACAAAGCCTTTCAGTGGCTAATGAGCTATTTAGAATCCCGCCTAAGCCACGAAAGCTAAAACTTCCAATTTCTTCAACCATAGCACTAACAAAGACCTTAAATTTGTTAGTCATCTTTAAATCTTTCATTGCATGACTCGAATTCTTCATGCTATAAAAATAAATTTATTTTGGGAGATAACACTATGTTCTCATTTATTTATTTCTGTAAGGAACGATGATGATTTATATTATAATAAAAAAGATACATACGATACAAACTTGCAGAGCCATGAGATTGGTTTCCAAACAACTATCCAATTCAACCTCTTTTCTAATTTTTCCTTGTCATGCCAAAGTTCTATAAATACAAGATTTACTAGAGAAACTATGATGTCCGTGAACAAGAAACCAACATTTACAGTTGTTCTGTTCTCATTTCAAATGTTGGATGCATTCTTATTTCATAATAGAAGTTGTTATGTCTGAAATTAAAACTATACTAGTCTAATTAGGTTTTTGTATGCAAACTTCCAAATTTCATACCTAGAGTGTACTTCAATTGGAATTGGTGTGCATTTTTAGTTCTGGCCATGAAAAAATGGAAAATACTATCAACTATTGTTTTGGATGACTTGGATTTTACTGTAGATCATACAATTTATAGAAATGAGTACAAGAGTTTGTAGAAAAGGTTTGTATGTCTATGTTATAGTGCAATTTATTCAATATAACATGAAATGCAGGCCAATGTGTGCATTTCTTCGAGGGACTCAACCCTGTTTTTTACAATGTGGAAATCACGTAAATTTGGAGTTTCCTTGCAGAGCATAAGTTTTTATGTCTAAAATTTAAAATTTGAAAGCTTATTTAGGTTTTTTTGTTCCCGAATAGACACTTTGTGGTTTGAATCAGTGAATTTGGCTTCGTAATGCAAGCTGGGCATGCATTTGAGTGAAGCTATCCAAAATTGCCTTGCTTCAGTAAAATGCACACACATGCCTGATTTCTTTGTCAAATTCAATGAATAAAAAAGAGTCTTTTATTATTATTATTCCTCCCCTTTTAGCATTTTAATATTTCCAATTTTTTTACCTGATACTTTCTCTTTTATAATTTTTTTTAGTGTCAGGCAGACCAAGTGTTAATTTTTCATAACCTCCAGTGATCAAATTTCAAGGGCTAGTTTTAATCCCATTTTGAAGGGAATTTTTTATGTAGTGCACTGGAGACGATGATCTGTTAATTCATTTGTAGAATATATTTCAGGAATATTTCATATGTCAATTCATTTGTAGAATATAGTACGAAGAATATATTTCATCATTTGCACTTTCATACACACTTCTAAGTATGGGTTGCACATTAAAATCTCGTAGATATAGGAAAAATGAACATATGGATTACACATTACACTTGTATTACACATTAGAAACACATTAACTACATCAAAATATATGCATTGCTGAGAAATACTTACAATTTATATTACAACAATATTAGTAGGTACATAGACATCAAATGTACACCATATTATTCTAGAAATCTTGGCTGCTTGGGAGGTTTTTGCAATTCCTCCTTTTGAGAATAAGAAAATTCTCTATAGCTTCTCTTGCCTTTTCTAGAACCCTCCAATTCTACAGAAGCTTCATCAGCCATATGTTTTAATTGCTTTTCTTGCTCTTTCAGTTTGTTTGAAAGATTTCTCACTTTTGTGTGGAGTCTATATTTTTCTTCTAGGAATTTCTTCAACATCTATACATTTTTATTTTTCTGCTTTGAGTGCTCATCTTCCTTTCCTTTAAGATCATCCTTCGTCCACTTCAGTTCAGATTGAACTACACTTAATTTTCTCTTGACCCGTTGTACCTCCTGCTCGAGCTCTTGTGCCCTCAAATTTGTATCAGATGGAGTATATGAAATTGTTTTTGCCACAGGTTTCTCCTGTAAAGATTTAATTTGGGATTTCAAATCCTGTATCTCACTATCACATCCCAAATGTGGTGCTTTTCCATTCTCCAATAGTTTTTGGTGAAGGTCTCTAATTTCAGCCTCGTTCTTCTCTATCTTCTTCTTCAATCTTGGATCTGATGAGCCAAATATAAACTCCACAACATAGATTGTTGAAGCAGCTTCATTAAAGGTATTCTCTATGTTAAGTCAGCATCTTGTTTCTTCAAATTTTATGTTTGATTGTCATTTTTATTCCAAGTTTGCTCATTTGCTTAAGTTTGTTCTTCTACTTCATATAGGAAATTTTTGGTTTTAGGAGAAATTTTTGAATTTTGCCGTTAGTTTTTTATTTGTTTTTGTTCCTTTAGGTTTTTGAAGGGTTCTAAAGGTCATTATGTTGAATAATGGACTCACAAATTACATCATGAACATAGTTTGTCACTTAAATTTCACTCAAAATGGAAAAAAGGGTTAAAACAGCGCCAAAATTGAATGCAAATTATTCTTGGAGCGCAACCATGAAAAATTAACACAGCGGCGCTACAAGAATATCGCGCGCGCCGGAATCACCATTTTTTAGGTTGAATTTTCGCATGATTTTTGTTCCTAAGTGACTAATCGCATGTTTTAAGGATTTTGATACGTGTTGTCCCAGTAATCATCATGAAAACAGATGGATTCGTGTCGTGGGAGAGATCGTGATAATCATTAGTTTGAACTTAGCATATCATGACAGATTAAGGCATAGACCGAGTTTGATGTGAGGGAAGTTATTCCTTGCATGCATTTCGTAGCTGAAGACTCAGTGGAGCGACGACATTTGCCAAAAAACCGGAGGTTGCAGTTGCAAAAGAGAGTTTGGGTTTTCACGGTTACAGAGAAAATTAGGGCTTTCCCGTCCTGCCAGCTAGAAGTAAATTGAACATCTGAAGACACCTGTATACTTCATTTCGGCAATCAGACAACACAAGGAGTGGTTTTAAATGACTGCAGTAAGACATAAAGAAGGTATTCCGCGATAACCTGTTAGAGACTGCAAAATTGGGGATTTTTTGGTAAAGTCTGTTTTGTTAAAATTGGTTAAGCAGAACGTTAATGTATGCTTTAAACAACATTCCTGTTGAAGAGATAAGGAGATTAGAAGTGTTGGTGAGTGACTAGTTGAAAAATATCAGTTTTTATTGAACATGACCTTGTCAAAGCCTAAAAATGTGGTGATGTGAAGAGCTGCACAGTCTATAGCGACCAAGGTTTCATGGATTCAATGGTTACTTGTAACTAATACAATTAGTGAGCTGAGCATATCAGGTGCTTGACGACCTAATCTGATTACATGCTAGAAAGCTGACTGGCTTTGTTGTTAAATCCAAGGTGGGGCAGAAAATGAACAAGACATAAGGTTACTCTCATTTTCATTATAACACATGGTTGTCTTTATACAGTCCATAGAGGGTCTAATATCTGAATGAGCAGTTTGGATGATAGCTAGTTTCATCACCAGTTTTAATGAGGAGTTTGGAGCACTCTGTGACCTAAATCACTTGAGCCTGAGGTAAAGCTTATCCTGCATTAAAAAACAAAAAGAAGCAGTCAAGGAAGATTGAGGAAAGCTTATTTTCAAAACCTTAGAGGTTTGAGGACGAACAAGTAGCTATTAGGTCATTGACAGAACCCTAGAAGCACACAGAATTCAGCCATTGAAAGCAGATGGGTAAAAGTGGCAAAACAAATAGGGCTGAGCCCACTTAATTAAGCTGGATTGATAAATTCCTTGGTTGTGCAGAGCTTTTCCAAAATTTTGGGTGGCTAGACTTTTTCAAAAAGATCGATGGCTACAACACTGAAGTTTCTTATCAATTTGCCAAAAGCTATAACGAGGACATGATAGTTTTTGACACACTGAGGTTCAAGTTGACTGTGGAGCTGATTGCTGAAGCTACAGGAGTCAGGAATGAAGGTGAAATGTGGTTCAAAAAACCGCCTTTCACCTTTAATGCCCAAAGATACCTTCTACCTGGCACTACTCCTGACTGGAGCAAAGGAATACTTATTCATAATTTCAGAGAGGAGTGGGTGGAGCCCATTAAAATCCTTCAAAGCTATATCACCTGTGAAGGTAGATATGCCTATGTCTTCAAATACAATTTTAGGTTTTTACAGCATTTGGTTGGTGAATCTAGAATGAGCCTTCCCTTCTTTTTGTTTAAAAGTTTACAGAAGATGTCCAGCAGAGTCAAGGGGCATCATGATCATACTTCACAATCCATCTTCCACCATGGTTTGATTAAACTCATCATTAGTACTGCTCTACAAAGGGAAGGGAAGACATGGAATTATTTCCTTTTTTGGACTGGTTTTCAAATCAAGCAAGAGGAGCAGCAAACCAAAAAGCAGGTGGATAAGGGGAAAACCCTAGTAAAGAAACTAGGTCAGAAAATCAAAGTTGAAGACAAGAAAGAGATTAAACTTGAAGAAGCACCAGAGCCCTTGAAGGATGACAATGAACCTCAAAGGTTTTCAGCTGAAAGTAAGGGTAAATATTCACTGTTTACACAAAAGGAGGACCAGACTGTGCAGGATAAGGAAACAGCAGAAGCTGTCATGAAGGAGAAGATTGCTATCATCACAGAGCAGATTGCTATAAAAGAAGAAAACATCCATGTTAGGCCAAGAAGCCCAATCACTATCCTATCAGAGGATGAAGGTTATCTGTTAGAGGAATATGAATCCATTGCCAAAAATGAAGCTAGGGTTGGTACATGCAAATAATTTTTCTCTCTGGAAAACAAGACAGTCAGACCTAGGAAAAAGAAGAACAGGGTTGAAGTCATGGAGTTTTCTACAGTCAAACACCAAGGAAGAAGCTTGAAAATGATGGGAGAATTGGCCCCAACTTGGAGGCCTAAAACCAGATCAAGAAATAAGTTAGGGTTGAGTATGAAAAAACTGCTTAACCCTAGCTTGAATACCAAAGAGGTGACTGTTCTTGATGATGTTTCTTCAGATGAAAAACCCAAGATTGACAAAGTGAGCAGTAAAAGGAAGAAAGAAGCAGTTGTAAGAAGTTCATCTCTTCATCCTGCAAAAGAGAAAAAGCCATTACAGTCAATAGAAGATTCAAGTTACATTGAGACTAAGCTATCTGCAATATTTGTTGAATTAAGGAATGAACTGTTAAAACAACAACAGGAAAAAGAAACTAAAGTTTCTTATGATGAAGACCAACTGTTAATAGATGAAGCTATACCTAAGGAAACAGTCACTTAGGAAAACCCTAGTATTCCTGATATTTCTACAAACCTATTACAAGAAGATGCAGACATTTTCAAGACACTAGGTATACCATGGATGCCCAGTGGTTTACAAGATAGCACAACAGGGAAGGCTATTGATTCAGACAGGGAGAACCTGGAAAGAACTATTAAACAATACAGACACCAAATGGATTACCTGCAGGAGACTAATGATGGCCTCATCCTAGCCAATAAAAGGCTCAGGGAGGATTTACAGGAAGTCAATGAACATTATCAAGAGCTAATAGCAGTTTCTAAGGAGGCTCTGAAGAGAAAAAGAAGCACTGATGTGCAATGTACAGAGCTGAAGCAGACTGTCAGAGACTTGCAACAGCAGAATGAAGAACTCACAAGAAGGGTAGCTGATATGCAAGATGAGCAGAAGAGAGCCAGGAAGAAAGCCCAAGCTTTGGATGGAATAGCCTTGCTAGCTGAAGCTGCAAAGGACCTTTGAGTTTGTCAGTTATTCAGTTATGTCTTTTTGAGAAACACTTTAGTTAGTTAGTTGTTTACTATGTTTTGAAAAATATCATATTTTGTAAATTATAATTTAACTTTATCTCATCGAGTAGTTAGCTGAAGACAGTTAGGGTTTTAGCCCTAACTGATTTTTGTTGAGGAATAGTATTTAGGTAGATGAGAAAGATAGAAGTGGGGTTCGATTTTTGGAGGACTTCAGGAGGTCTTTTGGACTTATTTGTGAGCTAAGTATCATAATTCTCATATGTATTTGATGACAGATTATGAAATATATGACACTTTATACCCTTCAGTATATGTTTTAGCTTCATTTTGAGTTTGTTTAGCTACTTGACTGATATATTCATTGCTGGTTCATGGTTTCTTTACTTGTAATGCTTGTCAGTCCTGAATGAACTTTAAGATTATATTATGATTGATACTTGTTGATTATATTATGCATATTTGTCTTTACTTGCTTATGATTCAGTTCTTGTTTAGCTCATGAGTTTATTCCCTGCTTGTCACCAAATTTACAACCAAGAAAACATTCTAGAAAACCTAAAACCTAGTTTACTTTATTGAGTTTTTTGAGATTGTGTTGGCTTGTTTCTTCATAGCCTTGGAAACAATTTCTAGCACAAACATCTTTGGTGCCGTTGCCGGGGACGAAATTGAAAACATATTTTCCCTGGGATACTTATCAGTTTTATTGGTTTTAAGAGGTGAACTTAAACCAACACATCTTTAAGGCTATTTTTCATCAAATTTGACACAGTGGATACTAAAGGAGTGGGAACCAGGAACAAACCTACTTCACCATTGCAATTAGGTGTTTCAGACCCTGAACAGATATTAAAGACAACAAGAAAAGTTAGAAGGTCTCAATCTTTACCAGCCCTGTGTGACCTTGATCAGTTGGGTGGGTTATCACATTCAACTTTGTTGGGAAAAGAAGAAGAAAACTCACCTTGGTTGAAGCCTATTATCCCTGATAGCAATTTCCAAGTTTTTACTAATCCTCAATCCTTCAAGAAAGCCAAAACTGCTTCTCTTGGTAAGATACCTCTTTTTCAGCTGAAATTAGGTAAAAACCCCTTTCAACCAAGTTCCAATCAAACTTCTTCATCATCAAAGTTAGTCAGTCCAAAAATGGCATCCCAAAATCAGCCCATAGACATGATGGACCGGATGGTTGCAGCCAGATATGCACCATTGGTCTTGCCTCAGCCTTTAAATGCATTACCTGGGGGTGACTACCAAAAATATCTTCCTAGGTTTAATGGAAAGGGGGAAACCACAGCTGAAGAACATTGGGAAGCTTTCCTTAGCTATGCTCATAACCAAAACATTGAGGCTAAGGATGTATGGATGAGAATGTTTGTTCAGAGTCTTGATGGTGATGTAAGGAAATGGTTCAGAGAGTTGCCTGCTAAATCTATCACTATCATTGAAGAACTTTGTGATCTCTTCATGAGACAATGGGGTGACACCAAATACCATACATACTACATAACTGAGTTTGGTGCCCTTAGGAGGAAAAAGGAAGAAACCGTGGCAGACTTTTCAAAAAGATTTAATAAGATGTACAGTAGAATTCCTGCAGAAATAAAGCCTATTGAAACTTCAGCTAAACTAACATATGCAAATGCTTTTGATCATGAATTCTCTTTGTTACTGAGATAAAGGAGACCTATCTCTTTATTAAACATGCAGGATGCAGCACTGGAGGTAGAATCTAACATACTGGCTTCAAATAGATTAAAGAAAGAAACAGCTCAGCAACTGTATGACAGAAAAGGAAAGAAGGAAGCAGCTTCAGGAAGTTCTGCTCCTCATTCTGCTGAAGGTAAGATTGATGAAATGGCTAAGTTGGTGAAGATCCTCATTGCAAAATTGAACAAATTGGAGCTTGAAAAAAATTCCAACAAGCCTGCTCCAGAAGGTGAACGAAATCCTAATAATCAGAATCAGTTCAGAAGGCAATTTGCTCCCCGTTTTATGCCTAGAGAACGAAGGAACAATGATATCCAACGAGAAAGGAGAGAAAATGAGGACCAAAGAGTGCCACCACCTCTTCAAAATAATGTAGCTGATGAAGAATAAGTTGATGATGAGCTGCTCTTTGAAGAAACTGATCAAGATATGAATCATTTTGGAAAGGGATTGTCTGGGGGTTTTGTCACTGAGGAAGAATTTCTAAATGCAGAATACTATGATGCTGACATGTTCGAGACTGATGATGATTTAGGTTTGGAAAAGACTGCTGTACTGCTGCTATTTGTCAAAATGAACTTAAGAAGACTGTGAACCTGAGATCATGTCCAAAACAGGTGGTACAAGCCCTGAAGAAGAAAGCAATTGTCCCTGCTAAACAAGCCTTAGATCCTGTGACAGAGAAAAAACAAGTTCCATAAAAATCAAAGAAGACTACAGAGGTTGAAGAGGTAAATAAGACTGTCCAGAATTTCAGTTTGGAGAATGAATTAGGAAAGTTAAAGATTCCTGTACCTTTAACTGAATTAATAAAAAATCCTTCATATAAAGAAACAGTCCTGAAAGTGATGAATTCAGCAAGTGGTCAGCCTGTTTCAGACACAGTAAATTTGCAAGAAGAAAACCCCTCAATTTTTATTGGATTAGCCCTAGCTGAAAAGGACTGAAAATGAAGCAGGGGCTTCACCTCCATTTTACATAACCTTGACAGTCCATGAACAGATGATTCACAATTGTTTGTTAGATTCGGGAGCTTCACACAATTTGATGCCAAAGGCTGTCATGGAGGCTTTAGGGCTGAGTATTACCAAACATTATCATGATCTGTATGCCTTTGATTCCCGAGCAAGGAAGTGTTTAGGAGTAATAAAGGACATGGTTGTCAGCCTGGCTCAGTTACCTATGAAAAGTGTGATCATGGATGTTGTGGTAGCTGATATTACACCGAAGTTTGGGTTACTTCGTTCTAGGTCTTGGGCAAAGAAGGTTGGTGGGACCTTACAAATGGATCTTTCATATGCCACTATTCCTATGTTTGGAGGGGAAAATAGAAGGCTATACAGAGAGCTTCAGTTTGCATATATTGTGACAGATGATAAGAACCCAACCAACCACCCACTGTATGTTGTGGATAAAGACCTTGGTACTTGCATGTTACATTTCAGTGAGGAGGACAATACCGTTGGTTTATTACAAGTTGAGAAAGAAAATCCAGTAAAATGCAGCAGAGAAGAAGAGGATGAACTGTGGCAATTATATTTTGATGGTTCCTCTTGTAAAGAAGGTGCAGGTGCAGCGGTTCTTCTCATATCTCCTGGAGGTGAAACAGTAAAGCTCATGTATAAATTGGAGTTTATTACTACAAACAATACTGCTGAGTATGAAGCTTTGCTATTGGGATTAAAAGCTGCTAAAGATTTGGGCATTCAGCAGATTGCTGCATTTGGCGACTCCGAATTAGCTGTTTAGCAGGTGAAGAGAAACTATCAAGTGAAGCAGGGTTTGTTGAAAGTCTATCGGAATGAGGTATGGGATATGCTTGAAAATTATTTTGTAGTATTTAACATCACTCATATTTCAAGAGACCATAATCAGACTGCATATTCATTGGCTTTGGCTGCCACACATTTCAGAATCCCCAAGACCACTCAGTTAAGGTATCCCATAGAGTTGAGATACAGACCATGTGTACCTGATAATGTAAAACAATGGAAAGTATTCAAAGATGATATTGAAATTAAGATATTTCTTGAGCTTACTCATGAGTTTTCAAATTCCCTGATTGATCAAGAGGAAGATGAAGGGGATGAACAGTTGGATGAGATTGCTGAAGATGAGATAGCAGGTCATAAAATTATTGAACTTAAAAGCAACTTCATCCCAAAAGGTTTGGTACCTCTAGAAAGAATATTTACAAAGGATGATACACTTTCAAAGCCTGTTCTTTAGTCTTCAGAAGAGAATGTGCTAGAGTGTAATATTGGTTCTGCAGAACACCCTAAAATGGTCAAAATTTCTAAATCACTTACAGCTGAACAAAGAAACAGGTATATCAAACTGTTAAAGGAACATGTAGATGTTTTTGCATGTTCTTATGAGGAACTAAGAACTTATGATACAGGAATCATACATCATAAGGTCCCTTTAAAACCAAATGTCAAACCTTTTTGTCAGAAACTAAGGAGGATTAACCCAGCTTTGTTCCCTGTTATTGAAAAAGAAGTGAAGAAGCTGTTGGATGCAAAGATCATAGTGCCTCTCAGATATTCTTCATGGGTGGCTAATCTGGTTCCTGTCAGAAAAAATAATGGAGAAATCAGGTTGTGTGTTGACTTCAGAAATTTGAACAGATCTTCGTTAGAAGATAACTATCCTTTGCCTAAGATTGAACAAATATTGCAGAAAGTTGTTGGGGCACAAAGGATCTCAATGGTTGATGGTTTCTCAGGGTACAATCAGATCTCTATGCATCTTGATGATAAGGAGAAGACAACCTTTACAACTCCCTGGGGGACTTTTATGTATGACAAGATGCCCTTTGGCTTAATGAATGCTGGAGCAACCTTTCAGAGAGCTATGGACATTGCTTTTGTCGGAGAAAAGGACAAGTTTGTGGTTATTTACTTGGATGATATTACTGTTTTCTCACAGTCAGATGACAAACATTTGAAGCATTTGAGGCAGACCTTCCTGAAATGCAGAAAATTTGGCTTGTCTTTAAATCCAAAAAAGTCACATTTTGCTGTACAAGAAGGTAAACTGCTTGGTCATTTAGTGTCTATTGATGGCATCAGAATAGATCCTGAAAGGGTAAAAGATACATTGAAAATAATTTTACCTAGGAGTAAAAATGATGTCCAATCATTCATTGGTAAAATCAATTTTCTGCATTGGTTTATACCCAACTTTGCTGAAACTATCAAACAGATCACAGCCATGCTGAAAAAGGATCAAGAAGTCAGATGGACCATTGAGGCAAAGGGTGCATTTGAGAAAATCAAAGTGGCTCTTACTGAAGCTCCTGTATTAGTAAGCCCAGATTTTACCAAAGAGTTTCTTACATTCTCATTCGCATCAGAAGATACAATAGCAGCTGTTTTATTGCAGAAAAATAAAGAAGGATTGGAGCAGCCTATTGCATTCTTCAGTAAAACTCTCAAAGATTCTGAACTGAAGTACAACATTTTATAAAAGCAGGCCTATGCTCTGGTAAAGGCTTTAAAATTTTTCAGAATCTATGTGCTGCATTCTAAAGTTATTTCATTTGTACCTAAAATCATGGAGTATGATGTAGAGATCAGACCCACCAAACTTGTCAAGGGACAAGGTTTAGCCAAGCTGCTAGCTGAGTCAAATTTTCAGGCTCTGGGATTGCATGTTATGACTAAAGTAATAGCTCAGGAAGAAGATCAAGCACTACAGGAAAAAGACAAGATCATGGACTATTATTCATCATCAACATGGTATGCAGACATTGTTTATTTTCTGTTGTTTCTGCAATGTCCTGAGAATTTAGATAGGAAAGCTGCTAGATCCTTAAAGCTTAAAGCTACTAAGTATTGTCTAGTAGAAGAGCAGTTGTTCTGGAAGGACCCAGGGGGTATCCTACTCAGATGTTTGGACAAATCTGAAATTGGAGGAGTGATTTCTGAATCTCATGAAGGTGCTTGTGGAGGGCACAAGTACTAGAAGACAACATCATACATAATTTTAAGAGTTGGATATTATTGGCCTTCCTTGTTTGCAGATGTTTATCAGCAGGTAAGATCCTGTATCCCTTGTCAGAAGTTTGCTGGCAAATAGAAATTACTGTCTTTGCCCCTGAAACCTATTTCAGTTAGTGCTCATTTCCAGCAATGGGGTCTAGATTTTATTGGAGAAATAAACCCAGCTTCCTCAGGACAGCACCGCTGGATTCTGACTGCAACAGACTTCTTTAGCAAATGGGTGGAATCCATCCCTACTAGGAATGCTACAGACAAAGTTATCATGGAATTTATTGAAGAAAATATTCTTAGTAGATTTGGCTGTCCTCATAAATTAGTAACAGACAATGCAAAGGCTTTCAAGTCCAAAGCAATGGATGCCTTTTGTGAAAGGAATGGCATCCTACTGAAGCATTCAACTCCTTACTATCCCCAGGGTAATGGTTTGGCTGAATCCTCAAATAAGAACATCATTCAGAGTATCAAGAAGTTGCTCAAGCATAACAAGAGATCCTGGGATTCAATGCTGAAATATGCATTATGGGCTGATAGGATAACAATGAAACAAGCAATTGGAACTTCTCCCTTTTAGTTAGTTTATGATACAGAGGCATTTTTCCCTGTTCAATTGGGAATCCCAGCGATGAAGTTTCTCCAGCATTCCCAAGAGGAGCCAAATGATATGCAGAGAAGAATTTATGAAATGATAGAGTTGCAGCAGAACAAGGAAAAGGTGGATGAAAAGGCACAGTTGTACAGATTGAAGATCAAAAGCAGATTTGATAGGAACATCAAAGAAAATACTTTCTCAGTTGGTGATATGGTTCTAAGGTGGGATGCAAGGAAAGAGAAAAAAGGTAAGCATGGTAAGTTTGACAACCTCTGGTTTGGCCCTTTCCTAGTGTCTAAGGTTTTGGAGAATAATACTTTTATCCTGCAGTCTTTGGAAGGTGAGGAGTTGTCCAGTCCTGTTAATGGACGATTCCTCAAACATTTTTACAGTCTATAAGGAGTTTTTCACTTTTCATTGTACATACCGGTGTGAGTGAAGCATAATAAAGACTCCATAGGCCAATGAAAATTTTGCAGACAGGTAAATAGCAGACAGAAGGCACTGGTCTAAAGGTTCTTGAAGCCTCACAGGGAGGAATTCATCCCACAGCTGGAGCCAAATGTTAAGTTAGGAACTTGTTTCTTCAAATTTTATGTTTGATTGTCATTTTTATTCCAAGTTTGCTCATTTGCTTAAGTTTGTTCTTCTACTTCATTTAGGAAATTTTTGGTTTTAGGAGAAATTTTTGAATTTTGCCTTTAGATTTTTATTTGTTTTTGTTCCTTTAGGTTTTTGAAGGGTTCTAAAGGTCATTATGTTGAATAATGGACTCACAAATTACATCATGAACATAGTTTGTCACTTAAATTTCACTCAAAATGGAAAAAAGGGTTAAAACAACGCCAAAATTGAATGCAAATTATTCTTGTAGCGCAACCATGAAAAATTAACACAGTGGTGCTACAAGAATATCGCGCGCGCCGGAATCACCATTTTTTAGGCTGAATTTTCGCATGATTTTTATTCCTAAGTGGCTAATCGCATGTTTTAAGGATTTTGATACATGTTGTCCCAGTAATCATCATGAAAACAGATGGATTCGTGTCGTGGGAGAGATCGTGATAATCATCAGTTTGAACTCAGCATATCATGACAGATTAAGGCATAGACCGAGTTTGATGTGAGGGAAGTTATTCCTTGCATGCATTTCGAAGCTGAAGACTTAGTGGAGTGACGACATTTGCCAAAAAACTGAAGGTTGCAGTTGCAAAAGAGAGTTTGGGTTTTCACGATTACAGAGAAAATTAGGGCTTTCCCGTCCTGCCAGCTGGAAGTAAATTGAACATCTGAAGACACCTGTATACTTCAATTCGGCAATTAGACAACACAAGGAGTGGTTTTAAATGACTGCAGTAAGACATAAAGAAGGTATTCCGTGATAACCTGTTGGAGACTGCTAAATTGGGGCTTTTTTGGTAAAGTCTGTTTTGTTAAAACTGGTTAAGCAGAACGTTAATGTATGCTTTAAACAACATTCCTGTTGAAGAGATAAGGAGATTAGAAGTGTTGGTGAGTGACTAGTTGAAAAATATCAGTTTTTATTGAACATGACCTTGTCAAAGCCTGAAAATCTGGTGATGTGAAGAGCTGCACAGTCTATAGCAACCAAGGTTTCATGGATTCAATGGTTACTTGTAACTAATACAATTAGTGAGCTGAGCATATCAGGTGCTTGAAGACCTAATCTGATTACATGCTAGAAAGTTGACTGGCTTTGTTGTTAAATCCAAGTTGGGGCAGAAAATGAACAAGACATAAGGTTACTCTCATTTTCATTATAACACATGGTTGTCTTTATACAGTCCAGAGAGGGTCTAGTATCTGAATGACCTATTTGGATGATAGCTAGTTTCATTAGCAGTTTTAATGAGGAGTTTGGAGCACTCTGTGACCTAAATCACTTGAGCCTGAGGTAAAGCTTATCCTGCATTAAAAAACAAAAAGAAGCAGTCAAGGAATATTGAGGAAAGATGATTTTCAAAACCTTAGAGGTTTGAGGACGAACAAGCAGCTATTAGGTCATTGACAGAACCCTAGAAGTACACATAATTCAGCCATTGAAAGCAGATGGGTAAAAGTGGCAAAAAAAATAGGGCTGAGCCCACTGAATTAAGCTGGATTGATAAATTCCCTGGTTGTGCAGAGCTTTTCCAAAATGCTGGGTGGCTATACTTTTTCAAAAAGATCGATGGCTACAACACTGAAGTTTCTTATCAATTTGCCAAAAGCTATAACGAGGACATGATAGTTTTTGACACACTGAGGTTCAAGTTGACTGTGGAGCTGATTGCTGAAGCTACAGGAGTCAGGAATGAAGGTGAAATGTGGTTCAAAAAACTGCCTTTCACCTTTAATGCCCAAAGATACCTTCTACCTGGCACTACTCCTGACTGGAGCAAAGGAATACTTATTCAGAATTTCAGAGAGGAGTGGGTGGAGCCCATTAAAATCCTTCAAAGCTATATCACCTGTGAAGGTAGATATGCCTATGTCTTCAAATACCATTTTAGGTTTTTACAGCATTTGGTTGGTGAATCTAGAATGAGCCTTCCCTTCTTTTTGTTTAAAAGTTTACAAAAGATGTCCAACAGAGTCAAGGGGCATCGGGATCATACTTCACAATCCATCTTCCACCATGGTTTGATTAAACTCATCATTAGTACTGCTCTACAAAGGGAAGGGAAGACATGGAATTATTTCCTTTTTTGGACTGGTTTTCAAATCAAGCAAGAGGAGCAGCAAACCAAAAAGCAGGTGGATAAGGGGAAAACCCTAGTAAAGAAACTAGGTCAGAAAATCAAAGTTGAAGACAAGAAAGAGATTAAACTTGAAGAAGCACCAGAGCCCTTGAAGGATGACAATGAACCTCAAAGGTTTTCAGCTAACAGTAAGGGTAGATATTCACTGTTTACACAAAAGGAGGACCAGACTGTCCAGGATAGGGCAACAACAGAAGCTGTCATGAAGGAGAAGACTGCTGTCACAGAGCAGATTGCTATAAAAGAAGAAAACATCCAGGTTAGGCCAAGAAGCCTAATCACTATCCTATCAGAGGATGAAGGTTATCTGTTAGAGGAAGATGAATCCATTGCCAAAAATGAAGATAGGGTTGGTACATGCAAAGAATTTTCTGCTCTGGAAAACCAGACAGTCAAACCTAGGAAAAAGAAGAACATGGTTGAAGTCATGGAGTTTTCTACAGTCAAACACCAAGGAAGAAGCTTGAAAATGATGGGAGAATTGGCCCCAACTTGGAGGCCTAAAACCAAATCAAGAAATAATTTAAGGTTGAGTATGAAAAAACTGCTTAACCCTAGCTTGAATACCAAAGAGGTGACTGTTCTTGATGATGTTTCTTCAAATGAAAAACCCAAGATTGACAAAGTGAGCAGTAAAAGGAAGAAAGAAGCAGTTGTAAGAAGTTCATCTCTTCATCCTGCAAAAGAGAAAAAGCCATTACAGTCAGTAGAAGATTCATGTCACATTGAGACTAAGCTATCTGCAATATTTGTTGAATTAAGCAATGAACTGTTAAAACAACAACAGGAAAAAGAAACTGAAGTTTCTTATGATGAAGACCAACTGTTAATAGATGAAGCTATACCTAAGGAAACAGTCACTCAGGAAAAACCTAGTATTCCTGATATTTCTACAAACCTGTTACAAGAAGATGTAGACATTTTCAAGAAACTAGGTATACCATGGATGCCCAGTGGTTTACAAGATAGCACAATAGGGAAGGCTATTGATTCAGACAGGGAGAACCTGCAAAGAACTATTAAACAATATAGACACCAAATGGATTACCTGCAGGACACTAATGATGGCCTCATCCTAGCTAATAAAAGGCTCAGGGAGGATTTACAGGAAGTCAATGAACATTATCAAGAGATAATAGCAGTTTCTAAGGAGGCTCTGAAGAGAAAAAGAAGCACTGATGTGCAATGTACAGAGCTGAAGTAGACTGTCAGAGACTTGCAACAGCAGAATGAAGAACTCACAAGAAGGGTAGCTGATATGAAAGATGAGCAGAAGAGAGCCAGGAAGAAAGCCCAAGCTTTGGATGGAATAGCCTTGCTAGCTGAAGCTGCAAAGGACCTTTGAGTTTGTCAGTTATTCAGTTATGTCTTTTTGAGAAACACTTTAGTTAGTTAGTTGTTTACTATGTTTTGAAAAATATCATATTTTGTAAATTGTAATTTAACTTTATCTCATCGAGTAGTTATCTGAAGACCGTTAGGGTTTTAACCCTAACTGATTTTTGTTGAGGAATAATATTTAGATAGATGAGAAAGACATAAGTGGGGTTCAATTTTTGGAGGACTTCAGGAGGTCTTTTGGACTTATTTGTGAGCTAAGTATCATAATTCTCATATGTATTTGATGACAGATTATGAAATATATGACACTTTATACCCTTCAGTATATGTTTTAGCTTCATTTTGAGTTTGTTTAGCTACTTGACTGATATATTCATTGCTGGTTCATGGTTTCTTTACTTGTAATGCTTGTCAGTCCTGAATGAACTTTAAGATTATATTCTGATTGATACTTGTTGATTATATTATGCGTCTATGTCTTTACTTGCTTATGATTCAGTTCTTTTTTAGCTCATGAGTGTATTCCCTGTTGGTCACCAAATTTACAACCAAGAAAACATTCCAGAAACCCTAAAACCTAGTTTACTTTATTGAGTTTTTTGAGATTGTGTTGGCTTGTTTCTTCATAGCCTTGGAAACAATTTCTGGCACAAACACTCTCGTTGTTGCAAGGACTTCTGAAACTGGAGTAAGCTCTCCATAGTTACATCACCAAGTTTTGTACTGCCAAAATGTTTTGGTGTGCTGACCTTTTTACCCTTGACTTTGGAAGGATTTTTGTGTGCTGACCTTTTTACGCTTGACTCTTGATTCTTCTGGTGTGCAGATCTGTTTACCCTTGAATGTTGATTCTTCTAGTGTATAGACTTGTTTACCCTTGACTGTTGATTGTTTTCCTCTTCCATCTCTTTTAGCATTGAGAGTTGTTGAAATCCTTTCAATTCTCTTAGTTTTTAGCAACTCATTTTTTAAATTGTTTTATTCAATTTTTCCAATCTTGTTTCATATTCCGCAGTCTCATTTTGCTGTTTAATGATCATTTCTCTCATTTTATTTTCAAACTCAACCTCCAAACCTGCAATAAATGTTTCTTTATGCTTCAATTATTGTTGAAGTTTTTCTTCCTTACCAAATACAGTCTTCAGTGGTGGCATGTTCAAAACTTCAGGCCTATT
The DNA here is from genome assembly GCA_001517045.1 of Pseudotsuga menziesii. NCBI lineage: Eukaryota > Viridiplantae > Streptophyta > Pinopsida > Pinales > Pinaceae > Pseudotsuga > Pseudotsuga menziesii. The sequence continues at coordinate 214,499 of LPNX010540916.1, forward strand.
TTTCATCTCATTTTCAAGTCTCCATATAGTTTCCTCATCTTTTTTATTTTGATCTTGAAACATGTATTTCAGTTTGTCAAGGTCAGAAATCGATCCTTCTAAAACTATGGTAAATTTAGAACATTGATCCTTAATAAGTTTATCCTTCTGGGCAATTATTTTTTTAGTTTCCACAATTTTTTTTCTGTAAACCTGTAACACGATGTACCAAATCAAGAATTTGGACATCCTTAGTTCTGCACAATTCATCACTAGCTGTGAAGGAATCCTCCCACAAGGTAGATTGTTCTTTGAAATACACCATTCTATCAAATAAAGAAAAAAACAAATCTACCATCAAAATAATATTTGGCATGAATTAGGTTTTCATCACTAGTCAGTGAATGATCGATATCATTGTTCACAAATTCCTCCCATTAATCTGCATTTTCATTTCCATGCATTCTAGCCAAAGTTGTGACAACAACATCTTCTTCAGGGGAAAGTGAAGGCATGTCGTTTCCCATATATTCCATATTGTCCTCGAAAGGTTGTCCATGGACTGTGTATGTAGTGATAGTAGAAACTCCTTCTACATTGTTCTTTAAAGACGGTTGAGGTAATTCCTCATTTTTTTGTTGTTCTTTAGGCTTCCTAATGCATGTTCTAATAGAATTTGACCCTACAACATTGGGTCGACATAAATCAATAATTTTTTGTAGTGTGCCTAGGTTACTAAACTTGACCCTCTTCATTTTACTATCTTGCAATACAGAGTGCAATTTCCTAGCCAGGAGATGAGGGACATCTATGACCATGTCTTCAACGCAGTGTATGGCCAACTTCATGCAATCAACCGAAATATCATGCCACTTGTGGTGATTCACAATGGTCCTAAGGATAATCTGAATCAGGGTTTTGTATATTCCTTGAGAAACATATTCCATTTTTAGACCATTCCTGGGAACAACAACCCATTTCCCACAAATTTTACTAGCTATCTAAATCTTTTCTAGCTTGGGGGTTTTCCATGAGTTTAACATTGCCCCCTCTCTTCGTGGAATTTTGGTTGCTCTGGAAACCCAATCAGGGTCTAGATGAACCCTCTTCCCAAAAATATGCAATTCCATATCCCCATGATCGTAACTATAGATGGCATCATCTATCTCGTCATTTTGGAAATTAAAATGTCCAAAAATAAACCTATCGGCCACTCCTGCTCTTAAAAGGATATTTAACATACCAGTTGGCCATATGCTTGTATCATTCCATTCATCAACATTCTCTTGGAATTTTTTCACTGTGAACCGTTCAACCTGGGAACCCCGTGCTTCTCCTAATGCCATGGTAGAGAAGGTCCCTATGTTTGTTTCCATGGTGCAAGACACCCTTGTTTCATCTGTTTCCATAGTATGCGATGACCCAATTTCAATTGCGGTTGTGGTTGGTTTGGTATGCATGTTGAGGAATGCACGCTGAGGAATGAAAGCTTAGGAGTGCATGTTGAGGAATGCACGTTGAGGAATCCAAGCTTAGGAATGCACGCAAATGAGTTTTTTTTAATTGATTTCATGTATATTGTTTTTTTTTCACAAATTCAGGTATATTCGGTTATGACGTCAATTCCCTATATCATATTAAATAAATATTTTTCATAAAATACATAAACTTATCTTGGCCTCAATTGAGTTAAGAAATCAGCTTACTATTATTGTTATTTATTGCATATGAATTTGTTTCTTGATGCAAGCTTATTCCTTTAAATATTTAATTTTGGTCATTTTGTTATTCTTGCTACAATGTGAAAAATAAATTATATTAATGTTAAAGATGATCAAAAGTGATCATTGGAACTACCAATTACATCATGTAGAAAACCTTAATGGAGTGCCTTAAGCAACTTCTAGCTATTGACATTAAAAGTCAAAGCATCTAGATAGAAGATGTTACCGACTCATATAGTTGTCATAAGATTAAGTTATCAAAACCCCCAATCAATCACTATAAAGCTCCTGAAACCTATCTGACTTATCATATAGAGTATAGATTATAGCCATGAAGGTATCCTTTGTAATCTTGGTTCATAGTTGGTTTATAGAGATTGAAAGAAAATTTGTATGTGATGCTCTCCCATGTGATCTTGTGGGGATGAATTCCAAGCTTATGGGTCAGTACATTGACTTTGTTGCTGATAGATTGTTGGTGACTATGATCTGAGTTTTTATATTTTGTACTCATTGAAATCATTGCATTCTTATGATTCATCTATTGATTCAGTAGTGCTATTGTGGGGTTGGTCAGGGCTTGATTTGTAAATTATTTTTGTGATGCATTCAGGTTGCATTGTGCCGTGCTAAAGTTTTGCATGTGCTACATAACTGTCTTTTGCCAAGGGAAAAAAAAGACAAATGTAGGGGTTAGATACCCAATGGGTAGAGGCCAACAAGGTGAATCCATCAAGACCACTTTCATCTTTTGGAACTTCTTTCTCTCTCCTCGGCAGTCATTTTTCTGGAGCGATGCAATTATGGCTGAGAGGCACTTTTGGCAGATTGATATCTTCTTCCCGAAAGACATTTTGTCTAGGATAATGATGTGGTTGGATGCACCATACGACACTCTAGAGATCCACACTCTCATAATGTTTTTATCATCATTCAATGAGCTGTGGTGGGAATTTCCCTACGGCCAGTTAGGAATATTTTACCAATAATTCCATAGACAATTTTTTATCTTCTCCTAGGCTTGGTCTAGTTTCCCTAAACCACAGTTGTGGTATGTCCATAAATTCTTCTTTAGGGTCTCTTTGGACAAATTAAGACTATGGTTGAGTAGAGAAAACAACACCCTACAATATCTGCATGTGCCGTGGGCATTTTCTTCAACACACAATTTGTGGTGGGCATCCTATTAAGGCTACTTGGACCAATTTTCCCATACTTAGCCAATTTCCTGATTTTCACTAATTTGCTGTATTTCTCCAGAATGATGTCATAATGCAAAAATGATTTCATCTTCATGCCACATCATCATCTATGCCATTCCATGCCATGCCAACATCATCCTTATTGCGGGCTTCAACCTTAATGCGGGCATCACTTAGCCCCTTTACAACACTTAGCCATTTTTCCTTTGTCTTTAGTATGCAAAATAAGAATTCTCTTTTATTTTGGCAGGTTGATATTTTCCTTATCTGATCACAATAAGAAAAACCAAGAGCATGGCTAAATAGACATTTCAAAAATGTATAGGACCATATCATCTGATGAATTTTATTATCAAAGGAACACACCCTTGCAGACATTTCCAAATGGTCTCTCAAACTCTTTGTCTAACATTGAACTAGTTCTCTTCAAACCCTAGGTCACCAATGCGATTTCATTTTTCCGTCAAACTTGGCAAGTGAGATGCCCAATGGGTAGAGGCCAACAAGGTGAATCCATTAAGACCACTTTCATATTCTGGAGCTTCTTTCTCTCTCCTCGGTGGGCATTTTTCTGGAGCAATATGGATGAGAGACGCTTTTGGCAGATTGATATCTTCTTCCTGAAAGAATTTTTGGTCAGGCTAATGATATGGTTGGATGCACCATACAAAACTCTAGAGATACACATTCTTGGAATATTTTTATCATCATGCTATGAGCTATGGCAGGAATTTCCCTAATGCCAGTTAGGCATATTTTACCAATAGTTCCATACTTAGACAATTTTTGATATTCTCCTAGGCTTGGTATAATTTCCCTAAACCACAGTTGTGGTAGGTCCATAAATTATTCTTCAGGGTCTCTTTGGACAAAATGAGAATATGGTTGAGTAGACAAAACAACACCCTACAATCTCCCCATTTGTTGCAGGCATTTTCTTCAACAAACCATTTGTGGCGGGCACCCTCTTAAGGCTACTTGGACCAATTTTCCCTTAGCCAATTTCCTGATTTTCACTAATTTGTCGTATTTCTCCATAGTGATGTCATAATGCAACAATGATTTCATCTTCTTGCCACATCATCATCCTTGCCATGCCATGCCATGCCACATCATCATCTATTCCATAGTGGTGTTGTAGGTTTAGGTTAGACACGTACAGGAACCAACAAGATATCTCAGTCTCCAAGAGTGAAGACCCCTCAACCTTAGAGGCTGTAAGAAGGACAAGGTTTACATAGGAAGCCCCAAATATGAACAAGGTAATGGTCTTGCAGTAGTGGGAAAGTGCAGTCCAATTCTAGTGGTCACAAAACAATCAGAACCGAGCTAAATGAATGTCAAACAATCCACGACTCAGCTAGGAAGAGCCACCACAATCCACGGGAAGCCCTAGAGAAAACCAATTTTTTTACAGAATTTTTAAAATTTTGTAGCATAGGAACCACTATTTTGATTTCTGTCAATAACTAAACCATAGAATGCGTATTACACTTACTAAGTATATGATAAAACTTCGTACAAAATGCAACATAAAATGCGTATTACACTTAAAATTTTGTAGCAGAGGAACCACTATTTTGATTTCTCTCAATAAAGAAACCACTAAATGTTTTTAGTGTTTGTTGTTTTCAATTTTTATGTTCTTTTCATGAAAGCATGTATAAAATACCTATAATAACGCAGAACGCATAACACAGAACAACAATGCAGTGAAACTTAAGTTACACCTCACACAGATCACCTCAATATATCCCAACAACTTAGCTTCAACTTTCATGGTTTTGAATACCAGAATCAAATGAAGTAAACGTTGGCCTGTGCAAAAAGAAAACGCCGCGCTTTTCTGGCAAAACTATTTGTGGGAGATAAAATGTGAAAAGTTATGTTAGGGGTCCCATTTTTTATTTTCTTTTAATTTCGTTTTTTTTGGTAAATTTAATTTCATTTTTTTGGGTATAGATAGCAAAAACACCCGAGTTTTCTCCTAAGGTTTTCAATGAAAAGGGGAAGGACCCTGGTACTGGGAGTCATGTAGGTGGAACAAAGGAAGAAAGGAGGGAACCAAAGAAATGCATCAAAAGGACATGAAATATTAGCCTATTGTGGTGGATGACATGAAGTTAAATAATGTAATAAGCATGGATACTAAGGCATTGAATGTGAGGTTTATTTTTAGAAGGATGGGGAAAATGAGTTTGTTTCAATGGATTCAAGTGCATTAGTAATCAATTTTATCTACCACATAAGGGATTTCATTTTCATCCGAGGTTAGATGTTGAGGTTACATCCAAACATAGTATTATTTCTAGTAGGTATCTACTGCATTTATACCTAGGGATATTAGAATAATGAGAAGAGAAATACGATGTTACATTTAATCTATATGCTCTCCATAAGTTTGACAATTCAATACATTGGATAAGGTCCTACCTGGAGAAAACCTATAAGAACCTATATAATCCTTTTAAATATTAAGAATTTTTATCATTAGTACCTCTTCCAACCATATGCAATTCTTATAAAGATAAAAGGAATTTGAACCATAGCCTATGTTTTTTAGACCAGTATTATACCCGTGAAACTATTCTCCTAATGGAAATCTGATAACTTGCTTGATGGACCATATGAATATGATGTGACCCCCATCTCCTTATAAGTATAGTTTTTAACCTACAATGTCAACCCTCTATATCTTTATAATTATCAATCAAATTATAGGTATATACCTAGTATTGTAGGTGTTAAAGATGGAAAGGACACCTTTCTAATTCCTACAACACTTGTTATATGAATTAGTGAACCATGACAATCTTGTAGCTATATTAGAGAAAAAAATGGCTATATAGATCCAAAATTTCATCTAATCTATCCTTAAGTATTCCCTTAACCATCATCCCTAACTGGAAATGATTGACACCAAATAACATATACTACCTTGAATAATGGACATTGCAAAGGAGGAAAAGTTGTCATTTAGCTTGCACTAGTGGATCATATGAAGGAAAATGGTTGCGATCAATCAAATATTCATACTTACAATCCTTTTATGAATGGATTTCACAAGGAAAATGACTTGATACAAATAAGGAGGTTGAGAGGGTATACCATGAAATTGTCCATGTATATTAGCCTATTGTGGTGGATGGCATGAAGTCAAATAATGTAATAACCATGGCTTATAATGGATTGACTGTGATGTTTATTTGTATAAGGATGGGGGTAGTGAGTTTGTTTCAATGGATTCAAGTGCACTATTAATCAATTTTAGCTTACCACATAAGGGATGTCATTTTCATATGAGGTTAGATGTTGAGGTTACAATATCCAAACATAGTATTATTTCTAGTCGGTATCTACTGCATTTATACCTAGGTGGATTTATCGGTTACTTGATCAAATTACTTATATATCATTCAAGGTCCCATGTCAATAAGTAAGGATACATAAGGATAAAATAACTGTACTAAATTAGTCTATTTCCATAGACTCTGTTATGATTCTGCACAAGATATTTTCTCTTTTATATGCTATTTGTAACTACTGGCATCATGATATGAATAATTATTGTTTCTTTCCTTACTAAGAGATCTATCATATGCATTCAAACAATTATTTCTTGTTTTTTTCTTGGTTGGATTTATGATCTCTCTTCTCATGGAGACCATATGAGCTAAAATTTCAATGGTGGTATGCCTTACAAATCTACTTTCTTAATTGACATATCAATTAGGTAATCTGGGATATTAGAATAATGAGAAGAGATATATGATGTTACATGTAATATATATGCTCTCCATAAGTTTGAAAATTCATTAATACATTGGTTAAGGTCCTACCTGGAGAAAACCTACAAGAACCTACATAAACCTGTTAAATATTAAGAATTTTTATCATTAGTACCTCTTCCAACCATATGCATTTCTTATAAAGATAAAAGGAATTTGAACCATTAACCTATGTTTTTTAGACCAGTATTATACCATTGAACTATTCTCCTAATGAAAATATGATAACTTGCTTGATGGACCATATGAATATGATGTGACCCCCATCTCCTTATAAGTATAGTTTTTAACCTACAATGTCAACCCTCCATATCTTTATAATTATCAAACAAATTATAGGTATATACCTGGTATTGTAGGCGTTAATGATGGAAAGGACACCTTTCTAATTCCTACAACACTTGTTATATGAATTAGTGAACCATGACAATCTTGTAGCTAGATCAAAGAAAAATATGGCTATATAGATCCAAAATTTCATCTAATATATCCTTAAGTATTCCCTTAACCATCATCCCTAATTGAAAATAATTGACATCAAATGAAGTAACATATACTACCTTGAATAATGGACATTGCAAAGGAGGCAAAGTTGTCATTTATCTTGCACTAGTGGAGCATATGAAGGGAAATGGTTGTGATCAACTAAATATTCATACTTGCAATCCTTTGATGAATGGATTTCACAAGGAAAATTAGTTGATACAAATAGGGAGGTTGAGAGGGTATACCATGAAATCGACCATGTATATTGGCCTATTGTGGTGGATGGCATGAAGTTAAATATAGTAATAACCATGGCTTATAATGCATTGATTGCAAGGTTTATTTGTAGAAGGATGGGGGCAGTGAGTTTGTTTGAATGGATTCAAGTGCAATAGTAATCAATTTTAGCTTACCACATAAGGGATTCCATTTTCATCTAAGGTTAGATGTTGAGGTTACAATATCCAAACATAGTATTATTTCTAGTTGGTATCTACTACATTTTTACCTAGGTGGATTTACCGGTTACTTGATCAAATTACTTATATATCATTCAGGGTCCCATGTCAATTAGTAAGGATACCACAAGGATAAAATAATTGTACTAAATTAGTCTATTTCCATAGACTCTCTTATGATTCTACACAAAATATTTTCTCTTTTATCTGCTATTTGTAACTACTGGCATCATGATATGAATCATTATTGTTTCTTGCCTTACTAAGAGATCTATTATATGCATTCAAACAATTATTTCTTGTTTTTTTATTGGTTGGATTTATGATCTCTCTTCTCATGGAGATCACATGAGCTAAAATTTCAATGGTGGTATTCCTTACAAATCTACTTTCTTAATTGACATATCAATTAGGTAACCTGGGATATTAGAATAACGAGAAGAGATATACGATGTTACATTTAATCTATATGCTCTCCATAAGTTTGACAATTCATTAATATATTGGTTAAGGTCCTACATGGAGAAAACCTACAAGAACCTACATAAACATTTTAATATTAATTTTTTAATCATTAGTACCTCTTCCAAACATATGCAATTCTTATAAAGATAAAAGGAATTTGAACCATTAACCTGTGTTTTTTAGATCAATATTATACAATTGAAACTATTCTCCTAATGAAAATATGATAACTTGTTTGATGGACCATATGAATATGATGTGACCCCCATCTACTTATAAGTATAGTTTTTAACCTACAATGCCAACCCTCCATCTCTTTATAGTTATCAAACAAATTATAGGTATATACCTAGTATTGTAGGTGTTAAGGATGGAAAGGACACCTTTCTAATTCCTACAACACTTGTTATATGAATTGGTGAACCATGACAATCTTGTAGCTAGATTAGAGAAAAAGATGGCTATATAGATCCAAAATTTCATCTAATCTATCCTTAAGTATTCCCTTAACCACCATCCCTAACTAAAAATTATTGACACCAAATGAAGTAACATATATTACCTTGAATAACAGACATTGCAAAGGAGGCAAAGCTGTCATTTATCTTGCACTAGTGGAGCATATGAAGGAAAATGGTTGTGATCAACCAAATATTCATACTCACAATCCTTTGATGAATTGATTTCACAATGAAAATGACTTGATACAAATAAGGAGTTTGAGAGGGTATACCATGAAATTGACCATGTATATTAGCCTATTGTGGTGGATGACATGAAGTTAAATAATGTAATAACCATGGATTATAATGCAATGCTTGTGAGGTTTATTTGTAGAAGGATGGGGGCAGTGATTTTGTTTCAATGAATTCAAGTGCACTAGTAATCAATTTTAGCTTACCACATAAGGGATTCCATTTTCATCTGAGGTTAGATGTTGAGGTTACAATATCCAAACATAGTATTATTTCTAGTCGGCATCTACTGCATTTATACCTAGGTGGATTTACCGGTTACTTGATCAAATTACTTATATATCATTCAAGGTCCCATGTCAATAAGTAAGGATACCATAAAGATAAAATAATTGCACTAAATTAGTCTATTTTCATAGACTCTCTTATGATTCTACACAATATATTTTCTCTTTTATCTACTATTTGTAACTACTGGCATCATGATATGAATCATTATTGTTTCTTGCCTTACTAAGAGATCTATCATATACATTCAAACAATTACTTCTTGTGTTTTTCTTGGTTGGATTTATGATCTCTCTTCTCATGGAGATCATATGAGCTAAACTTTCAATGGTGGTAAGCCTTACAAATCTACTTTCTTAATTGGCATATCAATTAGGTAACCCGAGATATTAGAATAATGAGAAGAGATATACGTTGTTACATTTAATCTATATGCTCTCCATAAGTTTGACAATTCATTAATACATTGGTTAAGGCCCTACCTGGAGAAAACCTACAAGAACCTATATAATCCTTTTAAATATTAATATTTTTTATCATTATTACCTCTTCCAACCATATATAATTCTTATAAAGATAAAAGGAATTTGAACCATTAACCTATGTTTTTTAGACCAGTATTATACCATTGAAACTATTCTCCTAATGAAAATCTGATTACTTGCTTGATGGACCATATGGATATGATGTGACCCCCATCTCCTTATAAGTATAATTTATAACCTACAATGTCAACCCTCCATCTCTTTATAATTATCAAGCAAATTATAGGTATATACCTAGTATTGTAGGTGTTAATGATGGAAATGGCACCTTTCTAATTCCTACAACACTTGTTATATGAATTAGTGAACCATGACAATCTTGTAGCTAGATCAGAGAAAAATATGGCCACATAGATCCAAAATTTCATCCAATATATATATATACTTAAGTATTCCCTTAACCATCATCCCTAACTGAAAATGATTGACACCAAATGAAGTAACATATACTTCCTTGAATAATGGACATTGCAAAGGAGGAAAAGTTGTCATTTATCTTGCACTAGTGGAGCATATGAAGGAAAATGGTTGTGATCAACCAAATATTCATACTTGCAATCCTTTGATGAATGGATTTCACAAGGAAAATGACTTGATACAAATAAGGGGGTTGAGAGGGTATACCATGAAATCAACCATGTATATTAGCCTATTGTGGTGGATGACATGAAGTTAAATAATGTAATAACCATGGCTTATAATGCATTGATTGTGAGGTTTATTTGTAGAAGGATGGGGACAATGAGTTTGTTTCAATGAATTCAAGTGCACTAGTAATAAATTTTAGCTTACCACCTAAGGGATGCCATTTTCATATGAGGTTAGATGTTTAGGTTACAATATCCAAACATAGTATTATTTCTAGTCAGTATCTACTGCATTTATACCTAGGTGGATTTACCAATTACTTGATAAAAATACTTATATATCATTCAAGGTCCCATGTCAATAAGTAAGGATACCATAAGGATAAAATAATTGTACTAAATTATTCTATTTCCATAGACTCTCTTATGATTCTACACAAGATATTGTCTCTTTTATCTGCTATTTGTAACTACTGGCATGATATGACTCATTATTGTTTCTTGCATTACTAAGATATCTATCATATGCATTCAAACAATTATTTCTTGTTTTTTTCTTGGTTGGATTTATGATCTCTCTTATTATGGAAATCCTATGAGCTAAAATTTCTATGGTGGTATGCCTTACAAATCTACTTTATTAATTGACATATCAATTAGGTAACCATGGATATTAGAATAATGAGAAGAGATATACGGTTTTACATTTAATCATGTGATGCCGATCTATAGCCTCCACCTCATTTATGTATTTGCATTGTTCAATGAACCATTTTAGTGGCAGAAGTGTAGTATTTTTTATAGATGCCTGCATGGGAATTTCTATTTAATTAGGTCATTGGAGAGTCAACGACAGGTGGCATATGAAATTATTGAACCAAGTGATATCTAATAATGTTATGGCCATTGTACTGCACCTTTGACTAATTTACTCACTCCCAAGTGAGATTTATTGAGCTCTAAAGGAAATGAAGTTTCCCATACCTTCCAATCCATTAAATGAGGTGATCGAAGCCAGTTCTAACTCCTCCTAAAAATACATTGATATGTTAAAATGGTGGTGACAACTTTAACATCTTGATATCCTATCATACTAACAACATATATTAATTAGTATACAGGTTGGGATATCTCCACATTAGAAACATATTTATATCTAACCCATAGATCCTCCCTACGACGTAAGTTATAAATATCCTTGACAAGCACTAGAATAGAAGCTAGAAACGCTTATGCAATAATTAAAATAAGAATATAAGAAACTAGGACTCCCTAGTGCCATCCCCATACCATGTTAGATAATAAGGTTTATCCTGAGGGGGTCTTCCTATGAGTCTAACAAGTAACAATATTATATTATACCTAGGATTATACTCTCATGCCATGGTTATACATACAACACATTTTCAGGCCCATCCATATATAAGATGATATAGATTCATGCATATTATCTTTTTCATCTTTTTTGGTTTTTATGTTTTTGAAAAAAAAGGAGTAACAAAGGGGCCAATTTCATCTTGTGGAGGCTGTATTCTTCATTTGTTGGCTGTGTTTGGATTGCATGGGCCATGCCATTGTCTGGAGAGGACATAGTCTTGTTTTTCAGGACAATTTACTTTATGTTGGATGCATATCCTTATAGTTCCACATCTACAGTGATCCCTACACTTCATCTGGGACAATATAAAGGGTTTTTATAGCCAAAAAGGGAGTTGCAATCCATATTGACACCTACAAGAATCTACTACAACAGTGTTGGGTAATCTCATTGTAGTCTTCCTTCTTGTTACGATTGTGTATAACATTTCTGGGTAGTGAAGGAGGGCGCTGCAACATAATAAGGGAGTATGAGAAGAAGACGAATTGGTTTATTTTGAGGAGCTGGTAGGGCAGACACCAAAGAAAAATATAGACACCAAATCTCACTTCCATAAATCATTGTGCATGCCCAGGGTGCTACAGGTTAGAGTTAAAGTAATTTCAGATTTGCTTGTCCACCTTAGAACTACTGTTACAATCACTGTAAACTCAAAGCTATATGAATATGATATTTAGGGTTTATTTTCCTTGTTATTTATGCAAAGCAATATCTATTGCATTTACTGTTCACTGTTAGCACTACGAAAATCAAGACCTGAAAATTATAGCCAATATACAAGCCAAACATTACACATATGATGGCACTGATTTGTGTATAGACTTCAAAACCCTTGAGATCTAAAACAAAATATCTGTTTTAAACAACTTTCTGCACTGTCTAACTTTCTTTCGTAGAGAAATTCTAGGTTTTTGCACGTTCCCTTCTGCTACAGAATCCTTTCTGGAAGGCGAGAATCGAAAGTCAGCTTTTCGACTTTCGACACTTCTGAAACAAGAGTTTCTACAGAATGCTTCTTCCCCGCCGTCGATATCGATCATTGATCTATCAATTTCGCGGCCAGCCTGAGTGTTCGTACAAATTAATTTTTCACGTAGCAAAATGGCTTTCTGATCGTTCGATCAGTGTCCCCACCAAATCAATGAAGGATTCCAAAATTTATTAAGCGCATTTCATAGAATATCGCAAACATGAAAAGTTTTCCAAAGCTTGCAAATTCTCTCGGAGATATCACTATAAACCGTCAATATTCCCCACGATCAATCCCCACTCTATGATCTTGTTTTATTTGAGCGATTGGTTAAGGTTTAACCCTCCACAAATCTTCATTTAATTGATCACTGACAACATCAATTCTTCTCTGCAATTCAGAAACTATGGAAATCCAAAGCCAGAGAATTTATTTACAGGGTTATAGGGAGTGAGTGAGGGATGAATTCATACTTCTCTAGAACTATATGAAGAAATCAAATCCATCAAAATCACACATAGAGTCCAATCCTCTGTTCTTTATTCAATTCACCAGAAATTCAAATACACACAGATAATTCTACTTGTTCACTCCTCGCTCACTCTTTTGTGCACCTCTCATTCCTCCATTCATGCTATGTGTAATTTCTCTCCCTCTCAAGATCTATGAGCTAATCAAAGCTTCTTTGAGCTATCCTCAAACCTCTATGACCTATCCTAAGCTATGTGAGCTAACCTAAAGTTCTCCGATCGAACAAGCTCTATAAGCTAACTAAGCTGCTAACTCGAACTGATTTAAATACAAGAGGATTTTGGTTCCAGATCCTATAACAAAGGAGTACAGTCCTTATTGATATCTGCTAACCCTATGACTCACAACTAACTCAATCCTAACTATTACATGTGGAAAAGGATCTACATTCCTTAGCCATTTTATTCAGCTTTTACAAAATAAAGAAAATTATAAATGTACGAGACCCTGCGTCTCTTAAGAGTTCCCTTAATCTTGTGAAGTCATGAATGACTTCGCCCTCTTGAGCCTATGCTCCTGTATCAACAATTCAGCAGTACATTGAATACAAAAACCAACTAAGACTATTTGGCACAACTCAGTGGTATTTTTGACAAGTGTTTTTACGAAATCCCTTAACCAAATTACATAAGCAAATAAGCCAAAAAAATCAGCAGGATCTGATGGGGGTCATTACAATTTACTATTCAAAGCATATCCCCCTTGTATAAAAATTGAACCCTCTCACTTCCTTTAGATAAATATTGTTCATTGGTCACTGTCTCATCATGTTGAGTGGAGATGAGAACTATGTGAATGCGTAGAGGAACTATGGACCACTCTCATTTTTGTACTCAATGGTTACTTTTGTTTTTCCATTAGGCCTCAACCAAGAGTAGGTTCCATTATTTTTGACCTCTATGAGCTTTGATCCCAGGTTGGTATCCAGCACATGGGTGAGAGGCATAAAATCAGGGGTTTCATTAGTTGCATAACTAGTCCAATAAAGGGTATCAACCCACGTACTAGAACTCACACAGACTTCCATCCATACTAAAATATCACGACCTAGTCAAGCAATACACAATTAGGCCACCAACAAATTTACACACCCTCACGACACCCTTAGTAACCCACAGTAGGTCATGGTACCTTCATACACATGTTTGGGAACCTTAAGAGTCCTCAAGGCACTTTAAGCCAGTCACAACAATCCTAGAAGGCTTAATACATGTCACAACAACCCTTAGCAGGCTCAAGACAGGTCATGGTTTTCTCTAGAAAGATTTAGCAGAATTTACACATATGAAAATGACGCAAACAGGAACCACAAACTGAATATGAACGCTGTGATGAATCTCAAAAACTCAAAAAAACTTTTCATTAACACTTCCAAGAAAGTTTACAAAGCTACAATCTGAGCACAAAGGCTTCAAAAATGAAAGTCGAACCCTTCCTCCTCCATAGAGGTTACATTTATAATGCAATTTACCCCCGAGACGTATCTCAAAACAAGGAATCAAAATTAGTTACATTGTGGGAATCAAACCCGAAAGTACGTCTTAAATCCTAACAAACTCTGACATGGCAGATGTGTCGTTCCCACAATTTTTTTAGGAAGGCACGTTGTGTTGCGTGTGACTAATCAAAAGGGAAATCTCAACATCTGGGACTTTCTATCTTGCTTGATGAAAATGATAACTTCGGGCATATTTTTAACAGACTATGGCTGACTCAGCTGCTAGTGGGACTTCCAGGCTGATGATTTCTCACTCTATGTATATCTTTCCATTATTGATCTGTAGGGGTGGCCATATCAAATAGCTCCTTTAGGATAACATCCAGGTCAATCAGGGGGCTATCACCAATAGTAGAGAGATATGATTTGATAGGCATTAATTGAGCCAACAGATCAAAGTCCTCACTGAGTTTATTGATGATTACCTCTGCCTTTAGCCCACCATTCATACCCTCAAAATTTGCATGGTTTAGTCTTGCTTGGTTCAACAGTTCGACATATTTTCTTTGAGGGATCAGCTTCCCCTCTAGACCCCAAAAATCAGGCAACCCTTTCTGAAATAGGGGCTGGAACAATTTGTTGAAATTTTCTACCCCTTGCTAAATAATGTTAATCCTAGTAAGTGCATCCTGCAACATGATGTGCTTTGTGGTCATCCTCCTTGCTGCCACCAGAACTGATATCATGTCAATAATTCCTAGGGAAATTAGTTCTTCCCCAAAGGTTGAGTTTAGAACAACAATTGCCTTTTAGGCCTCCTCCCTAGGACTTTGTGCTAGACTTTCCTGTAGGAATTTAAATCTTCTGCTTGCTACCATAGCAGCATGTTTATGCTCATCCACCATGACCAAATGATTTTCTAATGGGGGAGTCTCCTTTACCACTCCATTCCAAAGCAAATGTTTATCCTCTTGCAGGGGAATTCGACCTATGACCCTTTCCTCAAACCTGGTTACCTTCTCTTTGAGTTACTTTATCTCTTCAGCAGAGTCTTCAATTTCTTTAGCATTGATCCTTTCCTTGAGATCTTGATTGGCCTCCTTCAATTGAGTGATTTCTAGGTCCTTCAGAGACATTTTAGACATATCTTTGATCGCCAGAGCAGTGGGTGATCTGTCCTCATGGATGCTATAGTCATTTAATTCATCAATTATCTTCTGCATCTTTTTCTTCTCTTCTTCCCATGTGCACTTGTTAGCCTCCAACACAACAAGGCTACCTTTCAGATCCAAAACTTCATTCTGCAATGTCTCAATCTCCCCTTGTAACTGCAGGGTCTGAGGAGGTAGCTGGATGTCTTTCATAGGTGTCTTGCTTTTATTTTTTTAAGCCTGTATCTTGGCCAACGACTTAGCTGGTAAAGTAGGATTCTTTGTTTCCATTGGATGCTCAGATGTAAGGGGCTGCTGTAAAGCGTTCTGTGCTGTTAGGTCTACCACTTGGTCCTTTAAGAGTTTCACCTACAGGTTCCAGGCCTTGTTTGTTGCTTTTTCCTGCTTCAATTGGGTCTCTAGTTTAACCACCATTTGCTGCAATTTGAGATGGGCTAACGCCTCCTTATTCATATCGGCATAGATGGGATCACTAACTCCCTTATGGAACACAATATTATCTGGGATTGAGAACTGATCCATCTTGAACTCGATATCTGAAATTCCTTCCTCATTAGTGATGGCTAGGTTCAGTGATTTTGTTGTAAGTTTCCTGGCAGAAGTGAAAGAGACTTTGCTTCCTGATAGCTTGCTTAGCTCCTTGGACTACTTCTGAGTCTCAGCCTTGGATTTCTCTTTGAGCTTCCCATAGGTGGTCAACATTTTCTTTTTCAGTCTTAAATTTCCCTTCAACAATAGAGGAAAAAGAATACTTCTAATAATTGAGTAGAGACTCCTCACCCCCTTTATTCATTGATTGTGTGGTTCTTTGGGGATTTCTCTCTGAGTGTGGAGTGGATGGATTTACAACCACTAGTTGATGCACGATCACCATCTGATTTACAACGTTTCCCCCGGTAGGGTTTACTGAATCAAGCTCCTCCTCTATCATTGTCTTGAGGGAATCATATTCAAAATTAAACTCCTGCTCCATGTTGATTATGTCCTCCTCTATGTCTGTCCTAGGCTTCTTTCTAGGGGTTTGTTCATCACATTCCATATCCTCTACCTATGACCGAGACCTTCTGCTACAACCATCACCGTTTAGGGGCAAAGGAGTAGTTGGGACCATACCTTGCACTTATTTAAGAGCCTGGATTTTTTCTGCTGGAGTGCAATCAAAATCATATGCAAGAGAATTTGCCTCCTGGGACAAGTTGGGGATCTTGGAGTGAATAAAGACTAACCTCTTCACGTTGACCCTCCTCTGGGAAATGATCCCCTTAGGATCATAATTCTATCCATGAGTCACTTGAAACTTCATGGCCTTCAAAACTTTCTCCACCATTGGTAGCGCTGTTGGCTTGTTCATAATGAAGGGCCCAAAATTAATAGGGTATTTGATCCAAGAGTCCTTCCTGTGAGCAGTAAAATGCTCCTCATTAGTAGAAATCCTCTGCATGATCAATTCTAGTGTGAATACTGAGGGATTTAGGTAAACTGGTAGCATGAAAGGGGCATCCAAAAAACCATATACCTTGATAACTGAATACTTCTGCATCAAGAACCAATTTCCAATACCTGCTTGCTATAAGGCAACCTTCATGTCTTCTGATACCATCTTCTCTTTAGGGTTGAATAGTCTAGAGATGCTGAGGACAATTCTATCAATGAAAAAGGTGTAACACCAGTCCTGGATCTTTTGGATAGACCGGGGCTAGTCTTTGAACACCTCTAGATCCATGACCTCAAGGGTCTGCTGGTTGGAATTGACTATGATGGAAAATAGATACACCTAGTATCTAAAGTGCTTATCCAAATCAAACTTCTCTAGTTGAGAATTGATTTCTCTGGACAAGAACCCATTGAACTTAATTCCTACTTCAGATTGACTCAGGTGAAGGAGAATGCCTGTCATTACTTCAGAGACCATGATATCGCTATCAAGACGTAGGATTTGACTCAAGAGGGAGATGGCTGATACAACAGGATTTATGAACAATTCAGAGGAGAGTGGGCTAATAAGGGTTTATGAGGGAACTGGGGTGTTCAAAATGGTTTGGAACAATTTATTCTTGGATTCTAGGTCGGATTTCCCGAACTTGCATAACCTATGATTTAGTGAAGGGGATCAGGGCCTGACATTGGACTTCGGAGAGACCCAGAGAAGACCTGATAGATTCTGGTGTAATTGTGCAAACGAAATGGGAGTGGGTATCATCTAAGATGACATTCCCAGTGGAGGAATAATTGGAGGCTACCCTTTGGACAATATCTAGGAAATTGGGAAATTGTTCTAATGTGAACCCTATTAAGGACGACTTTAAATTTACCAATAGTTTCGACTGGTCTCTGGAAGGTTACAACAAAGAATTATGGGCATCAGTGACACTGGACAACTGCAAACGAGGATCATAAGCATCGTAATGTCGATCGCAGATGATCTCCTCGAACGGGTGAAGGATTTCTATAGACGAGGCCATGGTGGAAATGTCGAAAGGGTTGATAAATGATGAACGAGTACCTGGTGGCGATGATCGATACTTCTAGAGGTTGAAGTTGTATCCAGCTAACTCATGATTGGAGGATTTCAGATTTGTAGGGAGGTGGTAGTATTAACAGACTGTTAATGTCAAGTTGATTATCCTTATAAACCATCACACTCCCTAAAAGTGACCTTTGTATCTCCAATCTTCGAGTGCAATATCCAATGGGAAGGGGCCCACCAGATTTCACAAATTTGTTTTTTATCTTTAGAGTTATATTAATGGGTTAAAATCTTAAATATCTTGGCTTTATGTTATACCCAAATTCTGTCACCACCATGTGATAAGACCTTTGACTTGTATATTTGCCCTTAATCCCAACACTTGGAGTGGAAGCCCATGTTGTTTGTCAATCTTACATGAAAATACTCAGCACCGTGCTTTCCCTGTTAACCATGAGCGGTACCTTGCTCGCACCACCTTCATCTTTTTTGCCATAAGTGGTGCCACCGCATGTGGCCTTTGGTCCATAAGTGTTTCTAACCTAAATCGCTCTGTCATAAGAGGAGAAAAGTGGTACCCTGGGTAAAATGGGAAAAAGAGAAGTTTCTCAAGGCTTCTAGATCATGAGCCTCATGTCCTCCCTTATCCCTATCATTATGGGTTAGTTGAGCTCAAGATCCCCCATCATAGGATCTTAGAAGCCACCCCATCCACAAATCTCTCAACCATTCCTATCCATTGAGCCTTATAAATACAAGCTCATGTCCATGGCTGAGGGGGAGAACTATAGAGGTATTGTTATGCTGTTAGATTGACCACTTGGCCCAAGTCATTTGAGAGCATAGAGAGCAAAGTTGGAGCTTATGGGGATGAAAGTGTTGGTTTCATGGAGATGCATGTTGACACTAAGGCTTAATTGGTTGTAAACTTCTCCATTCATCTTAATGCAAAGTTGATTTCCGTCCCACATTACTGTTGTTTTGATTTCGCATGTAAATGTTGTTAGATTCATTAGTCACTAACATGGATAAGTAGATGATGTTCTGGTAGCTTTGATATGTTTGTATGTTTGATCTGATTGCAGGTACATAGGTTCACTGTCAAAGTAGCAGTCCAGGTGTCTACAACATACAGGGAGGGTCTTCATCCTTTGTCGTTCACTCATTTGTTCTGGATCTGAACCATTCAGACCAAAGGAACAACTTCTGTCTACAGAAGGTGAAATATTCCTGCTTACAAATCTGGCGACTTTGCTGGGGAATAGATATATGTATCAGTTGATCTGATATTCCTCAGTTCTTCAACTCTTGTCTAAATCCAGGCTCCATTTCCAACTCTCTCCAGTCATATATGCTATCTGACTCAGTGAATTTTGGTTTGAAACTTCCATATCTATCTAGATCTGAATTATTTCGACCTTTTATGCTCTTTTTTATTCTCAATCTATCAGTTTTTACCTTGATCTGATCTTTTTCTAACTTGATATTCCGTTCTCCTTTGTGTTTTGGATCTATTCAGGGAACCGCTCATGCGCTATTGGCAATAAGCGGGGCCATCGCCTGAACCCCATTAGCAGCATGTGGTACCACTTCCTGAGTCATGTTATCTAGAAGCGGTGCTTGTTTAGAACCACTCTGTCAAGACCCCTCTAGCACGGTGCCAGGTAGGCCCTGTTCTAGACTTTGTATTTTGATTTTTGTGTGTTTTGGCTTACTTTTTGATGAAAATGAAGTGTATTTAAAAAAAAATGCTCCCTCATGACCAGGAGGGGCCATGAATTGTATATTATGCAGTCTCTTTGATTGTTGTATTCTTTCTATATTCAAAGAGAGTTTATGTTTCTTGCATTGGATTTTGCATTATTTTCTTTGCTTGAAACCTCTTGCTCTTTTTTGTAGATATTATTCATTGGAATTGGAAATATACATTTCATTTTCATGTGTATGCTTTGGTTTGTTTTGGACTTGGAATGCGTGAGTGATCCATGTTGTTTTGATTCTTTCTTTGCTTGGGGTGATTCTTGTTTCCTTTTGCATGCTGTTTTTTTCAGTGCTTGGTAGGAAATATTGGTTCTTCATTTCCTTGTCTGTTTCAAAGAGAAGTTTTAGTTTTCTCTCTCCTTTGCTTTATTTGCAAACGTTATTGGACAAATTTGTTCTTGTTTTGTGCATGATTGCTTGAAATTTTAGATCTTACTTTCATTAAGAAGAAATATCTGTTTTCAGCTTTGCGTGCATTAGAGTTAGTTTTGTTTGGAAACGTTAGTGAAACCATCTTTCCATTAAGTTTTTATGCATATTTTTCAAGCACGAAAAGATAGGAAACATTTTTTGGTTTATTTATGTTTGATGTTCTCTAGATCTCTTTTTTATTTTCCTTGAAGATTGTTGGGGTGCATTGATATTTCCCTTTTCATTTGAAAAGATAGAATTGCATTTGCATTTGTGTGTGCATTTTTTGGAAGAAAAGTAAATCTCTCTCCCTCTCTTAGGTAGAATTTCATTGAAGAGGAAAACTTGCATTATCATATAGATTAGTGTGCATCTTCTTTAAATTCAAGTTTTCACTCCATGGTTCCACCTAAACACACAAGATAAAATTAACGGTAGTACTCGGTTAAAACTTTTAACAATTTGAGTGATAAGTTAGATACGTGTTTGGGCGTTGTTAAACGTAGGAGCTGTCATTATTTGTCTGCACTACATCCCAGGACTCACGTGGTTCTTCCACGTACCGTCAGTATATCGAACAACCTTTCATGTGCCCTTGAGGTATATAGAAAGGTACTTCACGTACTCGATTGTGTATAGGAAGGCCCCTTGTGAACGGTTGTGCATTAGACAACACTACTACCGATTTGAGCTCCCACATACCTAGCGTATATCGGGAGACCCTTTTAGGAATCCTCAAACCATCTGAGTTATCCTTTTGGCCTGTCCTGTAAGGTTCCTGACTCTTATCCACTCTTTTCACATGTTTGCTTGTTGCTTTTAGTTTGAGTAGTACTTGCTTGTGCGTGGTAGTTTGGGGGTTATTAGAGAGTTTAGAGATGGAATCCTCATCTAGGAATACCACTCAAGAGGTCCCTTTCCAAGGTGTACCTTTTGTATTCCCTCCAAGTGAAGGTATTGGTCCTCCCTTTATTGCCACTCTACATCTTCCTGGGTTAACTATAGGATTACCGATTTGGCTGTTTAATCCAGTAATTCCTATTGCACCTAGTGTCTCAAATGTCACCTCTCCTCTGAGAGAGGATCAAACTCAACCTAATCCTTCTCCTTCTTCGTCGATTGTGGCTTCATCCCTTTCTTATTCTTTGCTTGACCAAATCTCTATGGTTAGTAGTCATGGTGATAAGAAGAAGAAAGGGAAGGGTAAAAAGAAGAAGGATAAGAAAGAGAAAAGGCAGCAACCATCTACTCTTGATGCTGCTCATTCTAAGAGAACACTTAGAAAAACCAAGTTCCCTTGTAAGCTTTGCAAGGGGGACCACCTTCTTAAGGAGTGTCCCGGTCTCTCTCGTGTATAAGAAGAGTGGTCTAAAAGGTCTAAACCCTCTGTGTCATCAACCTCTGATCATCATGTTGACGATACTCCCTCAACCAGTGACCCATTGGTGAAAGGTCGTAAGGGTAAAGTGTTGATCCTTGTTTGATATGCAAGGCTATGCATCGTACTTTTCTTTGTCCAAACATGGATGAAGCTCCGTGTTGGTTGGAAAATATTACTAATCATCAACAGGTGATTCCAACAAGTGATAGTAAGCTATCCCTCGATTCCTCACTGGTTGACTAAGTGATCAATTCAATTTCATCTATAATTGATCCCACTCTTCCTTCGGAGAGTGAAGTGGTCGAGTCAATGTCATCTCCACCCGATGACACACTTTCATCAGAGAGTGTTAATACTGAAGTAGTCTCTTTGACCAAATCTTCGTCTTGTTCTTCTCTTCTAGTAGAGAATGAACTGAAACCTGCTGAAGTTTTCATGCTTCGTTCTGATTGTTCTCGACAAGAGGAAATTTTGTCTATTTCGACAGAACCCTCTCTGAGTAGTGAGGTTATTTCCTTTGAGTCGAGTAACCTAACAGAGTCTCGTCTTCATTCGAGTGTTCCTTTCCAGATAGTTGTGAATGTTACTGCTAGGCGGATACTTCACACTATTGTTGACAAAGGGGCTTCTATTAGTATTCTATCCTCAACTGCTTGGCAAGATTTAGGTTCTCCTTAGCTTGTGCTAGCCATCGATCAGATACCGGATTTTAATAGAAGACCTACTACACCTTTAGGGACCCTTCCTTATTTACTTATTACATTAGGAGGGAAAACTATCTATATTGATGTTATGGTGGTCCAAGGTCCTTTAGATTTCAATACGCTCCTTGTACGTGATTATGTTTGCGCCATGAAGGCTATAGTGTCCACACTCTTTAGAGTTATAAATTTTCCCCATGATGGGAAGATTGTGACCATTGATCAACTTACTTTTGTTACACCTAACCATCGCATTAATCCTAGTATCAGACTGCACTGAATGTGCCGCATGTTCTTGTGGTTCCTTCCCCTTCTTCTAGTTAGCTTCTTCCCATCATAGGTAAAATGGGGGGCATGGCTCTAGTTTATGGACATCATAACGGAGCTAAGCCGCTATCTTTTATGTAATGGGGGAAACCTACCAACCTCTAGATATCATGTTGGGTAGGAGCAGGTTTTAGAGCATAGTTTACTTTTGATTTTAAGCTTGTTAAAAAATAAAACCACTCCTTAGAGCATAGTTTACTTTTGGTTTCAAGCTCATTCAAAATTAAACCACTCCTTAAGCATAGTTTACCTTTTGGTTTCAAGCTTGCATAAAAATGAAATCATTCTTGAGCAAAGTTTCCATTCTATGTCAAGCTCGTTAAAAAATGAAATGGATCTCCTCAAGCATAGTTTACCTTTTGGTTTCAAGCTTGCATAAAAATAAAATCATTCCTGAGCATAGTTCATTTTCTATTTCAAGCTCGTTAAAAAATGAAGTAGGTTTCCTTAAGCATAGTTTACCTTTTGGTTTCAAGCTTGCATAAAAATGAAACCATGTTCCAAGCATAGTTACCTTCTATTTCAAGCTTGTGTAAAAATGAAATAGATCCCCTCCCCTTGAGTCAAGTCTTCCCTTTAGTGTTAGAACTTGAACCTTCTTTTCACTTGCCTGATTCTCGTTCTTCCTACCCCATCACGAACATTTTCACATTAGTAACTAGATTTTTAGGTTGGGTATGGAAGAAGAATCGTTAAATGAAACGAAGCTTGGGGGCATGTTGAGCCGCTAGTAACCATGCTAGGGGTAATCTTTGCTAGAAATCATGCCGGGGAAAGCTTCCAACCTCTGTATATCATGTTAATGGGATTTTTCAAGCATAGTTTACCCATTGTTTTCGAGCTTTCGTAAAAAAGAAACCAATCTTCGAGCATTCTTTCAACTGATCTTTGAGCTCATTAAATATAGTAAGATGGTGTTGAGATTACTTTTATTTTTCGTGCTCTGGTTAAAACATGAAATTTGGTTTGAGCATAGTTTATTACTTTTTCATGCTCTGGATTCAAACATGAAAAAGTCTCATGGAGTCCTCTTTAAACTCTTTTTGGGCTCCTTAAATACGAAAATATTGTCGAGTGATCCTGTCTTCTTCACACTCATTAAAAAATTTGAAGAGTTGTCTCTCCAATGGTAGGTTATCTCTTTTTTGGTTCGGATGGACTATCTATGAAAAAGGAACACTCTAGCCAATCATGAATGGAAGAGTTCTCTAAGGTATGATTTTACACTTTTTCGGGCCTTAGGGACTAAATCATACGAAAAAGGACCCCTTTGGAGTCTTCTTCCGTAATTGTTCAGACTCTCTAAACATGAACAATACCGAGTTTTCTTTCATTGGACATGTTAAATTAAACATTGAGGGACCCGTTTTGGGAATGAACCCCTCCTCTCGCAGGTTTGTAAAACATATGAGTTTGGACTTGTCTTCAGACAAGCTATACTGAGTGTTTGTTACCCTCTTTGAACTCGTAAAACTGAAAAGAGACACTCATCGATCATGATGGGGAAAATGGGAAGGGAATCATTTTGCAAATAAATGGCAGTAGTTTGTGGTTACCTTTGAACATGGCACTTGTTTGCATATCATGTTAGTCAATTGGGTATTCAGCTGATCTCTATGACAATCCACTTTCATGAGTCATGTCACTCCTTTGAGTCTTTCAAAAGAATGCATTGTCCACTGTCACATCATGAGTTTGTCCCGTTCATTCATGCTGCTAAGTCTTTTGTCGTGTCACCCGATGTTCAAAGGGAAATTCAAGAAGTTTTTCCTTTGTAGTTAGAACAGTTTCTGTGTCATTACTTTTGAGTTAGTCCTATGGTTACTACATTCACATCATTCCAGAACTATGTTCAGAGTTTCGTGTCGTCGATGTGGGACTCATCATCGAGGAACTATTTTTAGAAACAAAAACTTGGTACCTTGAAATTTGTATGCCTTAATGACAGTTTCTCTCACTCTCGACATAGGTTCACATCATTTGACCTTTGATCAATAGAATTGATAGGGTGTTACATCAGGAAATCTATTCATACTCAGTAGATTGTACTAGGGTACCTTGGGAATCATTGACATCAATGGTGATCTCCCTCGCACTTGTTAACGATTCACATCATCGGATGGTAATCAAGTGGTTTCTACCATGTTCGACTTCAGATCATTGTAATCATATGGATAGAATCGTACTTTGTGGAAGACGAGATGAAGACCCTAGGTATTTGTTTAGCACTCATTGCTTTCCCTAGGTTGCGATGGAGTTTTGTATATCTAGCATGGATCCACATTTGTATGGTCGCGGCTATGCTAAAATTTGCGTCTATATGACATAGATATACATTGTATGATTGGTAGCTATGTCCAAAGTTGAGTCCTATATCACATGGATCTACACTGTATTCTAGTAGCCATGTTTTTTTATTCCTCCCATGGATTTGCCTTGTATTGGTCTGCAACCATGAGTTGGTTACTTGTGTCTATGAGTCAAAAATATTGATCTGCTACAGATGCCTACTGGACGACATGCTTCGATAGAGCTGACATTTCCACCTCGAAGTGACAACTTGTTCTCTCAAAGCTCTCATTTATCGTATCCCTCTAAGACTCACGCTTTGGGGGGCATCCTGTTATTCCCAAATTTTGTCACCACCATGTGATAAGACCTTTGACTTGCATATTTTCCCTTAATCCTAACACTTGGAATAGAAACCCATGTTGTTTGTCAATCTTACATGAAAATACTCAGCACCACGCTTTCCCATTTAACCATGAGTGGTACCTTGCTCGCATCACTTTCATCTTGTTTTCCATAATCGATGCCACTGCCTGTGTCCTTTGGTCCATAAGTGTTTCTAACCTAAACTGCTCTGTCATAAGAGGAGAAAAGCGGTACCCTGGGTAAAATGGGAAAAAGAGAAGTTTCTCGAGGCTTCTAGATCATGATCCTCGTGTCCTCCCTTATCCCTATCATTGTGGGTCAGTTGAGCTTGAGATCCCCCATCATAGGATATTAGAAGCCACCTCATCCACAAATATCTCAACCATTCCTATCCATTTAGCCTTATAAATACAAGCTCATGTCCATGGTTGAGGGGGAGAACTATAGAGGTATTGTTATGCTGTTGGATTGACCACTTGGCCCAAGTCATTTGAGAGCATAGAGAGCAAAGTTGGAGCTTATGGGGATGAAAGTGTTGGTTTCATGGAGATGCATGTCGACACTAAGGCTTAATTGGTTGTAAACTTCTCCATTCATCTTAATGCAAAGTTGATTTCTGTCCCACATTCTGTTGTTTTGATTTCACATGTAAATGTTGTTAGATTCCTTAGTCACTAACATGGATAAGTAGATGATGTTCTGGTAGCTTTGATGTGTTTGTATGTTTGATCTGATTGCAGGTACACAGGTTCACTGTCAAAGCGACATTTCATGTGTCTACAACATCCAGGTAGGGTCTTCATCCTTTGTCGTTCACTCATTTGTTCTGGATCCGAACCATTCAGACCAGAGGAACAACTTCTGTACACTTGGTGTGAGATCTACGTTATTGTGGACCAGTTGCATATCGATGGATGTACCCTTTTGAAAGGTCAGCGAAATTTTATTAAGTGCAAATCCACATAAATTCCAACATTTTATGTGCATATAATAATAATACATTACTAGGAACTCTTTATTCATACTTTTGATTTCACTACAAATTGTGTTTTTTTCTAGGAACATGAAAGTTTTCAAAAGTTATGTGAAAAATAAGAATAGGCCCGAAGGTTTCATAGCTGAGAACTACACTGTGGAGGAATCCACAAAATTTTGTGCTGGATATGTTGAAGGTATGGAATATATTGAAAGCATGCCTAGTAGAAATGAAGCTTGGGACGATTAAGAAGGAGAGGTTGGACAATATGGGAAGGCCTTATCTAGTGGAACTTCTATTGAATTAGATAAAACTAGTTTGTTACAAGCCCACAGTTGGGTCTTGCACAACATAGATGAAATTCAACCTTGGATAGAGTAAGTAATAAGCACATCCTTATGAAATCATTTATTATTATAATATATCAGAATATTTTCATAAATTGTTTATTGACATTACTCAAAAATAGGGTGCACTTGACATAAATTTCCAATAGTAACATCCAAGCCCAAAAAGATGAAGTCTTACTACAAAAGCTCTGCAGCCAACAATTTAGTGATTGGTTAAGAGAATAGGTAATGATATGTTCTTCCTATTTGATTGAATTAAACTTCATTGATCAAGCCTATTATGATGTATGAAGGTGAGATTCTTTTAATATATTTTGAAATTCAATGGTTTTCTAATGACATTTAAAAATTTGTAGGTGGAAGGAAAAGAAAATATTTATGATACCCTTAAATGGTTGGCACGTGGCCCAAGTACATATGCAACTAAGTATGATGGCTACTTAATCAATGGGTGTAGATTTCATGTTAAAAGCATAGAAAATGTCAGGGCCACCCAAAATAGTGGTGTGTGCATAGATGCACAAACATTAATGAGATCAAGTGCAAAGGATAAAAACCCTATACATCAAAGGACAACATATTATGGAGAGATTCAAGAAATAATGTTATTGGACTACTATTTGGTGCAATATCCATTGTTCAAATGTGATTGGATAGATGTACACAAGAAGAATGGAATGAAAGTTGATGAAATTATTTTCACCATGGTGAATCTGAAGAGATGCTTGAGTAAGGATAGAGTGAAATATGATCCATTTATTATAGCATCACAAGAGAAACAAGTATTTTATGTACGAGATCTGGTAGATAATGATTGGTGTGCAGTTTTGAGATGTCCTCCGAAGGGACCAAGATATTGTAATAGATATGAATTGGAGTATGCAGATTTATCAAGTGTTTCATATTTTGAAGTGACGAAATGCAAAGAGGATGAAGCTATAGGTGATGGTGGCATGGATTATGTTCGACAAGATTATGAAGGCACATGGTTGGATTTTGTTCAGTAAGTAGCATGCATGATTTATTTATCAGCTCTCATTTAAGTTGTATTTGTGAAAAATTATATCTTAGATTATTACTTGGATTTACCTTTCATGCATATATTTTTTGTTTTGCTATTGTTTTTGCATGGATCTTATCTGTTTTATTTTGTTATGTAACTTTCATTTATTTTTACAGTAGATAGATTGGGTGTGGGGAATTGAGAGTGATGCGAGGGGGGAAGGGGCCATATGAGCTTCAACCTTCATGTGGTTGGCCCTGTTTAGTAGAGAATAAGATATTCTTGAAACCAAGAGAAGCTCATTCAGGTATTTTCATTTTTTTTTTTAGAATTTCATATATGTTATGCCTTTTTTTACATATCTATCGTTCTCTTATATGAACATACATTTTGTCATGATATATGCAGGTCTTCGCAATGGAAAGGATTGTAATGACAATTTGTATCGTTCTGTAATGCATATTTGTAAGTTATCACCATAAGGAATTTGTCAATTAGATATCTTATTGTTTTTTCATTGAATATAACGTGTTGATTTCTTCATTTTAAGTACAATTGTACTTGTCTATTTTATGAATTGGTTTTATTGCACATTTGTTGAAGGAAAAAAGTTGATTGCAGGATAGCTATTGACCACGGGAAGGTAATGTAATGAACAATATTGAAAGTATTTAATTGCAACAAATTTAATTACAACATATTTATTACAACTATAAGTATACGTGATTGATGGTGTAACAACTAATTTGTGTGAAATATTTGTGTAAAGCGTAGAGGATGCTAAGATCATATGACGTTATTGGCATCAGAGCTGAAATTTGAGGTATAGATCCTGATTATCAATAAAATTTCAACATTCTTTGGGAGTATCACCTATAGGTTTCATTTTAGGCATTGGGAGTATCACCTATAGGTCTCCTGAAGCTTCCCTGACCACTCTTAAAGGATTTTACATAATGTAGTTAGCAATCCCATTAACTACTTTTTAGTTGTTTGTGGCCATTGATGGTAAATGCCTTTTCTTTTAAGACATTAATATCAAACTATATATGAATTGTATCCATCCTTTTTGCTGAAAGGTGAGAAATTGAAGCACTTGTAGAATATTTCAAAATTTCTCCAATATTTGTTTTTTTGTAAATAAAAGGATTGTATTACTACATAATCACTTAATTACATTCTGAATAACAGATCCAGAAACCACTTACCTAGTTCTGACAAGATTTACATTCATCCCAAAATAGAACCACCCATCCCGAAACAAAACAACCAAATTGTTCATGGCGTGCCCCATCCCGATTACATACATAAGCTGCCCATAAAGAAATCACTATAGGAACCACTAATAGATGACTGAACAAGACATAACAAAACAACCAGATTGTTCATGCCGTGCCCCATCCTGATTACATACATAAGATTCCTATAAATCCTATCACTACTGGAACCACTAATAGTAAATTGAATAAGAAATAACAAGAGAATAAACACAACGGCCTCAAACCTGGCCTTGGGCGGACACTCTCAGAGAGGAGCGTTTGGTCTGCTTCATCTTCCCGGAGGGATCCCTGGTAGTCTTGTCGATTGACTTGGCAATGCTAGTCCCTCTGACCTCCGCCTACTCCATCCTCGGGTAGAATAATTGAATCCCCATCTTTGTGGCCATCATGTCTATATTTATGTGCATTAGCTGATAATCAGAGTTGTGCTCCTTCCAAACTCTCACTAGTTCTTCATCATGTTCCTGTTTTGCAGCAGTGCTAAGCAAAGAGTGGGCTATCAGGTTCATGTTAACCCAATAGAGCATACAAAATCTGTCATAGGCCTCAACCCTCCCAACTGTATTTCCAGGGTATACCACCCAAGGTTCAACCTCACGGCGCAACTCCTCCCGGGGCATGGCCTTAGCTTTGTCCCATAAACAATCTGCAACTGATTCATATTCATTGTGGGTTGCCAGAGGAACAGAGTCTTTGAAGCAGTCAAAAGCCTCATGCACTTGTATCTGGACTCTAGTCACATGGCCCTTGTCGTGATTGTCAGCCGAGACTTCCCCCAACCCCAAGATTCCCCTTTGAGAGCATTTGGGAGCCATGTTGGAGATAGACTCTTCACCAAGCACTAGCACTTCAAAGAGGAAAACACAATCATGATCCCTTTTGACACAAAAGACACAAAAGAGGTTGGGATACTCCACAGAGGTCGTTGAATAGAGGGCGGAGTTGATTTAGAATATAAGGGTGGCGGCCACCTCACCATCATAATGGTTATGTACTCGACCTTTGTCATCCTGGTGTCATCCTGGATTGGCGTCCTCTAAGCATTAAAGACCATATATGTCATGTGCTGTGAATATCCCTTATCCATCCCTTCGGGCCTGAAACCATACTTCCCACCACGTGCTCAGGTGCGGCTAGGATCCTCATCTGCAACCATACTTCCCAACACGTGCTCATGCATGGCCCAAAGATTACACAAAGATTACACAAATATTACCATCGGTGAACTAGATTACACAATGATTTCATGCCCAGCTTTTGCAATTAACCCACTTGCTATCTCATTGGTGAAATGGACTAACAACCGTCAAATCTAGATCGAAGGTGAACTTAAATTGTTATAGGGCAGATTTTATAAAGTATCGCGCCAGTCAGGAATTTATTCTATCGCGCTAGTTCGCCCAACGAAATAGTTCTCCGCCGTTGATTTGCAGCGAGATCAATCTTAACCTTAGATCTTCTTCATCCTTGCAATGATTAGTTTCCAACTTCGCAACAGATTCTCCTTTAACTTTCTTGCTATTTAGTGAGCAAAATTCCTCTTTAGCCATTGATCGACTCACCTCTTGATCACCATCGTCGACATGTTAACCAATCTTTCCTACGCCGTGGATTTGCCTTGCAATGCACAACTAAAAGTGACTTACTGTGTGTAAATGTCAATACTCAAGACATTTTTTCATTCAACTAACCATACAGTCAGCGTGGTCACAAGATATGATTCAAATTGGAAATTTCTTCCAAACTTAATCAATAAACTCAATTAACCCAAAAATACAAGCATACGATCTTATTTCACAATGGTCCTTTATCTGAACCTAAATACAATGGATCGATCATTACAAACAGAGACCTCTCTCTCTCTCTGTAAGCTCCAAGAGTCTAAACTCTGAGCTTGTTCCTATTGATCGAACCTTCCTTGAGCTAACTAAGCTCCAATAAGCTACCTAAAACCTTCTACGAGCTAACAAGCTATGTAAGCTAAAGCTAAGTTATCCATATAAATGACTCAACTGGATTAAATAAAACTCTTACTCTATTTTCCATATCCTTCAAATAAGGAACAAAGTCCTTATTCAACTCTACTATCCCCTATGACTTACTATGCTTGATATCTATTATTTTCCAGCAAGGTAACAAGCAACTCACTTTATTTTTGTTTGTTGTGGTTTTTTAACTTTTGGAAAATTATTGATGAAAATTTTCAAGGATTAGAGTAAAGAAGGAATAGCTTGCATGTGGATCATTTTTGCATTTAGAGTGACTTATGAGAATCCTATACATTGAGTATTTTTCCCTGCATTAAGATTTGGTAAGCATTAACATTTTGCTGAAATCATGGTTGTGTAATAGTTAATTTATTGAGCACCTTGAAAATTGGGGTGATATCATATGATATTTGTATAAGATGTACTTTATAATTGTATAAATACTAACTGAAAGGATATTTCTACTATTTATTTGTGCTACATCTTTTATAATGGGAAACATATTAACTTTGATTTTGACTTTGGGTGTAGAGAAAAATTAGTGGATTATGCTCTTGCCTCTGGCAAAATCTACAAGGGAGAAGGGTTTAAATACATTGAGGAGTGCTTTAAAAATGGCACACTTCATCTCATTGGCCTTTGAAGTGATGGTGGTGTTCATTCATGATTATATCAGTTGCAGGTATTCTATATCTATAAATGCATTATTATGAGTTGTTTATCTTAGAAAAGATTATAGGTTTATCCGTACTATGTAATTTTTAATATTTGTATTTCTCCATAGTGTAGTTGAATGCTTTTTATATCACCAGTTTGGATTGAGTTGGGTATAAATATGTTATAATTGTAGAACCCATTGATCTACTGACATAAATTTTAAGGGAAGGCTACTCTTACATGGATCCCTCAAGCAACCATTAGAAAAGATGCTCGTTCTTATCCATGAATACTTTAAATTATAGTTAGATGTTCACTTCTAGAGTATGTGTATGAACTTGAATGCCAAATTTGTACTACAAAACATTTATGTATTACTGTTTTCTTTATTGAATCAATGCTGCATATGAAACCTTTCAAGTTCAGCCAAATTATAAGGTCAAATCCATTCATACTACTTTCTTAGATATCTTGAGTCAGAAACAATGTTGGCATTATTAGTCTTTTGTTAGAATTACAAATGATGTAATCTTGGTGTTAAGATTGCCCCTTTCCCCAATTCTTAAAGGGTTCTAGCTCAATGGTAGAGCGCCTACTTTACAAGCAGGAGGTTGAAGGTTCGATTCCTTCATGCCCTAATGATATTGCAATATTGATGTTTTAAATAAAATGTATTTTATTATGGTCTATTATGGCTACGAGGGGGTTCTGAACTGACTTCATATGTCACTACGAGCGGGGTTCATAACCACCCCCAAAGGTTTGTAAAGCGTTTTAGGGGGGGTTTCGAACCGCATCTGTCGGTACCTACGAGGGGGGTTTATAACTGCCCCCAAAGGTTTGTAAAGAGTTTTAGGGGGGGTTTTGAACTGTCTCTGTAGGTACCTACGAGGGGGTTTTGAACCGCCTCCATAGGTAGCTACGAGGGGGGTTTAAAACTGCCCCCAAATTTTTATAATAAATATTTTTCAGGGCAGTTCTGAACTACCCCCGTAGGTACCTATGAGGGGGGTTTATATCCACCCTTAAAAGTGACTTTTGGGGTGGGTTTCGAACCGCCCCCAAAAGTAGCTTTTTTTTTGGGGGGGGGTTGAACCACCCCCAAACGTGACTTTTTTTGTCGGGGGGGGCGGGGTTAGAACTGCCCCCAAAAGTCACTTTTAGGGGCACTTTTGATCTTTTCCAAGACCGCCCCTAAAAGTCAAAAAATTTAGCATTGGTGTTATTCGGGGAGGTTTTGTAAAAACCGCCTCCAAATCTAAAACCGCCCCCAAATCACTTTTGGGGGAGGGGGGGTTTAGAACCACATCTAAAAGTTACTTTTATGGGTGGTTTTGATCTCTTCCAAAACTGCCCCTAAAAGGATTTTTTTTTGGCGTTGGTGCTATTAGGGGTGATTTTGTAAAGACCACATCTAAACCAAAACTTCCCCCAAAAGTGAATGTTTGGGGGGGGGGTTAGAATTGCCCCCAAAAGCATCTTTTGGGGGGTTTTAGAACTGTTACCAAAATTCACTTTTGGAGGGGGTTCAGAACCACCCCCAAAATTCACTTTTGGGGGGAGGGGTTTAGTACTGCCCCTGAAAGTCACTTTTAGAGGCGGTTTTGATCTCCTCTAGAACCGCCATTAAAAGTCAAAACTTTTAGCTTTGGTGCTATTAGGGGCGGTTTTGTCAAGACCGCCTCCAAAGCCAAAACTGCCTGAAAAAGTGACTTTTGGAGGTGGAATACAACCACCCCTAAATGTCAAATTTGTTGTAGTGCATGTAAGTATGCATAGGAATTTTCATATAAGGTATTCCTTGGGAAGGGGAAACGATATTACCAAAGTTACCAATCGATGGACCAAATTTCCTCCAGACACCTAAGGAGGCATGTAACCTCCCACCAAAGGGATGCTAGATGAAGGTGGAACCATACCAAATGAAACATTCCCTCCCAAGGGACAACTCAAAGTGTGAGGAGGATTCATCATAAGGAACACATTGGAAGGAATAGGTGTTGTAGACAATGGGACAAAATATGGGATATAAGTGATGGACCCAATGTTTATATATCCACCTCCACACGAAAAAGACTTAATAGTAGTGTGAGGAACTGATGAAGGGGGTGGCCACCCCACAACGAACAAAGTGGAAGGAGAGATATGGCCACCTCTGAATTGATATGCAATGAAAGGGGATGGTATTCCCCCAAGTCTAAAACTAGGTTTACTACTAGGAGCCCGAACGAATGATGGAATACTCACTGATACATTTGGAATGCCAAAAGTAAAAGGATTTGTGGAAAAGGGAATGGGATTATCCTTAGTACCTGATCCCCTCCTGAGGAAACATTTGGTACATGATCTAAAGACCATTCTAATTCAAAAGTATTAGTTCCTACAGGGGGAGAAGGACTAGTGTATGGAGGGTGGTGTAAGCCAAAGTCTCCACCTCTTGTCAAGAGGCTCCAAAGGATCAAAATGTGGTAATCCTACTAAACAACGAGACCGATGAGGAGATGGAAATCGATCCACAATGTCTCTAGAAAGAAATACTCAAGTAACAATGACCCCTAAATCCAACTAGTGAATACAAACAACACCCCTAAAGAAGCTGAGATAGATGCACACAAATAAGGAATGAGGATAAATGAGCTCCGGATATGTAACACGAATGTCTCTCCTAGGATAGGCCTGAGACTCCCATACACTACAAGCAAAGGTGTGTGACCAATTATAGTGGCCCTCATCTTCAACACATAAAGAGACTGTGTCGTCCGAACCCTACCTGGATAAGACACCCCCATAATAACCTCTACAATTACTCCCTGTGGTACATAGGAAACGAAATTATGGTCACCTAAATATAACCAATGCTCAGGTAGAAAGTGGCAGGCGGGATCCACTATATGGGAAGGGTAGATAAGCCTGAATCTCGAAAGCACCAAAGGTACCTCAAAATTCCCCAGATACAAATAGGATCCTGGAAATATCTTTGGTGCTCACTGAAAGTAGTCGAGGGATATCCCTGCTACCAAAGTGCACACTGCCTCATGATTGACTCCCATGTAAGAGGAGCTTCCTGAGAACACCAATTATATCAAGTATTTCTCCTCTCCCTGGTCAGACACCTAATTGTTTCTATTTTATAGTATTGGATAATTTTACTCACACAATCCTATTCCGAGACTCTAAAACCTAAGCTTGTTGGTGCACCCTATAAAATAAAATATTTCTAATCAATTTTAAATTAAGTGATAATTTTAATGAGCTATGCTTATTTAAGGGATATGTTCGTAAAACTAGTGATGTTATGACTCAATAAGAAAAACAAATATGCACACCAAAATACATTTCCAAGTACTTGTTTTCCAAATGAAAAGATGGTATGCCACTAAATGAAATGCATAAAAATAATCTCTTTCTCTTCAAATGTGAATGCAATATTTCCTATATGAATCCTACACTAGTTCCATTCCAAATAAAACCAATGCAAGTGCTTATTTTAATGCAAGATGCAAAATGAAAAATGCAAATAAACATGCCATGATGCAAATATTTTTGTATTTTCAAAATAAATGAATGAAAATACAAAATGTAATCACTAATCTCTCATCCCCTGCATCACGTACAAATAAACAAGCCCAAAAAGACACTAAGACTCAATGATTTAAGCACTAAAAGCAAAAGAAAAAGTGGAAAAAATGACAAGAACAACTTTCCTAAAAAACTAATAAAAAGGGAGTTTCTAGTCACAACAAAAGCATACAACATATAGTATAGGGACCCTAGAATACTCAACAAAACTCACAACCCACCCAACAATCACTCCGACAAAGATATCAAGCAAAAATTGAAGTGTACACGAATGTTCAAAGAAAATCAACGTATGTATGTGAATTTATAAAGGACAACCCACGTATATACACTGTTGTCAACATTGTAACCCAAGTATACAAAATAAGGGGGGAAATAAAGCAAGTTCAAGGCAAAATAATTTAAGGAGACTTCCAATATATGACTATACTAATAAATGTCACACAGAAACACAAAGAAACTGAGAGCAATTCAAGCAAAAATGAATCCAAAAACCCCAACAAAAAGGAGACTTCCCTACTGGAGTTGCCAATTTTGTTATGGAGAAAATATTCCTATGGCTTGGGGTGGACCACAACACACAGTATGACACCATAAATCAACTCTAATAACAAATATGCCATATAAATGTAAATGCTAACAATGAAAATAATTGTGTGTAGATCAACCAGAAGTTCAAAGAAGTCTGTCGTTGAGCTTTCAATCCAATGCTTGGAACCTACAACTTGTCCTCAACAACAAATATATCCAAGCATATGATATATTTATGAAATGTTAGCATCTACGCTAGCATAATACATTTAACCATGTATGAAGCAAATATACCCATGGAAATATATATAACATTTGTGTTGATTTAATTGTAACTTCAGAATGTATTCACTTGTATTTCTTATATATTGTAACCCGATGTTTATTCAGGGATGTAATTGAGTCATGTCATGCCCCGATGTTCCTATCAGGAGGTTCTATAATGTAAACAAGTCATGTCAAGTCATTGTAGGTAACCCTCCTATTGATTAAGGGTTAAAATCCATGTAGTTCCAGGGCACTAGGGTTATTAGACTCACCTAGTGAAGTCGGTCCTAGTTGGGTTTAGTCAAGTTGGGAATTAGTATAAATAGAGAGCTAGCCTCTCTATTTAACACACACTCACTCACACTCAGTTGTAGTGCATAGTTGAGGAAGAGAAAGACACTGGGGCAAGGAAGAAAGAGGTTACTGCTATCGGGAGATCATCTTACTGTTTTGGGGTTTTACTTTTGGTGTTGATTCTATCTCTGAGGAAGTTGCGGCGTTTTATCCACTTATGGTTTCCCTGAGGAAAACAATATGTTCATTGTCTCTTGTGTTTGATTGCTATGCTTGTTGTTCTCTCAGTTAAAGATCCTAATGTTATGCTAGCTTAAATGTTAAAAATCTAACATGGTATCAGAGCTAACCTGAGAAGAAGAGACTGTGCAGCTGTGGGAACTAGGGATTCCTACTTTGTGGATCTCTCTCCACATATTTTTAGAAAAAGAAGGTTGGAATAACTCTCCTTCCTAGGGCGCATCTTTCTGTCGAAGCAGAATCCAATTCTGAGGTTTTTCAGTTTTGGACCTGACATTGCTGCAGAAATTAGGGCTTTCCACAGAAGTGGAATTTTTCAGTGAGCTCAGGCTTGGATTGATCTCCTCCCAAAAATCAAAGTTAGGGATCAATATAAAAGAATTTGGTTGGACAGAACTCTGGAAAATCAAAACCCTAATCTACTCCTGAACCAGTACTGCAGAATTTCAGCTCCAAATCCAGATCCGAAATCTTGACCTGGTAAGATCTAAATCTTTTGTATTTCCATTTGAGGTTCTCAGTTAAGATGTCTCATCATACCAAGCTTGATGAAAATCTTGAGGGAGCTGATAAATTCCAATCCTGGAAGTATAGGATCTCCTTGGTCCTGGAAGAAAATGAGTTGGACTCCTATATCAGTGAGGAGGTTCTAGTTCCAGAGGAAGATGAGGAAAAGGCCTTACATAAGAAGAAGTTGGTTATGGAAAAGAGGATCATTGTTGATTCAATCAAGGATCACCTCATACCATAGGTGTCCTCCCTAAATACACCTAAAGCTATGTTTGATGCCCTAACCAAATCGTTTGAAGGGAAGAACATAAACTGAAAGATGACTCTGAGAAACCAACTGAAGAATGTAAAGATCCAGAATGTAGAGACCATCTAGTCTTACTTTACAAGGGTCTCTCAGATCAAGGAACATTTTGAAGGAGTAGATGAAGAAGTGGAAAATGCAGATATTGTAATGACCACCTTCAATGGTCTCCCTAGATCATGAGACTCATTTATTCAAGGAATCTGTGCCAAAAAGAAGTTAGTCAAATTTAGTAGACTATGGGAAGAATGCCCTCAAGAAGAAGCTCGGATAGCAGCTCGAGAAGAGAAAATGGGAAGTGAAGATCAAGCTCTCATAGTTCACTCCAAGAAAGGCAGAAGAAACTCTCATCACTCCAGAGGTAAGAACTTTCACCATAAAGATAACATTAGAAAGGACCTATCTAAATTAAGATGCTATACATGTGATGAAAGAGGACACTTTGCAAAAGACTGTCCTAGAAACAAATTTAACTCTCATAAGAAGAAGGAAAACAAGAGAAGACAGCATGCTAATGCTACAGAGGATGATGAACCTTCCAAAAAGAGAACCAAATATGAAAGTGAAGACTCTTCCAGTGATGAAGAATATGTTTTGATTTCCACTCTTGCGGGAAACATTACTCATGGAAGCAATGATTGGCTTATAGATAGTGAGGCTTCCAAGCATATGACAGGATTCAAGGAATCCTTTGTGAAACATTCAAAACATGAATCACCTCACAAGGTGAAGCTAGGAGATGACTACCAGTATCCAATAAAAGGTAGCGGGGAATCCTCCTACAAGCTAGATTTTGGAAAGTCTATGACAATGAAGGAAGTATTGTTTGTACCAGGACTAAAGAAGAACCTTCTCTCCATATCTGCATTAGATACAAAAGGAATGAGGGTTGCATTTATAGATGGTCAAGTCATCATGTGGCCAAAAGGAAAGACTATCGATGATGCAGTAGTGATTAAAGAACAAGAACGAGGATTGTACAAATTAAAGGGCCATCCAGAACAAGATTTGGTCCATGACACAGTAGAGCCAAATGAACTTTGACATAGAAGGCTTGCACATGTGCATTATAGAGCACTACCACTTGCAAGCAAAGTTGTTGAAGGTCTTCCAAAAATTCGAGGAAAACATGATGGGGTGTGCAAAGGATGTGCGAAAGGAAAGAACACAAAGAAGACATTTCCAAGTAGCGAGAGCAAAGCAAAAGGAATCTTGGAAATCATCCACTTCGATGTATGCGGACTAATGTCATCAAGTTCACTAAGCAGGTATGTATACTATGTTTCTTTTATTGATGACTTTTCTAGGAAGACATGGATTTACTTTATGAAGAACAAAGATGAAGTATTCAGCAAGTTCAAGGAATTCAAAGCCTTGATCGAGAACCACACTGAAAAGAAGATCAAGAGCTTTCAATCAAATAATGGCGGAGAATTCACATCAAATGAATTCAAAGAGTTATGCAAAGACTCAGGGATTAAGAGGGAGTTTTCCACTCCATACAATCTACAACAAAATGGGATTGCAGAAAGGAAGAATAGAACTATCATGGAAGCTACAAGAGCAATGCTTCATGATCAAGATCTGCCTATGCATCTATGGGCAGAAGCTGCCAAAACAGCGGTGTATGTACAAAACTGTACTCCACACAGAGTACTCAAGAACAAGACTCCTGAAGAAGTCTTATCTAGCAAGAAACCATAATTCAACCATCTCAGAATATTTGGCTATCCAGTATACATTCAAATTCCAAAAGAGAAGAGAACAAAATTAGATACTTCAGGAAAGAAGGGTATATTTGTGGGATACTCTGAAAGCTCGAAGGATTAC
Source organism: Pseudotsuga menziesii (assembly GCA_001517045.1). NCBI lineage: Eukaryota > Viridiplantae > Streptophyta > Pinopsida > Pinales > Pinaceae > Pseudotsuga > Pseudotsuga menziesii. The sequence goes on from LPNX010540916.1 coordinate 253,717, forward strand.
AGAATATACTTCCCAGGATTCAAGAAGATCGACATCAGCAGGGATGTGACATTTGATGAAGATACAGCTTACAACAAATCCAGAAAGAAACCTACTGAAGAACTTGAAGAAGTAGAAGCACCCAGAATTCATGATACAACCATGAATGAAGAAACTCAAGAAGAAGATAGAGAATTTGAAGAACCACAAAGACCTGTAGATCCACCTCAGGAGAATAATCCTCACAAGAGGAAACCTACTTGGGTACGAGAAGCTATCCAAGGTGCGGAAAGATATGGAGCTCCAAAAGAGAAACATAGATAAAGAAAGAGGACCAGATCTTGCTCTGGGTATGTAGCATTATTATGTGATTTCATCGATAAAGAACCTTCCAATTATGAAGAAGCAGTATAACGGAAAGAATGGAAGGATGCTATGATCGAAGAGTATCAATTGATCATGAAGAATGATGTTTGGGATGTTGTCCCAAGACCAGAAGGGAAGTTAGTTGTAACTTCCAAATGGATCTACAAGATCAAGCATGTTGCAGATGGTAGCATAGAAAAATATAAATCAAGATTTGTTGCTTGTGGTTTCTCCCAGAAAGAAGGAATAGACTATGAAGAAAATTTTGCACCTGTAGCTAGATACACTTCCATAAGATCAGTACTTGCTCTGGCTGTAGTGATGAAATGGAAGATACACCAAATGGATGTCAAGACTGCTTTCTTGAATGGTGTTGTAGAAGAGGAAGTGTATGTGGAGTAGCCACTTGGTTTTGAGACACATGACATGGAATCTCATGTATGTAGATTGAAGAAATCCCTGTACCATTTGAAACAGGCACCTAGGACTTGATATGGCAGAATTGATAGCTTTCTATCCAGTTTGGGATTTACTAAGAATAAAGCAGATTCCAACCTTTACTACAAGGTTGAAGATGACAACCCAGTGATGCTCCTACTGTATGTAGATGATCTATTTGTAACAGGTATGGATGGGATGATTGCTGATACAAAGAGGAAGCTTTCTGCTGAGTTTGAAATGAAGGACTTGGGTATGATTCATTATTTTCTAGGCATGGAGGTGTGGCATAATGCAGATGGGATTTCCTTGGGACAAGGGAAATATACAGTAGAGATCCTGAAGAGGTTTGGGATGATGGACTGCAAGGCTATGGCCACACCTATGGCATCAAACCTGAAGCTATTGAGTGATGCTTCATCAGAAGCAATTGATGTATCGTCAAATGATTGGGTCCTTGATGTACCTAATGAACATGAGACCAGATATTTGCTTTGATGTGAACACCTTGAGCCAAATCTTGACAGATCCAAGACATGTTCACTTGATTGCTGCAAAGCATATTCTGAGGTACCTGAGGGGTACAGTTGATTATGGACTCAAGTATGAAGCGAGTCAAAAGATTAACCTGGAGGATTATGTTGATTCAGATTGGGCAAGCCATGCCATCGATAGGAAGAGCACTTCAAGGTGTTGCTTCAGTATGGGATCAGGTGTGATCTCTTGGTTTAGCAGGAAGCAATCCTATGTGGCACTGAGTACAGCTGAAGCAGTGTGATATGTGGCAATCCTAAGAGTGTGATATTGAAATAAATCCAATATTTTCCCTTTATCTTCGAACACTCCCAAAGGAAACAAAATACCTAATATATAATTTGTACATGAATAAGAACGGTAAATGCATCTATAAACTATCAACAAAAATGCAATCATATCAATAAAAATAATACTAACCAAGCAAATATTTATTCCTTTCACCTACTGAAACCAATAAAGTGCTTACTAAAGCATTATAAACCTACAAAAGAACCTATAAACACTAACCTAAAACCTTCCAAGTGACCTCCCAGTTCAAATACAATAGTAACCAAGGCCAAAATGACAAAAATAGGGTAAAAACCCCTCTTTTTTAGGGAACACATTCATGTTTCCAAGAAAATAAGCATGTGAAAGGCCTTTTATAAAGGGAAAGGAGTGTGTACAACACAATTACTTGTTTCCTATATAAATATCTTGTACTTCTATAGCATCCCAAAAATACCAAAAAACTAAAAAAAATGCAAAATTTCAGTCTAAAAAAGGGTATATGAATGTTTTACAGATAGAATTTTTTCTAAATACTCAAGAAAATCTAGAACACTAGTCCTAAGGATTCCCTACAGATAATAATTCAAGGAATTCTTCCCTAGTGGATTTGCAAGTTTTGTTTTAGGGAAAAACCCTAAAATAGATAGGGCTAACTACCACAAAGCAAGGAAGAGATAACTAATTAAATTTCCCTAGGATTGTTGACATGGATCCCTATTAATAAAATGGAATAACAACAAACATGTGTTTATTTGGGATTATTGTTGGCACTTCTAAAACCAATGTATGAGTCCCTCTACACCTGAGTCACTAATTCTTTCACTCCAAATATTTCAAACTCCCTCTTGGACAAAGTATGGAAGCCAAATAAGTGAATGGACCTCACTAATCAAGGGGAAAGTGAAATCTCATAAGCATTAGTTTTTGAGGTGAAATGTTGATAAAAATTCTTGGACCAAGGGTCAAATATTCCAGCATAACCTTAGTAGAGGATTATTGATGCCCTTATCTCTTTACTATATTTCTCATTATACTTTTTGGGCATGGTTTATATAATTGGGAAGGTGGTTTCCAGGAGTTATACTTGGAAAAATTCTTCTCCAACCATTGAATTTCACAATTTCAAAGTTTTTTTTTAGTGTTTCACAGGGTGCACACTCCTTGCATGAAGCAAAGATGCATGCACATGCATATTACATGAAGGAAGGGTGAGTGTGGCCTCAAAACAATCATTTTTATTTGGAAAATGGGCTAGAAAGAGATTGTAGGCTATCTTGACTTGGAATCAATAGTTATGGATGGCTCCAACACTTGATTCAAGGCCTGCCACATTAATAAGGGACTCCTCGTATGAAATTAGTACATTTGGATATCAATTAGGGAAATTTGGATTCCATTAGGGACGATCTAATTCCATTAAGGTCACCCATATGACATTAAGCTGATTAGGGTTCCATTAGGGTCATGGAAGCACCCATTTGTGCTATAAAAGATTCCCCCTAACGCATGAGTTTAGAAGGGTAGGTGATGGAAAAAATTAATATCAATTATTTAACATCATATTGTGCATGGGGGAGGGTGATATAATATATCTCTATTATTGAAATGAAAGAAGGGTAAGTATGTATTTACCTTTCCTTGTTGCCAACACCTTTATAACCATTATCTAAGTCCATCTACACCTGAGCCATTAATTCCTTCTCTCTTCCATATATTTCAAATTCCCTCTTGGAAAAGGTATGGAATACAAACAAGTGAATGGACCTCACTAAACAAGGGGAAAGTGAATTCTCAGAAACAAGGGTTTCTAAGGGTAAATGGACATAAAACTCTAGGATTGACGACCAAATATTCTAGCATAACCATAGTATGGATGCTTAATTCCATTGTATCTTCCATATATTTCTCATTTATAATTTTTGTACATGGTTTTTATAGTGGGAAGGTGTTTTTGAGGAGTTGTAACTGAAAATAACTTTTCCAACCATTCAATTCTGCAATTTTTTTAAATTATGATTTTTTTTAATATTTTTTGAGTATTTTTAAGGGCACACATTCCTTGTAGGAAGGAAGGGAGCATGCACATGCACCTTGAATGAAGGAAGGGTGTGTATGCCCTAAAAATAATCATTTTTCATTGGAAATTGAGTTGGAAAGAGCTAGTGGCTTGTCATGAGGTGGAATCAACACTTATGGATGGATCCAACACTTGATTCAAGGCATGTCATAGTGATTAGGGACTCCTTATATGATATTAGGGACATATGTATATTTATTAGGGACATTTGGATTCCGCGAGTTATGTTTATATTTCATTAGGGTCACCCATATGGCATTACGATCTTTAGAGTGCCATTAGGGTCACCCAAATGACATTAGGGTCATTACAGTGCCACTACGGTCATTAATATGGCATTAGGATCATTAGAGTTTCATTAGGGTTACTCACTTGGTTAACTTAGGAGTTTATTATATAACTATTCACACCATTGGCATAAGGGCTTAGGGCAGGTTTTGAAATATTGGTATCCAACCCTGTAGAATTTGGAATAATTTTATACAACATTTCAAACTAAGAATAACTTAAATCTAGTTGTTGGGGATTAAGAAGGACTAATTCTTTAGTAATGATTCCTAAAAAACAACATCATTTTCAATGTTCACTAAGGGGGTTTTCAAAAACTAATTAGTCAACAAGTGTTCTAGTATTTTGTCTTAAATTAATCAATGTTTCATCTTCCACTCATGGAAGTGATCTGAAATGTGAGTAGAGGAATTTTGTCTAAGTGATGTTAAGAGTTTCACCCCAATCTCATAGAATATGGGAAATTGAAATGTGTTCAAAAAATAATTGTCAATAATGATAGGTGTAGGAAAAATCAATGTAACATTTGGATGTCATCCCTATTAGAGTGCACTAGAAAAGATGTTATTATACATTGTCATTTATTAATGAGTTCAATTAACACCAAAGGTGCAATGTCAATACATGGTTTACTAATTCTTCTATTGATTTACCTCTAAACTTACAAATATCCTATGGTATCTTGGTTGGGATAACCAACCACACCAGTCAATGTTTGATTGGGTCATTTTATCAATGAGACAAGTTAGACAGGTTCAATGTTGCCAAAAATGGAAACTAGGAATATGCACTAAAACTAATATTACCAAATGAAAAATTGGGCATCTTGTTGTGTGACATGTTACCTCTCATATGATTCCTCCCTAGGTAATTTCCACCCTCAGATGCATAGCATGTGCCTCCTTGATTGCTAATGTTCAATTTAAAGTCTCTTACTAAAGGAAATCCCATGTTAGGTATTGCAATACTAACCAGAGGGAGACTCAAAATAAGCATGGACTTGCTTTCGATGTGAAATCCATAAATGTTCCAACCTCTAAGGGAGAAACTAGAAATGGGAACCAGAGGGAAAAAAATCAACATACCAAAACCATGAGCAACATAGGAGGGGATACCAACACTAATTGATAGTATCCAAAAATAATGATTCTTGCTAGTCTAATAACTATGAAAACATGTATAACTACTCTAACCACTATCACTATGGGGGCACCCACTAGTGACGCCAACTTAGAGACTATGAGTAGTAGGTTTAGTTTTTCCTGCCCTTTATGAAGCACTAACTTTGGCTATAAAAAATTACCAACCATATAACAAATATAAGGGACATCTGGGTAGAAGTTCCTTGATTTGAATAAGTAAAGGATCTATGGGACGAGTTAAAGGTGGGTTAAAATTAACCTAAGGATATTTGTAAATGAATTTGATCTATAGTGGGAAATACTCATTGTGCATAGGTGGGTATGAACCTATATTGTCACTATGATGTGCATATTAATATCTCTCACAAAACATTCTTATGAACATATGTAATTGTACCCAGATTGATTATATTATTCTCTAACAAGGATTTCAATGAAGTATGTGTCTCATGATATGAGTCACTCTGAGTATTTTCATGGGTATTCATCCTCCACCTCAAGGTAGGTGGTTCTATGATTTCTGAAGAACAATCCATAATACTCATGGATTTACAAGGTGTTGGTTCAACCACTATGAAATTTAATTTATAAGCAAACATTAACAATCTAACCTAGGAAAACTTAGACACAATTACAAAAAAGAACTCTACTTAAACATATATATGAAAAAGAAACAATCAAATTTACTCTTCCAAAAACCAAACCAATGTGTCTAATGCCCTAAATTAATTAGTGAAAATATTAAAAGAGGTCCTTCCAAAAATCATCCTTAGAGGAAGTGGGACCACAGATAAATAATGAAGGTGTGAGGAATGGTTATAGTAACATATACAAACCAATCAACCAAGGTAAAATTTCCCTTGTGAAAATAAAAAAATTTCAAGAGAGATAAAATTTGAGATATACTATCTACTCTTGGTATCGTCAACACTTCCCATTGGTAGTCACCTATTGAAAAACCTAGGAAGGGTCACTAAGAATGCCACTTCATGATTGGTAGTCGAGGGAAAAAATCACAAGTAAATACTATTAATTGGGTAATATATAGGTCAAGTCCCCTAAACATAAATTTCTAAAGAATGAATAACTCAAAGTAGGATGCAACTTATCTTGAAGTCCCAATACAACATCCACCCTCCAACCCAAGAGTAAGTGGATAATCTCAACACTTGGACTAGATTGAACTAGTGAATGAATCCTATGTAACTTCCACTTTCCTATAAAATTATTTTCCCTACTAGTGGAATTTTTTACTCATTATCCAACCCTAGTTTTATTTTGGCTTCCTTAGAGAATTTACTCTCCAATCTATAACAAGGCTCTACAACCTAGACTATGTCGGTTTTTGTGAAAAATAAAATAACTTTAATTCATTTCAATCTTATGTTTCTTTTAGTAGTTGTTTGTTTCTTTAGGGGTATGGAGTGACTTATTGTGTTTATAAGTTTAATACTGATGGAAAATAAATAAATTTTCAAATGCAACGTGCACATTCACTTTCCCTTTGATGAAGCAATGCAAATATTTAAATTGCCAAGTAGTTTTTCACAAGAATGGGAAGAAACCTATATAAACTTATAATGAAATGAAAATATACTTAAATATTATTAAGATACCTTTTCCTGAATCCAAAACTAATTGAAAATGCACTTAATCAACATTGAATTTAGGAATCACCTGAAAGATAAACCTATTTTCAAATTTTTTGTTAACTCTTTTAACCTTTTTCACAAAATGACACACAAATAAGAAACAAAATAGGATAATAATCCAATATTAGGAAACATTTATCCTTATAGAGACTAAAAAATTCAAAAAACATCTTTCAAATGGTAAAAATAAGTCCTTATTCACTTATAGAAAGCAATTTTTGGTTGTTATACAACAACTTGTGGTCAGAGGGATATGCTCGTGTTTGTCTTAAGAAAAACTCATGCTGAACTATGACTATTATAGAGAACAATCATGAGTGAGAGGAAAATAGGAAACAAACTAATTTATAGATCATAATCTAGACATTTCTCAATCCTCAAGAAACTAATGAGTTATAGACACCATGCAAAAACTAAACCAGAGTTCTAACTAAAAACTTTCAATGGAAAACAACCCAAAATAAAAAGACTTCTAGGAGTTCTCCTAACTGGAGTCACCAATTCTATTGGATTGAAATATACTTACACCTAAGAATATCCTTAGTAAGTGGATTTATCTCATTGAAATATAGAGGGCTATATATATCTACCTTTCCCTAGGGTTCATATGCATAACATAAAAGAGAAGCAAAAAATAAAAGAAAAATGCAATGTTACTAACATTTTTTATTTGCCTTGTGAAAAGCCTGATTAATATGAGTCAAGATATAAAGTAAAGAACAAAACTACACATAAATCAAACAAATGAAACATTGTTCATTCCTCTTTAACATTATAAATAAACGATATAAATTGCAATACACATGAATGCCTAACTAATATTCAAGTTAGTCAAGCTCCTACCAATTATAATATTTATGCATGACATTGCATTTACAAGTACATAAGAATTGGGTGTTGGAGAAGAATATATATATATATATATTATAATATTAAAAAGGAGGCAACAAGTGTATACTTGAATCTTGTTGTTAAATCTCCTTCACTTGATCTTAGTTCCTCTCGCCCTTATCCGCAAGTATTAATCTCTCCATCAATGCAGTCATGGTATTACTTTAGTAGAGAAACCAAATGATGGTCAAACAAAATTACATAATACTTAATTATTCCTTGGATAACTAAAGGCTACTTCTTCCCAAGATGAAATAAAACTATGACAAAATTAGATTAGCCAACGCTTTGAAATTTCTCTTGAGTAACAATTTCTTCTCTTATCGTCCTTTTTATTAGAACAAGATCCCCTATTTATCTTCATAAGAGGGTGAAACAATCAAGGAAAAATGAAATTAATTCCATACAAATTACTACCATGCATGACCTCCACTCACAACCTATGCATTCTGCGCAATTTGTATTTTTTGAGCATATCTTAAGGTTACTAGTAGGTTTAGCATTGTAAGCTCATGAGTTGCTCGCAATTGTTACTAGGGAAGCTTGTAAGCATATGTTAAAAGGGTAAAATAAAGTTAAGAGGTGTAACATCATCCATGACATAACATATGTAGGTGGCCTTGACTCAATTAACACAATCCAGGGTGACCAGATATGAGTATAACATAATGTATTTGGTGAAGGCTCCTATAAGGATAAGTACATTGAGGAGGAGCAAGATCCCAATAATGAATTCTAATTTTCTAACCATTCCCAAATTCGATGTCACACTTCCCTAAAGTTGATCTAAATAAATTTAATGGGTTGGATCTCACAAGTTGGGTGGACCAATTGGAACACCACTTTTCCCTTCATGCCATAGTAGATGACTGATTGAAACTTGAACATGTGTCCTCTATCTGGATAGAGAATACTCAAAATGGTGGAAACATCATAAGAAATAGTCTCTAAGGGACACTACATGGAGGCAATTTGTAACAACCCCATTTTCTCTCTTGATTAGAGATACAAACTTGTTGTCCCATGTCACCAAAATACACAAAATGGGCATGGTGGATGACTATATTGATTCTTTTGATTACTTGATTGTTAGAATATAAAAGTTAACTAATAAATTTTATAATCAATGTTTTATCAATGGTATTAAAAATGAAATCAAAGCCTAAGTAGAGATGCACAACCCTACTAATTGGCTGGAGGTCATTAAGCTTTCTTATTATGCCCAATACATCCTATTCCCAGCCCAATCACCCCAAATTTTCTCCACATCCCTACCCAAATATGTTGGCTCCTTGATAGCATGCCCCACCCATAAATGTACACAAGTTGACATATGATGAATTAGAGGAACATAAACTAAATGGTCTCTACTACAACTGTGATGAAAAATATTCTCCATGGCATAAATGTAATGAACATAAATTATTTATGGCTATTGTTTAGGACATTTTCGGCGATGAAGTTGATCAAAACAATAAGGAGGAAGAGTCACTCCCACACTGAGGGAGTTCCTCTTCGTTACCAACTAGGTGAAGAACCCCAAATCTCCCTTCATGCTTTGACCAATACATCTTATCATCATAAGTTAAAGTAGGCCAATGAAAGGTGATTCTCTAAATCAACAATGGTAACATCCATAATTTCATTTGTCACTATGTTTCCCAAGAAACACATTGTTATATCCTTGTTTTCTAACAAAATATTACGATTGCTAATGGGGGATCTATAAAATGTGGTGGTTGGTGTGAAAATGTGAAATTTCAAATGGGTGAGAATTCCTAAAAAACTTACATGTTTACTATAGGAATGGGTGGTTATCATATTGTTTTAGGTGTTGAAAGGATAATAATATTAGGCCCCATCACCATGGATTTCCTATAATTATACTATGCATTTTCAGAAGGGCGTTGAATCCTACATTCTCAAAGGTCTCAAATCAATCTCTCTAGAAATGACTATCTCCCATTGTATGGAAACGATTATAAAAAAAGGTTATTCTAGAATTATTGTGCAATTCCATGATGTTCAAGCCTTTTAGGATGCTTCTCATCTAGTTTATCCAAATTTGTAGTTAGTGTTGAACACATTCCTAGTGATTACTATGCTCATGTGAAGAGAATGATCATAACATCCCACTACTCGATGATATCCTACCACCCATTATGTGCCCATGTTTTCACATTTTTTCCCAAAAGAATGAAATTAAAAATATTATAAGGAGATATGAGATGTTGGTATCATTTATCCTAGTCCTAGCCCCTACTCTTCTTTGGTTATCATGGTTTAAAAAAAAGAAGAAACTTGGTAGATGTGTCCTATTTTTTTATCTCTTTATAAACTAATAATCAAAGATAAATTACCCATTCTACTCCTTGATGATATCTCAAATAATATAAATGGATAAAAATTCTTTTAAAAACTTGATCTTTACTCTGGTTATCAACAAATTCGCATGGAGGAAACCGACATTCCAAAAACTACTTTCCACACTCATTAAAATCATTGCAAGTTTTGGTGATTAATTTTGGTGTTTGCAATGCCCCTTTCACCTTTTGTATTCTCATGAACCACAAATTTAAGCCCCTTCTATTATTTTTTTTATCAATTTATTTTTATGACATCTTGGCCTACAACAAAACTTGGGTAGCACAACTGACACATGTGGATCAAGTCTTACAACTCCTCTATAATAAAGAATTGTTCCTAAATTATTCTAAATTTATTTTTTTTGCTTCTGAAGTTGAATGCTTGTAACACATTGTTAGTGGGTAGTGGGGAAGGTGTCCATATTGATCCTAAAAAAACTGATAAAATAAAATATTATCCCCATCCCAAGACCCTCAAATGTTTGTGTGGTTTTCTTGGCCTCATAGGTTATTACCATGAGTTTGTTCGAGACTATATTAAAATTGTTTCTCCTATCACCACATTTTTAAAATATAATGGCTTTAGTTGGAGCAAGGAAAATATATAGGATTCTCAAGATTTAAAAGTTGTAATGTGTACCACACCAATCCTCACCTAGTTTCACTTCAATGAGAATTTATTTTTGAATGTGAATCATTGAGAAAAGGGATTGGGGTTGTGTTAATGCAAGTGGGACACCCGCTCACCTTCACCGATAAGAAATTATGTGACAAAAACTTAGATAGATCCACCTATGAGAAGCACATGTTCGTTATTCTATATGCAGTTGATATGTGGCATCCTTACTTGATAGGGCATAATTCCCAAATTAGCATGGACTATCTTAACTTGAAAGATTTCCTAGAATAGAGGTTGTCCTCCCTAAAATAGTAAAGTTGTTTTCCTTAGAGTAGTAAAAGTAAGTTACAAAATTGTTATGCCATCTTTTGCGAGATTCTACAAGAAGGGGAAAGAAAATGTGGTGGTTGACGTTGTCTCTGGGAAATATGGCGAGGAAGGGTCTCTATTTTCTTTCTCTTTCCTAGTGCCTAATTGGATACATGTGATATGTTAATTATAATGGTCATCATATTGTTAACACCTACATTTTGTCAACATACCTAGTCACTAGCCCAATCATACACATACATTATGACCACACTTCATTTCCACCTTTTAAATCTTAGTAAAACCCAAAAAACCAAAGTCATATCTGAAAAAGGGCCAATTTACAAATTAAATTGCTAAATTACCTAAAAAATAAATTAGAAACCTTTTTCCTTGACTTGTTTTTGGAAGTTTCTCCTTTTTCACACTCTACGAGAAAAGGAAACTTGGCACAATCCTTATGACAATCTCAAATTGGAAAGAAGGATAAAAAAGGAAAAAAGTAAAAAACAAGGCAAAAGCCAAAAATCAAGGATTAAAAAAGGAAAAATCCAAAAAACGAAAAAGCAAATATTATCATCATCCTCAAGCTATTTATTGCGCATATAAATAAACTACCAAGGCCCCTCAATTGATAACCAACTCTCCATTCATCACTTAAGCCGTTACTTTGCGAAAATCTCCCTGATACCATAACTCCCTTTGTGTTCCATTCTCACCCTGCCAAAGATCGTGCATGTGATGTGTGGCCAAAGAAATGTGGATTGCAAGGATACCAAGAGAACCCTCCCTTGGATAGTTATAGGGGACCCATCCAGTACAACCCAAAGGTGATCCTAAATCCTTGTAAACTTCATTTTTTAAATAATGAAAGAGCATTATTTATTCTTTGAAATATTCTTGTGTCTATTTTCCTAGTGAAGGATACTTGAATATGTTAGTTTAGATTTGATTCCATTGTTATCTAGCTCCACTTGCATGTTAGATTAGTTAGTTTCAATTCAGTTTTATTTGTTTTTATTTTTGTGTTAAAACTCTTCGAGAATTAGCACAACATCTAGTAGGTGTTTTTTAGCACGTGTTGGTGTGAAAACACCAGCAACAGTTTTTGGTGAGCATACTTGGGACGATCTCTATTGTTCTCTCATTGTGCTTGTACAACCTTTTTGGCCATTATTTGAGTTTTTTTTCTCACTGTTTGACTTGTTATCTATCTGTTTGATTCTATCTGAGTGACTGGGATTTAAAAATCAGCTTGAACCTACCCCCATTGATCAAGCTCAACTGCCTCTATTTTATTGTGTTTAAGTTTTTCTGTGATGGGTTGCACCTATCTGGCCTTTTTGAATAACCCGAATCACATTTTTTCCTTCGAAAAGAGTGGCTTAATCTTGTAGGTGAATTTAATGCTTGGGTCACACCTGTTTCCATGTTTTAGGCAACCTAGGTCACTCATTTCTCCCCAATAAGAGTGACCTAAACCCAAATTTTAGTTTTTCAGTAGTTTTTAGCTTTCAAACCCTATAACTCTTCCTAGTGCATGAAGCCTTGATTTTCTAGTTTAGGATTACTTTTAGTCCCCTTTTTGTTATGTTTGCAATCACTTGCTTAATGTAGTGGTCTTTATGTTAATCTTTTTTTAGTTCTTGTAGTGAAGAAAAAAAACCTTATTTTTTAGTATTTTCTACTTCTTTAGTTCTGTTAGAGATTTATTTTAACTTCATTGTTTACTATTTCAGTGAGTGCTTGTTGAGAAATCAATTTTTTCTTAATAATATTTCTATGCTTTGAAATTTAATGCTTAGTCGTAGCCTTTTTACATTGAAGTGATATTTTCAAGAAAAGCTTGAACTTAATATTGGAACATTTTCATTTATGTTAAGCATCTAATTTCTTAGTTGTATTTTGTACACACCACACATGCACAAATATTCACTCCCTAAGTCAAACTATCGTTTGTTCATGCCGCTAGCAAAGCCTTAAAATAAACCATAACTTAACACACATTAACCTCATTTGAGGAACAAAAACAATATTGTAGTTAAGTTATAAGAGCATTGAGGATAAGCATCCAAAGAACTCCCCTTTTTCTCTATACATCTGAAACATAGTGGTTGTCTTCTTAGGGAACTAAAATCCTCTAGTAGTTGGGACACAACTTGAGGCCAACTTGTGAGGTGTTGTTCTCCTAGTAGGGAAAATGACTAGACTGGATTTGGATGTCTGGGTGGTGCACCATCCCCACTCAGTGATGAAGATCATCTAGATCATTTTACTCAGACTGAAGCTACAGATTAGTCATTTTGACGTGACCCAGATGATGTAGCCTACATACCGTTTTTCTTAGGTATATTCCCCAAAGGATATCCCCTTCGGTGGGGGGAAATCAAGGACATCTAGAGTCGACTATGACCACCGATCTATAATTGCCCTTTCAATATTCATTTGTTGGGTTTGGATAGTATTGATTCCCCTATTATGATCCGGTCTTTAGAAGAACCAACTCAACTTCTTGCTTGTTTTTCTCTAATGGGGAGGTGATGACCATATAGAGGAAAATATTCAAAGAATATTACATTGGGTGTTTTTTTTTATCTGAGTAGTTATCTATTAGGTTAGCAAGTCTTTTTCCTTTTCTATGATTGTTTATTGTTGTCTTGTTTTCCATTTTGTTGAGCTTGCCTTGCATTAGGTTTTTTGAGCCTCTTTTTCACTTTGTTGTGCTCACCTTATTCCCACTCGGTTGCATTAGGTTTTTCAATCGTTGGTTGATCTTAAGATTGCACTTGTTTTAATTTAGACTTAGTCAGTATTGATCCTTCGAGACACTCTCGGAGGATTTCGAGAGGACCCTCTTAGTTCAGTCCTTTAGCTTCTATGATTGTCTCCTCATGCCAAAAATCAGTTCAACAAACTGCACAATAACCTGTTGATTTTGAATCCTTACAATCAGGATCATCCACACACTTACACAATAGTAGATTGATGACTACTACTAGAGATACAACTAGTGGTGGAGCTGCTGGCGGAACCACCAGTGAAACTGTCGATGGAGGAACCATGATAGATGACATGACCAACACCAAAGATGGTCCATCCAAATCCATGAATGTGAGTTTTCCATTCATGGCTAGCCTCAACCTCCCTGATTTGGCAAGGATGACCAGTGATCTGATCTTCCATGTTCCAACTTGGCCCCCTATGCCTACCAAACTCCCATCGAACATCCCAAAGTTCAAAGGGAAGGTTGGGGAAGACCCCCAAAATAATATCATGTTGTTTCACCTATGGTTCTCTTCAAATAACATCTTAGGTGATTCCATCAGGCTACGCCTATTCCAACGAACCTTAACTCATCTCGTTGCTAAGTGATATATAAACCAATACTATGAAACACATCCTAAATTCATGTTATTGGATTCCACCTTTCTATAGTTATTTTAGTTACCCATCTTATATGATGATGGAGTAGAAATCCTTCTCTCTTTTCAACAAAAATTTGCTACCCACATCACTCACCGTATCCATGAGTGGCGTATATGAATAAGTTTATGTAAGATCAAACTTGATTATATGATCTTTTTGGACCGGTTTATCTAGTCCCTAATCCCCTCCATTTCCAAGGACACTACCTCTAAATGACCTCAAAATGAGGAATATGCTATCCTAAAATATCAGTAGTTCGAACTGATATATGCATAGTTCGGGTATTTGTATACCATCATCCCTGACGTTCCTCATAGACACTGTTCTCAGAAATATCTATCGATGACATCCCATGCAGCATTTGGTGTCATTGGCACTGTCATGTCCCAACCCAATCCCTATGTACCTTACCATCCCTCAATGAGTAGTTATGCATACATAAATGCTCCTATTGTAGTGCATCCCCATCAGGGCTCGATCGCCATTCTGAGCTACGTCCCCAATTTATCATGCTCCTTATTACACACAGGACTGAGTACCTCTTACTCAACTCCTACCTCAGCCCCCATGTTCAAGGGCCCTCTTGTAGTAGAACCATGTGTGGAAATGATTCTACTACCTTCATGGCCCCTATGGCCATGAAATGGTATTATCCTTTTCATGGTCATCCGCCAACCACTCTATTACAACAATACCATGTTGCTCCCCCTTTTTCTCAAGGTAAGTATACGCCCAACAAAACATGCCTTCCTAGGCTACACCAAATACTCAACATGCGGTGCCCAAAAAAATGAGTCAAGGAAAGAACAAGAGAAATAACCACTGAAAAGGAGGTGGAAACTAACCTACAAACCCACCTGAAAATGCTGGCGTTAATCCTGTAGACCAAGACCCTAACAAACTATCTAAAAATGCCAAGAAGGCTCAACAACATACTAATCATCCATGTCATTTCTACAGTGTGTATGGGAATTATACCCATCACTATACACATTTGGCTAAGGAATTCCAACTATGGAATGATGCAAATCAATGTGAAGCAACAATTGCCCCATAAGGGCAAGAAAACCCACCTATACCTCAACCCACCCAAACACAACCTACGGTTCTGTAGAATTCCTTTCCTGCACAAGGATTTGTGGCAAGACAACTAATGACCCCTTATTCACCCCAACAAGCCTTATTGAGTCAGCTTCCTGAATATGGGGTCCAATTCCTCCTCATGATGTCTGCTGATATGAACATTCACACACAATGTAACCAGCATGGTTCAACCATTGAAACATCCACTACTGATAAGGGAAAAGATACAAATCTAGTTGACAAAATGTTTCACCTACCGATGGGATCCATAAGGTCCCTAAGTTTCCTTTGCATCGCATTGCAAACAATCCCAATGCTCACACTACTCCAATGTATAGCATTGTGGATGACTTAGCGTTGTCTCCCACTACCATGCCAAATTTGGAAAATATTGGGAACTTCTTGATGAAACACAAAGCCTTATTACATGTGCTATGTGTGATCAATCTCACTAGCTCCCATTTGATGAATTTCTACTTAGATCAAGAAGAGCTATGAATTCCCTCTTCAGTATCCTTCCAAGTACCGATGACTGTTCAAAACCCGGTGATTCATCAATGTATATCGGTGAAGGTACCTCTACTTGATTCATGTAAGCTCTTGTTTGGAAAAATATCGAATCCCCCAAATTAGAGTCGTCTCACATGAAATTATGTGCTTATGACAGTTGTACAGCTCAACCTTAGGGCCTTCTCTCAAATGTCCCTATAGAGCTAGATAGCAAGACAATATTAATATATGTCAAGGTTGCCAATGCCAAAATTCACTACAACCTCCTTCTTGGGTGTAGCTATATGTATGGGATGAAAGAAGTTTCTTCATTCTCCTTTTGTTGACAATAATGTCCATTTAATCAACAGTCTTTTGTTATTACTTTTTCATTACTTAACTCCTTTGACATCAGTGACAACCATATTCAACATTCTCCCCCTTTGGCATTGATGGCAACAATTTCTTAATTTTCAATTCCTTCCCCCCCTTGACATTAATGACAAAGGCCTCCTTTTGACAGCTCCCCCTGTCAACATATCTCCCCATGACATGCTGCTTTTTCTTAATTTTGTTCACTATAAGGAGATTACTCCCAACTTATGTCTAAGATGCTCAAATGATTCTTTGGGTAGTAGCTTAGTGAATATATCAACGATATGTTCTTTAGTATTATTATATTCCAATCTGACCACTTTTTAAGACACTCGATCTCTTAGAAAGTGATATTTTATTGGTATGTGCTTTGTTTTGGAGTGCATGACATGATTTTTTGATATGTTTATGGCACTTGTATTGTCACAATTTATTACTATTGGATGCTCATACTTCACAAGTAAGTCTTCTAATGTCTACTTCATCCAAACGACTTAGGTACAACATGATGCAACAATAAAATATTCAACATCTGTTGTAGATAGTGCTATAGAGGATTGTTTCTTGCTTAATCGTGATACCAAACAATTTCCTAAAAAGAATGCTGCTCCACTAGTACTCTTTCGGTCATCAAAACTTTCTTCCCAATCTGCATCGGTGAATGATTTTAAAGTAAAGTCTTGACATTTTGGGTACGATAAAACATAATCCACAGTGCCTTTTAGATATCTAAGAATTATTTTTACTGCAGCCATGTGTGTTTCTTTGGGATTTGATTGAAATATACCAACCAATCCTACAGCTTGCATCACATATGGTCTTGTAGTTGTCACATATAGCAGGATTCCTATCATAGATCTATACCTAGTATGATCCACTTACAAGGACTCATCATTCTTGCTTAGCTTACAACCAGTGATCATAGGAGTATTAACAGGTTTGGAGTCTTCCATTATAAAATTATTAAGCATGGATTTGATGTACTTGGTTTGAGAAATAAAGATTCATTTGTCTGATTGATAAACTTGTAATCCCAAGAAGAATGTTAATGCACCCAACATTGACATTTCAAATTCCTTCTTCATTTCAGAAGCAAAGGTTACACTTAGTATTTGTAGATTGCTTCCAAATATGATATCATCCACATAAACAACTGTAATCGGGAATATTTCACCTTCTGCGGATAGAAGCTATTCCTCTAGTCTGAATGGTTTAGATCTAGAACATATGAGTGAACGACAAAGGATGAAGACCCTCCCTGGATCTCGTAGATACCTGGAATGCTGCTTCGATAGTGAACTTGTGTACCTGCAATAAGATCAAACACGCAAACACATCAAAGCTACCATAACATAATATATTTATCCATGTCAGTGACTAAGGAATCCAACAACAGTTACATGCGAAATCAAAACAACAGTAATGTGGGATGGAAATCAGCTTTGCATTAAGATGAATGGAGAAGTTTACAACCAATTAAGCCTTAGTGTTTGACGTGCATCTCCTTGAAACCAACACTTCATCCCCATAAGCTCCAACTTTTCTCTCTATGCTCTTAAATGGATTGGGCCAGGTGGTCAATCCAACAGCATAACAATACCTCTAAATTTCTCCCCCTCAACCATGGACATGAGCTTGTATTTATAAGGCTCAATGGATAGGAATGGTTGAGATATTTGTGGATGAGGTGGCTTCCAAGATCCTATGACGGGGGATCTAGAACTCAACTAACCCACAATGTTAGAGATAAGAGAGGACAAGAGGCTCATGATCTAGAAGCCTCAAGAAACCTCTCTTTTTCCCATTTTACCCAAGGTACCTCTTTTTGCCTCTTATGATAGAGCGGTTCAGGTTAAAAATGCTTATGGACCAAAGGCTATAAGCAGTGGCACCGCTTATGGTGAACAAGATACAGGTGGTGCAAGCAAGGTACCACTCATGGTTAACAGGGAAAGCATGGTGCTGAGTATTTTCATGAAAGATTGACAAACAACATGGGTTTTCTCTCCAAGTGCTAGGATTAAGGGCAAATATGTAAGTCAAGGATCTTATCACATGGTGGTGACAGGATTTTGGTATAGCAAGATGCCCCCTAAAGCATAAGTATTAGAGGGATACAATAAATGAGAGCTTTGAAAGAACAAGTTGTCGCCACGAGGTGAAAATGTCGGCTCAATCAGAGCATGTCGTCAAGTAGGCATCTATAGTACATCAATATTTTTGACTCATAGACACAAGTAACCAACTCATGGCTGCAGACCAATACAAGGCAGATCCATGGGAGGAATAAACAAGCATGGCTACTAGAATACAACGTAGATCTTTGTCATGAGAGGATATAGAATATTTCTTGATTTCTTCCTTTTGAATTGGACTCTTCAATGCAAAAACATAGATTCTTTTATTTCTACCTTGGTTTGTGAGGGAGGAACATTCTGGCTTCTTTTCTTTGTCATACCATAATCTCGATTTATCTCTTGATGGTCTTTGACTTCTTAAGATTTAATCTAGAGTCTTTGAACTGTTTTCAAATTTTGTCTTAATATATTCTTCATCAAGCTTCTTTCTAAGGTGCATAATATCTTCTTCAATCCTTTCAGATTCTTGTATTCTATTTTTGAGCTGCAAATCTAGGTCTTCTTCAATATTCTTGGCCTCTCAAAGCTAGGTCTTTAAGTCACTTATGATTTGGTTTGACTGTTTGTTTTTTTTCCTGCATTTTTCAAGTTCTTCAAGAGCACTAATGAGTTCAACTTTTAGGTCTACTTCTCCTTCCTCATCTGATTCACCATCTTGATCTTGAATTTCTATTCCCATGAATAGAATTTTTGTTTCCTCACCTCCACTTGTGTTTTCATCTTCACTATCTTCCATGGTGTAAATGATCTTCTTCCTCTCATTAAACTTCTTCTTGTTTCCAGTCTTGTCCTTTTTGAGCTTCTTTGAGGCTTCTTTCTCATCACTATCATCTTGTTTAGGATAGGGAAATTTTGAAGCAAAGTGTCTGATTATTCCATAATTAAAACTCATTATAGGTAGCTTTCATTTATACTTTCCAATACCTTTCTCAAGGTTCTTGATGAACATAGCTTCTTCATCATTTGAACTCTCTGAGTGTTTCTTAGATGGGGTTTCATACTTCTTTGGTTCTTTTGAGACTCTAAATGATGTTTCTTTTCTTGAAGGTTCATTTTGTCCTATTCTCATCTCATATGTAGTGACGATCCCTTGTAGTTCATCTACTTTCATGATGTTAAGATCATCTCGTTCTTCTAGAGTAGATAATTTTGAGTCATACTTCATGGGCATGGTTCTTAGTACTTTGTCAATGACTTCTCTTTCCTTTATTACTCCTCCAAGGCCTCTAATAACATTGACAACTTCATACACTCTTAAAAGATATTCTGCAATATTTTCTTCCTCTTTCAAACTGTCCTTTGTATGTCTGAAGTCTGGATTTTTTGACTTTGGATACTCCTTCATAGACACATTTTAATTTTTCCCAGGCATGTTTGGGTGTCTTGCATTACATGACTTTTACAAACACTGAATTTGTTAACCCACTCAAAATTGCATTTAGGGCTTTTGAATTGGCCTCATATTGGTCTAGTTCATCTCTGTATATAGGTAGGTCGTCTGGTACTTTATATTCTTTTTCAACAGACCTCCAGACTTTGTATCCAAGAGACATTAGATGGCACTTCATTCTTACACCCTAGTATGCATAATTATCTCTGGTAAATAATGGAGGTCTACTGGTGGCTAACCCTTCTTTTTGATCCATAGTAGTTTTTAATAGGATCTTCCTTATAGTAATTTAAACTGTAATGAAAGATCCTTCTCTGATACCAATTGTTGGAATATTGGACAATACTGAGAGGGGCGTGGGTGAATCAATATTGATAAATTTTAACAATTAAAAGCACTTTTAATCTATTCATTAACACATAGAAACAACAAGATACAAAGAACACAACTTTTATCATGGAATCCCAAATGGGAAAACCACCAACACTTTCTATTACTGCAGGATTATATTTTACAAATGGTTTTTGCCTGCTTCTATAGACAAGGATTCCACTACACCCTATTTACCAGTAACTACTGGAAGGAGGATACGACCCCCTGATTTTATCAACTGCTACTGAAAGGATGCTATGACACCCTGTTTACCAGCTATCACTATAAGGAGGCTATAACCCCCTTGCTGACATGTAGCCTTCCCTAGCACCGCCCTTCCACCCTAATATGATTATTCAATCTCTAGATTTTGTACACCTATGGATCTTCCAATTGAATGTACAAAGACTCTTATTTGATAGTTTAAAGCATTGTTTATATACCCTCAAACATATATTTTCATCTAACAATCATGTATCTTTATCATGAATTTTCACAAACAAAAACCAATTCAAAATTACCTCTCCGTTTATCATTTTTAACTTTTTTTAAAATTTATCAGTCACTACCTTCTGTAATTATTTCTGCAATTGCATTTCCGCAACGATCCTTTCCGCAACTACCTTTCCACATTTATCTTTCTACAATGATATTTCTGTAATTAGCCTTTCACAATTATGGGTTGTGGATTGAGGATCTGCTTTTCTACTTTTCTCGAAATTGCTTCCGCAATTCCTTTTCTGCAAAACTTCTTCCGCAATTGCAAATTGCGGGTCTTCTTTTTGACTTTTCTTGAAAGTGACTTCCACAATAATCTTTCCGCAGTTTTAACAAGCTTGTAGCTTGGAATTTCAAAAACTATTATAGATCATTGATATTTCTCTCTCTTATGATTTGGGTCGTCCAAATATTCACTCCATAGAAACTACCATTATAATGCTTCCGACTCCACTTGGACAACTTGTTTTATTTTGGCTTCCGCAAGACCTCTTTAGGCTATTTCATCAATGTTGCCTTATGATCTTATGTTGACAACAATGTACATTTAATCAATAGTATTTTTTTATTCTTTTGTCATTACTGAACTCCTTTGACATCAACGACAACCATATTCAACACCAAGATTATGCACATGATCCACCAACTATATCCCATCCCATAGGCACACCCAAGTTACACTTGGAAATATGATGAGCTCCACTATAAAGGCCATACTTTTTTTTGTTTAAGATTTCTCATTTAAATCCAAAGTGTTATCTAAATTACACTCATCTCCCACAAGCGTTCATTCTAAGTTTTAAAAGATATATGATATGATGAAGTTCTAATTTCTTGGGTAAGGTATGAAAAATGACATCCTCACATTTGTAGAAGAATTTGATACTTTCCAATGGAAAAAAAGTAAAACAGTAAATCCTCTAGAAGAATTATAACCCTTACTCATTCTTGCCACCATATGGGATAACTTAATTCTCTAGATTTCATTGTTGGGATAACTTAATTCTCTAGATTTCATTGTGAGGATACCAAAATAGGCAAAAAAAATAATGAAAAAAATCAATGATAATTGTAGTTGTTGATCACCTTCCCAAATATGATCACTTGTGTTCCTTATAACACCACTTTAAGGTCACCATAGTAGCACAACTATTTATGGATAACATTTTAAAACTACATGGAATTCTTAAATACACCAGCATAGATCCAAATTCTAGGCTCTATCAAGCGCCGAGAGGGATCAAATCTCCCTAGATGCAAACCTCTCCTCGAATAGATCTTTTAGTGCAAAACCTCTCATTGAGTGCTAGGATTTGGATCTTTACTAATGAGTCCTTTCCCTTAATTGAACTTATTTTCAACTATACATATCAACTCTTACAATTATACATATCAACTCTTACATAAGTAGTTCTTATTATACATAGTAAATAATTTATATAAAAAATTTAATTATGTTTAACCTCCTTGAATTTGGATCTTCTCCATTAACTATCCAATGCTCATTAAGTTGCATTTCAAACATAGAACCAAGTACACATTATCAATATGTTATTATCTCCATTTTTAGCAAACACATTCACCACACCTTTTCCTTTGAGTGACACCTTGTTGTCATTTCCAAGTTTCACTTCATATTATACAAAATTATCCAAACTAATGAACAACTCCCTATTTCTTGTCATGTGATTACTGCAACCACTTTCCAAGAACCAAACATTAACTTAGTATTTTTGTGTTCAACTTTGCATGTAATTAACACATAATCATTTGTCTACTCAGGTTTATCAATTATGTTTGTAGATTGCTTGCCAGCATATGCGTGCTTCTTTCTACATTCACAAGCTCACTGCCCAAATTTCTTACAATAAAATCGTTGAACTTTTGATTTTTCTATTTTGCAAATTTGTTGTTGATTGGTATTTTATTGATGCTCTAAAGTTTCTAAGTTGGTGGTTTAGATATACTTACTAGTCAATATTTGACCGTTCAGCTTTGTTATTTTGAAATTTACCTGTACTTCTATTGACTAACCTTACTCTTACTCTTCCCATATATAATTAAGATCTAAATGCATTTTCTAATAATGATGTAGAATTTATATTCAATCTTGATTCATGGGATAATAATGATTCCATCAACTCATCAATTGTGAGTTTTGTTAAATCTTTAGACTCCTCTATAGCAACAACTATTGCTTCAAACTTAATTGGCAGAATCCTTAAGACTTTCTTAACAACCTTTGGTCAGACAGTGTCCTTATTTGGTTAACTATAATCAATGATCATAACTCTATTTTGAAATTATGTTATAGATTTAGTTTCATAGATGTGTGAAGGTTCAAAATTTCTCCTAGGTATTTTTAGCTTAGATAACTTGACTTTGGAATCCTTGAGGACTATTTGGATGACTAGAATTGCCTTAACATCATTCTTTGTTTTAATTTTAAGCAAGTCTTTATGTGCTTGATAGGCTCTACAAACCCATTTTCTAGTAAATCTCATAAATCATATTAACAAAGCAAGATTTTCATTTTAATAGTCCAGACAAAACTGTTGGAGTATCTATTCAACCTCCACATGATATAACCGCTGCACCTTTGGGAATATAAAACTAGTGGCAACATATGTAAGTTTTGGTGTAACGACAAAACCTTACATGGTATCAGAGCATAGGTCTCAATGGGTTTTGGTTTGAATAGGGTAAATTTTTTTTTGCTACGAAGATACCCTCATAAGTCTAATGAAACTATAGAGCAGCTAAAGTCCACAACCATCGGGAGATTAATACCTCATTATACCTATAAATTGCAATTTCCACAAGGGGATTCCTCTGCATTTCCCCATTAAGCTTCATTAATACTGTACCTCGCTCTACCTGCATACCAGCTTAAAGGTCCATCATATTTAATGGAGAAGTGTTAGGCAGCAAGCTCAGAGCCACACTTATTAAATCCTCAAACATGTTGGATGCCCAAATGTATGGATTCCAGAGCAGCGTGGGAATGACCTTCACGTGTCGGCTTGTGCGTATCATCACCCGCATATGGGGAGCCCATCTTGACATTATTTGAACCCTTACTCAAATATAATTTAGAGCTGGGTTAGAACCACATGAAGCAATAGGCTTATCAACATAGACCTGAATGCCATTTTAATGGAGACAACAAGTGTTCTTGCATCTCCAACCTTTAAGTGGATTTCACTCAATGAGAATATCCACTAGAATTTTGATATTAAATTTTATGGACCTTATACTATACTTAAACATATAGGTCCATTAGCTTACGAATTGGCTTCACCTAACCATTCTAAGCTCCAGCTAGTCTTTCATGTGTCCTAGTTGAAGAAATTGCTTGGGTAAAATTGTAGATTTCAAATCAACCATCCATGATTGGATGAGGATGATTCCAATTGGTTGTATTCTAAGGCGTTGTCTGAATGTCGTCTTCCTCAGTGAACTATCCAAGAAGTCTTGATCCAATGGAAGGATACACAACTTGAAGATGCTACATAGGAAAGGGAATGTTAGGGTCCCTCCCTAACATCCCTAGTTGATGGAATAGATTGCTACTTAATGTATCGAGGGACATATTTATTAAATAAGGCTCCACAATATAGACATGTGTTGTAAAATCAATAAATATTAAACAAGATCCACTAGTTAGTGATCAAGGCTCATTAATGGGGGTCCACTAATTGGTTAGTATTTTGATCAATTAGAAACAATATATAGTCTTAGAAACTACGTAATCCATTTTCAAGTGATTACTATTGTAATGGATATCTATTCATGTTGGAGATTCCCCCCTTGAAGAGGAAAGTGAACACTACATCCAATTTTGAATATCAATAAAGGTTTGCTTCGTGTTGTTATATTTCAATTATGGTTTGATTATTTTCTTTCTACAACTATATTTATGTCTTTCTTGCTTTGTTTATGTTCTTTCCACAATTTTATTCCATTTAATTTATTTGAATATTATTTTTTCGCTAACAAGAAACACCACAACTTCTGAGAAATTATTTCTAAGTCCTTACATAAATGGATATTTATGGATAATTTTAAAATTATTTTTGTGTTCTTGGTCCTAATCAATGTAGTGTTTCTTACTATTGTCTCTATTATGTTTATGGGAATGTCATCATCCTCGCTTGCAGGAATATCCTCATTCGCTGTGACGAATATCATCCTTACTACCACTATATTCAACATTGTTATGAATTCAATAATAGAATGATCGCCACCTCGAGATGATGCACTTGACTGACTAATAACTTGATCTTAATTCCTGGGTCTATCATCATATTTATTTCCAAGATAATTACTAATAAGAATATTAGTTTGATTAAGGAAATGATCATCATCCTCTCCACTATCACTAGGTCCTGCATTAAACTCTTCACTTGGAGAAAAATCATTAGCTTCAACAAAACTATGGGGTCGTTGAATTCCCCACTTAGGGAAAATATTCATCAACTGTATCATAATTATCAATTCGTTTAAGTTCCTCATTAGGACTAAAATCATCATCATCAATGCCTTTAAATTCCTCACTTAGAGGAAAATATTTGTCATCATTATTGATGCCTTTATATTCCTCTCCCTTTAAGAGTCATTTTGGGTTTCAAAAAATATATGACATAAATAAGTGTTCGTTATTTTGGAAAGCCATGAATAAGGACATTCAAACCTTTGATCCTATGGGGAAAATCCAAATGTGTAAGGGAAAACCCATAAAGTGGTCAACTACCCATTTTGTCCTTTTGTGCCCAGTCATCTAGAAGTTGGTTGAGGAAGTTATTGCATGGGAATGGGAAAGGCATGGGGGTCAATTTCGAATTGGGCAGAGCACCCATTTTAGAAAAAAATGTTTTGACTTAATGGGAAAGTAAAAACCCAAAACTGACTCACTCACCCATTGTGCATTCATGTCCCCCATTCCTCACGTAGGGGAAGCTTGCAGAGCTCTCTCCTTCACGTTTTTGGGTATGCTATGTGTTTCCTTCGCGTTTGGGGGAAATCTTCTTCATTTTTCCCATGGAGGGGAGGTATTTTTGGCAATTCTCAGTGGTTGGGCTCTTCCCTAGACGTTTTTTGTTGTTGCTTCTTCATCACCCAGCTGGGGAGAAACCGTTTTTGGTTGCACATCGAATGTGAGAAGAAACCCACAATTTTGGGTGTTTATTGAGGCTGTTTCTGCCCCTGTGAGCAAGCTGGGATCTTTCCCCATGTTTTTCTATGGTTTCCCATTTTTCTCCATGGCTGGGAAGTCATTTTTGGTGTTGCTAAGTGTCTAGGAAGATAGATCTACGTTTTGGGATTTGTAAGGGGCCATTTTTCCCACTTGAAGCCAGTAGACATTTTCAAGAATTTGAATCCATGAGATGGGGATTTGTAGAGGTCGTTTTTGCCTCTGTGGAGCCATTAAACATTCACTGAAATGATTTGCTCACTTGGGTTATTTTTCTTCCCATCTGCAATTTCTGTTTGTGGTTCCAAGGACGTTTTGTCCTTACCCAATAATTGTATTTGTTGTGAGGTGCATCCTGGAGTTTCCTTGGTTGAGTATGTCCAAGGAACCCATCTGTTAGATGGTTGAATGGGTTGGCGTGAAGGTTGGATTGGCTGAGTAAGTCCAAGGAACCCCCCTCCCATGTTATTGGCTTGTTTCCCTAATAGTCTATGAAACCCAACTGTGTGTTGGATTGACTATGGGTGTATGGTCTTGCTGTGTGTAATCTTGTTGTTCCCTAGTTCCTTGTGGAAATCATGCCCATCTCAAGGGTGGCAGTGGCATTGAGAGATTGATGAGCACACTGGCCTATGGTTTGGTGGAACATTGCAGCAACATATCTAGTTGTGGGAAGCTTCTTTTCAAGATAAGTATTCTTGTGCTTAATCTCTGCAAACTATTTGTTTTATGAATTAATATGAACATGTTGAATGCTTGAATGAATACGTTTTCTTCCGCTGTGTATTTATATGTATAATACATTTGTTTATGTATTTTATGTTCAATGCAATTTTAATCGTTATGTTCATGGGGATAGATTGCCTGCATGACAACAACAACAATGTTGGTCGCGTCCTCTCCATTGTTGGGATGAGGGGTGGGGATGTGACATCGGTATTCCGACGATGATGAGCATAAAATAAAACTATATAAGAACTCTTCATATCGACCTAACAATTATGTGACACTCTTGACATCTACAATAGAATGTTTCATAGTTTCGACAAATATACCATCAATATTACAATGATTTCATATCGTGCTATATAATTTCTTGGGTTAATTTATATAGTTAACAATGCCAATATCAACAACGGAAAGTTCAAGCACTATTGCTAAGTTACAAGAGCAACTTGGTGATGGTAAATGTTGGTTCCCTTGCAAAAATTGCAAGGGAATGAAAATAATAATTTTAAGGTCTACAACTATAAAATATTGTTGGGAATATGCGCACTTCAAAGGGGGTGTGAATTTCATCCAATAGTAAGAAGTACTAGACAAATTTATTTGTTACATGTTTAATTTTTATTCTTATTAATTTAATTTAGAAGTTTTAATTTATTGTTGAATATTTGATTTATAAATATACTACAAATATTTTATATATTGTAATTTGTAATGACAAAGAGAAAGTGTCCTATAATTGGATCGAACAACGAGCAAGATGTGCCAAATTGTAGTAGAAATGTTCATGCTATACAAGCTGGTGGACATAATCATGGAGCCGACAATGTATAAGATAAAGTTATTCCTATGGCTGAGGAAAATGATGACATTGACATAATTCATAATAATGGGATAAATATATTGGTTGACATAATTCATAATGATGGGATAAATATATTGATCAATGACACATATCATGCTTCATCAATGGATAATGATAACTTTGATGGATATGATGAAGATGTACCTCTCATTGAGAAGGAAGAAAAACCCTTATGTGGAGGCTCAAAAGCAAGTCTTCTCTTTGCAATTTTATTTTTTTGTGAACTTGAAAGTGTTGAATGGGTTATCTAACACTTTCCTCTCACATATCCTAAGGTATGCAATATAATTTTCCAAACATATTGAATATTGATTTGTTTTCTTTCTATTTTTGTAAGTGTTCATTATATTTTAAAAAGGATGATGCAAAATTGATGAACAACATTCATTTCTTGAAATTTTTCTTTTAATGTTTTATATTGTTAGGTGATATTCTCCTACCATCACCAAATCGTTTACGTCGTACATACCAAGAATTGTCTCTCATTATGAAAGATATAGGAATGGAGTATGAAGCCATTAATGCATGTCCTAATTAATGAGAACATTATATATTATAGACAACATGCAACAAAGTTGGAACGCCCTCAATGTGGAATTAGTATATATTGAACCGATCAAGTAACAAATAAGGTTTCCCAGGAGGTTCTTCATCATATTCCCATAATTCCACGTTTCCAACAATTGTTTAGGTGCAAAACATGGAAAAAGTTATGGATTACCATGCATGAAATAGAAGTGAATATAGTGTTATGTGAATGCCTACAGATGGTACTGCATTTAGGGGGATCGAAGAAAGATGACCATTTTTTAAATAAGAACCTCATAATGTTAGGCTTTCATTAGCGGATGATGGCGTCAATCTGTTTGGGGAGATGAGATTTGTTTACTCAGTGTGGCCTATTTTTGTTATAAACAATAGCCTTCCTCCTTGGATGTCAATAAAGAGGGAGTACACAGAGTTAACAATGATTGTTCCAGGTAATTTTTCAAATTAGTTATATTGTTTTGAAATACATATCTTTTCCATTTGACTTTATTAGTATTTTGTTAGATATAATAATTTATTATATGTGCAGTGTAATAAATGTGTGTATTTTCAAATAGTTAGGTAAGTACCAAGCTAAATATATGGACGTATTTATTGAGCCTATTATGGATGAAATTCTAAAGCTATGGATTGGCATCACTATGTATGACATCTCCAAGCCAATAGGTCAAAGAAAATTTCAATTCCATGGAAAACTTACATGTATAATTCATGATGCCCCAGGGATAACACATTGTCATAAGTAATATTAAAGAGTGATATTGCACTCTAACGGTTTATAATTTTGTAAATGATTGAAGCATTTTTTGAATAATTTCTTGTATTAATACTTGTATCAACATAATTCCACATCTTGTAGGTCTTCAAACAAAATCTAAATTTGCATGTCCAAGTGTGGCCCTAGATTGATATATCGACACTCCAAAATATTAGGTAAGGATGTGTTTGATGAGTATACAAACTTCCTCCCTAACAACCATCATTATCAAACTACCGAGAATTTTTTTTCAATGAGAAGGAAGAGATCAGGAAAAAACCTCGAATAATGACACCTCAACTTTGGAAATTGGAGTATAATAGGAATCATCGTCAAGGTAAGCAATTTTATTCCAAATCACATGTAATAACATTATACATTATAATAAGTGGAACTCTGCGTTCGATATTGAAATGTTCTATGTGTTTCAATCCACTGCTGGGACCGTCATCAAGATCCTAGACTATATAAGGTGTAAGATGCTCATTGAATAACAAAGGTCCTACCATTTATACTTTCAACGACACAATAACACTTATGTCAGCAATGGTGAAGAATACAAGTATATACTAGACAATGTTATAGTTTTTATGAGTCTTTTTTAAGCATATGCAGGAGGGGTTTCCAATTAGAATTAAGTTTTAAACCCTCATCTCTATTTATATTATTGGGATGTAATTCAATTTCAAGGGCTTCCATCACTTTTCTTCTCCCGTAATGATCAACTCTTGCAATGATATTGGCATTATCTAAGCAGATATGGTGGTTGGTTTCAGAGGAGTGCTCTACTAGAGAATATTTTTGAATTATGTTCAACCTTAGATCTGCATTGTGTTCCTTAAACCTGATCTTCATTGATCTACCAGTTTCACCGATATAGACCTTGCCGCAGGAACACAGTATTGAATATACTCCTTTATGCATTATCGGGTCAATTGGGTCTTTGGTCAAATCCACTATTCTCCTAATGGTATTTGGGGGGAGAAAGCCACCTTGATGTCTCCTTTTTTCAAGATTCTTGATAGTTTTTCTGAGATTCCTCTGATGTAATGAAGAGATATAGTATCTTCTTGAGTGTTCTTCCTTTGCTTGACATTTGACACTCGTGCCCTTTTTACCATCTTATTGAATTGGACCTCTTTATATCTATTCATTTTGAAGGTTTTGGCTAAGTGATTCAATTATGGTTTTATGTGTTCTTTATCCAATATTCTTAATGCCCGAGTTATCAAGGTATTGATCACTCCTGGTTTTTGACAGGGGAAGTGATGTGAATTAGCATGCAAATATATACCAACATGTGTAGGATTTCTATAAACTTGGTGCGCAAGAGAGTCATCTTCCTTCTTTGTAATAAGGACATCAAGGAAAGGTATGTTATTGTCTTCCTCTATTTCCATCATGAATTTTATATTCACATGTTGGTCATTTAGATGATAAAAAAAATAATCTAAACTACTTCTCCCATGGGGCCAAATAAAATTGGTATCATCCACATAATGTTTCCATTCTTTGGGTTTTAGTGGGTATGAATCAAGAGCTTGTTTTTCCAAACACTCCATATAGAGGTTGGATACCAATGGTGAGAGTGGAGAGCCCTTTGATATTCAATGAGCACCTTACACCTTCTATAGTATGAGCTCCTGATGATGGTCCCGACAGTGGATCAAAATGCGTAGAGAATTTCAATACTGAATGCGTAACTCCACTTGTTATAATAATTTTCCTGTGTATAATGTTTAATCAACATTATACATATTTTAATATTTATAATATTCAATCGTTTCATAAGTATAATATAATATTTAATTTTGTTCACTTCCATATTTTAAATGTCATCGACGCATTAACGAGCCTCTTGCACGAGGAATGAAACGATACTCATTCAATAGGTTGCTCTACTATGAGTACCTACAAGTTCCCCATTTGTTTGACACAATGCATATAGGGAAGAACATTACAAAAACATTCTAGAGAATCTTGGCTAGAAGGAGTAACAAAGATAAAATCAACAGAGTTTGTAGTGACATTAAGGAATCTAATCATGTAATGAGAAATTTGATTCATTATTCCAATGATGGACAACTAGACAATATTCCATGGTTATTTACAGAGCATAAAATGAATGTTGTAAAAAGTGTCATCATAAAATAAATTACCCACTGGTTTTTCTTTGAACATATATCTAAAAATCACAATTGGCATACATTTATTAAGGTAAACTAGTACTGTAATAATCTTCCAAGTTTTTTCTAGAATTTGGTTGTTGTACTAAATTTATGAATATAATAATGATTATGTCTCCTTCTATGTTTCAGTTTGTTCTACCTCTTTCTTTCCCAAATATTTTTAACAAAAATATAAAACAAGTTATATATGATCTCAACAAGTACATGACGTAAGCTCTCACAATTTATAATAGAAAGGTAAACTACATGACAACTATCCATAATTTGATTTACATGCTTGGTATGCATATATGTTTTATTGTATTCACTATTCCTGGATATTTAAGTTGTGTCAACTTGTTTAGGTGGTTATCGTCCAAAGAAATCCATAAAGAAGATAAAAAATATTGGAAAAGAGAAATTCCTCATCTAATGTGTGAAATGCAAAATTATCTTCCTCCGGTATTTTTCAATGCACAAGAATACTACCTCATACACCTAGTTGAGTAGATTGAAATATGTGGACCTATACAAGTCAAAGTGGACAGTGGAGAGGAACTTGAAGGAATTGAAAGATTTTGTTAGACAAAGATCACGTCCCGAGGGATCTATGGTTGAGGGATATATGGTATATAAATCCATGGTGTATATTAGTGAGTATCTTCCTGAAGTAGAATCACCACATATTACTATGCCTCAAATTTGGGAGGTTGATTTCAAGAAAAAAAATGAAGGGGAGTTTTTGTTGGGAAATGGTAGAATTAGGAAACAAAGGTAATGAAACAACATATCATATCAACTTATATAATAATGTCTATTATATTGATTCAATTTCCTAGTTCTTTAACCTTATAAAATTTATTCATCCATCATTTATTAAGCTTTACTATGAGTGCCTAATTATTCTATTTTTTTTTGTCACACAATTGCTTGAGAGTGGGATGCACTACATTTATACATTGCAAATAATATTGACTGGATGAAGGCATGGATAGATCAATGTTACAAAGTATATGGAACATTATCATGGGATGGAGTGATGGATTTGATTAAAAGACTCATCAATCTAGATCAAATGTCAATCTTATGCAAATGGAAATCGATTTAGCAAATGGTACAAAGAATATATAAGTGATCATAATTAGCCACGTTTCTTGTTCTGTATATTAGATGTGCTAGTATTATTTGTTTTTAGTAATCAAATGCTAATCTAAATATGTTTATTAATTGTCAATATTGCATTCTGAACATAATTTTGATATATATATAGTTGCAAGTGAAACACTACAATATTATTTTGTGAAATGGCAGAAAATTTCGTATCAAGTAGTTGGATGATAAGAAGAAAACTTTTGATTGTGGAATAACTACAATATTTCAAGTTACTAATGTTTCCTGTAGCACTGTTAGGCACTCGAAAGTATTTGAAAATAGATACTATGGCTATCTGAAAGATATACTAGAGTTAGACTTTGAATCCTTTAAAGTAGCTCTCTTTGAGGTTTGTTGGTACAGGTTAAGAAATGAACGGACATGATCCCGATATAACTATTATTGAACATGAAATGGATTTTCCCTGATTAATACAAGGCTATTTGAGTCAGGTACAAATCCTTACGTCCTTCCAAGTCAGTGTGAGAAAGTGTTTTATTCACGGACGCCAAATAAAGCGGGTTGGTCATATGTAGTTAGGTATGATCCAAGAGGAAGGTTTCTAAAATATATTGTACTAGGAGAAGTTGATAAGGAAGAAAATAAAAAATATGATGTAGAGGATCATATACACATGTTAAACCAAGAATTACTTGAATAATACATTGAAGGTGATGCAGATCAGGAGCAGGTACTAGATGTCATAGATGAAGAATTTGAAGATAAGGCATACCATAAACAATTAGAGGTGTTAGACGAAGAGGTTGAAGAAGAAGATATTGTTTTGATCAATCCTTTCATGGATTCGAATCTTCATGATTAAAATTATAATTCCGATGAAGAACTAGAAGATTAATGAATATATATGTCTTGAAATGACCTATGAGGTACTTTTTCAAGTTGATTACGTCATTTTTTGTGAGATGCAACCACTATTTGCATAATTCTACATTAAACTAGTATTACATGACCACACATGGGATCTCATAGAGTTTGTGGTCACATTGCCAAGTTGCTTGTGCATCTTACTAATCATGTGCATTAAATTTAAATATAATACTATTTCAATAGTTATGGGACCACATCTTTTGCACACTTCACATGATCTTATTTGAGTAACATGTGAGACCTTGCCAAGACATTGGCAACCACTTTCAATGATAGTTTGTTGAGTAACCTATGAGACCTTGTAAACCAATTCATGATGTCATTAATATGATGATGATGACTATGATGATGATGACGATGTTGATGATGATGCCAAAGATGATGATCGCCATGATCATCATCATGATGATCATGATGGTGACGATGAACCCTAAACGATCTAAACAAACGTCGATTATAAAAAAATACACACACACACACACACACACACACACACACANAACAAAATGAGTCAAAGGAAACTTACCTTTGGGCCCTCCTGCACCCAAGTAGAGGAACCAATGATCAACAACCAAACTTACCTTTGAGCCCTCCTGCACCCGACAAGAGCAACATCTAGTGGAATACCAGTGGGAGACTGGGCATAACGACCTAGAGAGCTACAACCAATGGAAGACTAAAGGAGTTGTATTGTAGTCAACTAGGGGAGACTAAGCAGAGAAAACGATGGGAGAGAGGAGTTGGATTGCAGCCACCT
The DNA here is from genome assembly GCA_001517045.1 of Pseudotsuga menziesii. Taxonomy (NCBI): domain Eukaryota; kingdom Viridiplantae; phylum Streptophyta; class Pinopsida; order Pinales; family Pinaceae; genus Pseudotsuga; species Pseudotsuga menziesii. The sequence goes on from LPNX010540916.1 coordinate 287,478, forward strand.
AGATGACATTGTGGCCGAGTAGAGAAACTATTAGAGGATCGACACCTCCAAAACATGTAGGTAATGAGCCCTAAATCGTTCCTCGTTCAAGAAAATCGTTCTTTCATTCAAGCAAATAATTGGAATACATCGTCTATTAAGAATTTGTGCATTTCAATGGGCATATAATCTTGAAGTAATTTTTTTTGAGATCGGAACTTATCAACAAGAGATGATTGCTACACTGCTACTATAACCCATGTGCAAAATTGCTTTGGAGAATATAAAACCGTTTATGCTCGAAAAGGACAAAAAGATGACTCCTAAGGCAAATTGTGAACTTCTGTTTCTCAAGATCTATATAGTGAACCCCAATATTCAATAATTGAGGCTAATCTTTCTTACCAATGTTAATAGGGATTGTGTCCCTTATCTTTGTCTTTGAATTTTCCTCAGTAGCATGTTCTTTATTCTAAAAATCACTTGGAGAAAACAAGTTTGAGAGATGATCCCAAACCAATTGGGTGTAGTGCTTCAGGAGTTTATTGGATAGGGTATAAATTCTTTTGACCATGTTGATGACTCATTTAGAGTCTTTGAAAACCATTAAGTGTATGCAACCTAGTTTCACAACATTTTCTAATCCTAGCAAAAGGGCTTCAAATTCAACCACATTATTAGGATTGGGAAAATTAATCCTAAAGGAAGAGTTATATACCTTTCCCATAGGGGAGTACAACACGATCCCAACATATTTACCTTACCAAGAACAAGCACTGTCAAAATGCATATGCTAGAGTTGGTCATAAGAATTCGTAGGTTGTTCATGAGGACATGAAGATTCCTCTTCTACAAATATGGAGTAATTCTCAGCTTGGCTCTATGTAGCTAATATGGGGATCAAGGGGGATTTCGATGTAAGGGGAGATTCGATCTTCTAACTGGTGTACAATGATGTTCTTGGCATCCTTTTGTATGATCATGTGTACCATTCATAAACTCATGATCACACATGTTGTTGAAACTCTAGTGATTTCATAGCTTGAATCTCCGACACAACATAGTCACATGACACCTGCAAAAACTTTCTCAAGGGTAGCGCATTCAATTCATTTCATTGAACTTTGTTTGATACCATTAACTCTAAAGTTTTCTCAGACTATAATAGGGAAAAATTTAGGCACCTCATATTTCAAATAGGTTTGATGAAATATAGGTCAAGTAGACTAGGTGGGATTTGAGGGAAATATCAAGCATGAGTTTAATTCAGATCAACAATAATTCACAGATAAAAGGCATGTAAATCAATTTCCAAACATTTATATCTACGGGAATGTGATGGAAGAAAAGATAAGCAAAAATGAATACATAAGAATCACAAGTTTATCATCTTTATATATTCATCAAGAATACTATTCAACATTCAAAATGGAATTCTAAAAAAGATCAATAAAAATTGAATATAAACAACAAACTATAGGCGATCACAATAAGAGATTTATTGTAATGGAATCCACAATTCATGAGACAATCATGAACATAGCATAAACTATCTTTATATTCAAATAAGTATAAACACAATTTGACATATAAGTAATACACCACCAAACAATCAAAATACATGAATATTTAATGATGAAATATTACTAACAAAATATAATTTTCATCCTTTACATAATTCTTCACACTTCCTCTTTCTCGACTCCACACTCTAACTCCCTCTTTCTCATTTTTTTTTATAGATACAAAATTGGTTCTAGAATAGATCTATGATCCAAGACTTATGAATTAAACATTATATCAAAACTAAAAATAGTAATTTTCTTCAAGATTACAATCAAAGCCCATGATTTAAAATATAACATCAAGTATTCGCTGCAGGATCCACTTTTTAATGTGACCCTTTCACCAACCTTCAATCTTAGATATTGATTTAATACTGGGCATATATAAGATTTTAAAAGAGGAAAATCATATGAATAGGATATTTAATAAAGTTATCTCCTTTCTTGCCATGTTGGAAATTCAAAATATACAAAATAATGGAGAAATCGTGTTCCCAGAACTTTTGGTTGTGCATCTAGATTTTCTTGTACGAGGGTTGCTACCAGAAGTTATGAAGCAACTTCTAGTAGCGTTGTTTCCTTATAATTCCATAGTTGAATTATGTAGCCCAGTTCTGGTAGCGCCAACAACTTGTCTTCAAAATATCAAACCACTTGTTGCAGGAATAACCTTCTTTCAAAATTGCAATGCTTCGCTAGATAATCGATTGATAACATTTTTTGCACTCATTGATGGAGATTCTTGTAATTGGAATAAGATCAAACTACATTCAATTAACTCTGAGAATTTTAATTAATTATTTTTAAAATTTAAAAAGATAAATTTGATTTTTCAATTGGTTACCTAATGCATGAGTTGATCAAACTTTATTCACAAGGATGCATAAGTTATGCATAGGTAAAATGAGAAGAAGACATAAGAACAAATGATCTAAAATATATAAAGCAAATGGGATATATAATCTTCTTTATAGAGTATTCTTCTAGGAAACATTTACATACCATTTTTTTTTAAACTTATTGCCATGTCTCTGCAAGGATGCTGATATTATCTCTTACTTGATTCCTATCCTTTTCCTTATAATCACTTCACCTTTAATACCTTGTTTTTCTTGCATAATTTCTATTTTGCTTATGGAATTCTTTCTTTTCTTTGAACATCTTTTGAGTTATATACACAGCTTATTATGTTTGATAATAAGTTTGTCCATTTTTTTCCTGGTATTTTCACCATCCTTCTTCAATGCAACATTTTCATATATGAGGTGTTTGATTAATTACTTACTCTTTCAATTTTCTCTGAAATTTCTTCATTTTCTTTCTTTATTGTGATGATATGAAAATATTATGTGATATTATCTCATTATTATGTTCAACCTCCTTAAGCTCCGAGTCTTCACTATCTGAATATGGCAAATTCAAAAAAAAAAATCCATGGTTTGAAGAAGGTACATTCAAATTATATTCGACTATTATTTTTAGTGAATCAAACATATTCTCTTCTATTTGCATTGGGCTATGAGGCAATGGATCTTCTAGTTCCATATATGGGCTAAGTACTTGTAGTTCTCCCTTTATTTCCTCATATCTTGGTGATGTTTCATTTGAGTCATCTTCTATAGTAATGATAATATTCTTCTCTTTTAAAGAGGGATCTATAATGGTCTTTGCATTTATCCTTAGTTGGTTAAGAAAATGAGTACAAGGTCTTATAGGCATATGCTCATTTTGTGATTTATGTTTAACCTTCTAAGAGTACTTTTTGGACTCCCTTTTAATGGATTTGCTACTGGAAGGTTCTTCAACCTCTAGACATCGAAATTCAAATTCAGGTTCCAATATTATTTCCATAATAGATGAATTAGCAATAGTCACCACTTTCTTTTTCCTTCTATAAACTTTTCTAACTTTAGGAGATCAATCTTCTTGCTCTGTAAATATTCTTCTTTCTTCTTTGATGATCTTCTTCCTAAAAAATTAACTTTCCTTTGACTACCCCTAGTTTTCTTTATGATAGTTTTTATCTCATGTTTAATAGCTGAAGATCCAATTGTAAAGATTGTATGGGTTTTAGGAGTTTTTGTCCTTTTTATAGGGATTCCTGTCTCTGTTTCATGGGACTCTTGGGTTTCTATTTTAAAAGTAGCCCGAAACAAAAATTGTTGCCATGTTATTTGAGCCTTGTTCAACTCTTCTAAAATTAACATTTTGATTAAACCTTGGTGGAACACACTATGTTTTGTTCTTTCGGATGAGCTTGAACCCTAGAGGCCATCTTAGTTAATATTTTCAATAGAAAAAATGAAGATCCATTCATTTCTCTCACTAAGGTGCAAAAGGAAGCACATATAATAAAGGACGAGTGTACCTACCTTTGCATGTAATATATCTTTGAACTAGATCCAACAAGTTGTTCCATTCACCTTTTAGCCTTCCTTGGAATACCCTTCTTCCAATTTGAGTTTTGATGCTCTTATTTTAAAAATTGATTATAATTTACACATGCAATTGTTTTATTTTTAAACCATCTCTCTCCATCTGTATCTCCGTCTAGTGGAATCTGCAATAGATTCTTCTAACACTTGAAGGATTAAATCACCCAATTCTGCCTTGTAGCCATCAAATGGTTCAACAAACGCTTACACAACTTCTTGATTGTGCCCTTGTAGTTTCTCAGAAAAGTAGAACCAAACAACATTTCTAAATCTGTTGGTGGATTCTGGATATGCCTCTAGCAACTCAGCTCCTACAGGCTCATAATGCACATGTTGAGGCCTGGAAAATCGCAGGCAACAACAGCAAGGGATTCTCCCCAGTCAACATTCCCAATTAGCCTGTGATTGTTTGGTGTAGGAAATCCGTCCGGTTTGTGGTCCGGTTACCGTAGGTCAAGTAACAAAAAAAAAGGTTTTACCGGTTGCGGCCCAATCCACCGTATATATTTTTGTATTTTTGACTTAAAGGATGATATGCAAGTGCCTATATTAACATGCAAAGTAATAAAGAATGCAAGGAGTATTCACAATGTGATGCACAGGTTCTTACCTCTCGTCTTAAACTCCCAAGCATCTAAATCACACACACAACAAGAAAATAATACTAACTAGGCTATCTCTAGAGAGCTAGACATTAATTCATGAGTAATGTAATACTGTTCACATGTTACGGTAAATCACAGATAGCTGTTCCTAGAACCAAACATATAAACATGCATAAAAGTATACACGATAAGATAGCTCATCAACAGTTAAAACTCCCATTACTTAGAGTGGAAAATATCACAGAATATACTAGAGAACATTCAGGAAAGAACATAGGTTCAGAAAGTTAGAACGCTCTCACAGTCAATGAAACACAGTTGAAAACAAAATAGTTCCCCTTCAACATTGTTCATTTTATCACATTGAAACATTCCACATAGTACCTTCTCCAACATGCAAAATTTGCAATTTCTTATTGTAAAACGAAGTAGTTCCTCTTACAAACAATAGTTCACAAGTTTTCCCAGGGAAAAAAGCCCCTATAAATTCTAACTTTCCTCTATTTAAACCAAAACAGCTAACCGTTTGGGATGCCCCAACCCTGTGACCTTTGGGTTCCTCAAACCGTTTAATATCCCCATTTTGTCTTTTCTGTGAGTACTCATGATTTAACTCATGTGTTACGTTTTAGAATACTCAACAAAGCGGGATCTGCTTGGTAACTGACAGATCCTTCCAGGCCTGGGATTTTGTCGCCATTGATTATGCCTTGTCTTTCATTTTTCCTCCTTGAGATCCCGTCGGTTTTAGTACAAACTTTGCCTAACACTGCCCAGCTCCCTCTCCATTGCTTGTCTCCCAGCTACACCTTCGCACAGTGGTAATCTGAAAAAATCTCTTGGGTTCGTTTGCAATTGAACGACATTTATTATTAGTTAGGATCACATCTTTTAAATCAAACTTCATCAACAAACCGGCTAGTCATCACAGAAGGCCCAACAATGCACTCTCTTCATGAAAATATTAATAAGCATCAAAATCACTGCTGCCCATACAGGGGTTTAAAATTCACAAAACGATGGGAAAAGCGAAACTTATCGACGACTTAAAACACTAAAACATCGGCCGAGTAGTCTCACCTGCAGCCGCATCAACGGATCTCAAACAGGCAACGGGATCTGCCAGACCATTAAGTTTATCGGAGTCGGAAGAGCTAAACTCAAATTCTATGCGGAAGAGTTCCCAGTCGGCGAGTGAAAAGACATCAACGTCGGACACTTAGAGCGTTGCACCGCTGCAAGGGCGGAGTAGGAAAGACTACGGCCTCCGATCCAAAAGACGAAGCGACGAAGACCGGACAAAGCATTGGTGGGCGGAGCAATTGTATGGCGGGTACCTAGTTCGTTTGGGAGCCGCAAGGGCAGAAGATAAACAGACTACAGCCTCCAATAATATAAACAAGTCAAACAAAATGACGCGACAACAAACAAGTTAAGATCATCGTTTGATTTCCGCAACGAAGGCTCCTTAAGGAAACATGGTTCCGATAATTTGTTTAAATGACCTCCAAAACAGTGGCTAGCATGAGAAGCAAGCTTCCGAAAAGAAAACGCAGTTCAAAGGGTAGCAAACCAGAATCTAAATTCCGCAACCCACAGCAATTTCAAACATAAGCAATTTTTCGAAAATAGGAAGAGAGTTAACCTCAAAATAGTCTGAAATTAAAGCAAGACAAAAGAGTTCATGGATCCAAAAGATCCAAGGCAATGCTAAAATTAACAAGGGGGTCCAAAATTTGAAAATTTGGGGAAAACAGTTGCAGCTGCAACAATTGGTGACTACCTGGTGAACCTAGATCTCTGGACAATTATTTCTTGAGTATATACTGTTTAACAACGAACGAACCTGTTGAATTCTTCCAGCTATCTGGATTTCTCAAATGGCAAATATATATACTTTTAATCATTGATTATAGTCCAATTTAGGAGAGTGGAAACCAGGATTTTCAAGTCAAGATAACTCTTTTGAGGCCAAAAGATGAATTTAATTTGTTACCTCTGTCTTCAGGTAGCTGCCAGCTTGGACACCACAGGGTTGTAGCATATGATAAACAGAAATATTCATTTGTTCCTCATTCCCATGCCATTTTTTGCACTTTTCGTGCTTTTGAACTTTTGCCCTTTTCATATGAGTCCTCCTGCATGCCTTTCTTTCTGAATTTTGATTCAGGCTCCTCTATCCCTAGTGTCCTTTTGTGTGAGAGATGTATTCACATTTCAGCTCACGGACGGAGAGGAACTTTCAGCGATTTAGTACTTATATGGTTTATCATTTGTTTTGATATATAATGCTTTCATAGGAGCTTTCGACTCTTATCTGCCTTTTGGAATTCAATTCTTGGCATGGGATCATTTATATATAATATAATGTTTACCTTGCTTCTTTTCCATGGGTCCTTTGCTGTCACTCCCTAGGAAATTTTAAATGTGACAAGGATGGAGCCTCAAAATAGTATTCCAGACCCTTTGATTTTGGCTTATTTTACAGGGGTCAAGTAGGACTTCAATGTGTACATAGCCACTCGAGAAAACTGCTAAAATAGAAGAAATTCTTTTAGATAGACAATAATACACAGTCTTATACCCAAGAACTTTAATCATTCCAAAATTCTGATGTTCTCCATGCAACCGCGGGTTTGCCTCCTTTATTGAAATCAGTAGAATTTAAACTAAAACAAAACTGAACTACATAATTCAAAGAAAACGGTCAAGCCAGATTATTTATATACAATATAGAAGAACACAAATAAACTTACGAAAAATAAGGTTTGAGAACTAAACCATTTACTGGTAAGTTCTCTTCCCACCCTTGTAAATCTTGCAACTTATAGGTTGAGGGGCCAAGCTTTGCCGCAATCTGGAAAGGACCTACCCACAACTGTTGAAATTTAGTGTGTTTTCCTTTCTCATCATGGGGGTGGTCCCACTTGAGAACCAAATCTCCCACCTCAAAATATTTTGTTCCAGCCTTGTGTTTATCAAACCATCTCTTTACTACCTCTTGTTGTTGTTTAAAGCGTTCTCTGGCTTTAGATCGAGACTCTTCTGCCTTTAGGAGATTATATATCCTCATTTGCAAGACTTCATTATCCGATCCTCTATATTCTTGAGCTATAATGGAAGAGGGTAGCATGATATTGGGGGGTAGAATGGCCTCTTTACCATACACAAGGGTATACAGAGACACTCCTATCGAAGACTTGGGGGTGACTTTATCAGCCCAAAGGGCATTTGGTAAAGCTGAGTGCCAACTCCTCTGATTTTCTATCACTATCTTTTTTAAAATCTTAATTAGGTTTTTGTCTGTAGATTCAGCTAAGCCATTTCCCTGTGGATAGTAATTAGTAGAGTAATGCAATTTAATCCCTTTCTCATGAGCAAAAGCAGTTAATCTTATTGAGGAAAAGTAAGTAGCATTATCAAAAACTAAAGAGATTGGAACTCCAAACCTGGTCATAATATGGTCTTGCAAGAAGTCTATGACCGCATTCTCATTTATTTTGCGCAATGGGATGGCTTTGACCCAGCGAGTGAAGTAGTCGGTTGCTGTCAGAATATACTTGTGTTGCAGGGAAGAATTCGACTTTATCTCCCCAATGATATCTAACCCCCATTGCTCAAAAGGCTATGTTATCATCACATGTTTCAATGGTCCTGCTGCTTTAGCTTGTCTTCCACTACATCTTTGACAAATGTCACACTTTCTGACATGGGCATGTGCGTATTTGAATAGTGTGGGCCAATAGTATCCAGCTCTAAGAATTTTATGAGCTGTATTATCTCCAGAAAAATGTCCCCCAGCAGGCCCATGATGCAAATCTGACATTACCTTCTTTGCATCTTCTTTCTCTAAGCATCTAAGAAGAACTCCGTCGTAATTTTTTCTGAATAATATTCGTTCAATAATTTGATATGAGGATGATTTAAGATGCAATGCTCTTCTTTGCTTAGAATTCCAGTGTTCCGGCAATGATCCTGTCTGAAGGTAATGTACAAGGTCTCGATACCAAGATTCCAGGGCTGTGAAAAGAGGACATACATCCATCAAATGTAATTCAGCCTCGTCTTCCCAGACATGTTCTTCATTGTTTCTATTTTCGGTCATTAGTTTGCACAACCCCTGCCCTTTAACTATAGAATCTGGCTTAAATTCGAGGTCATATTCCTGAAGAGCTGTTACCCAATTACCCTTTCTTTCACCTAACTCCTTCTGTACAAAAAGAGACCTCACAACTGGATGTGGGACGATTACCTTGGTTTGGTTTTTTAGTATGTAGGGTCTAAATTGTTTCACTGCTTTGAACACTGAGTAAGCTTGTTTATCTATAGCCGGGTAATTCAATTCGGCCCCTTGTAGACCAGTGCTTATAAAAGATATGGGGAATTCATCTCCCCCATCTTCCTTCTCAGTAAGCACAGCTGCTAGCGAATCATCAGATGCGAAAGTGTACAGAATAAAATCTTTATCGAAATCTGGGCTTTTGAGGGAGGGTGTGTGTGCAATAGAGGTTTTAATCTTGTTGAATGCATTCTTCTCAACCTCAGTCCACTTGAATTGTACACTTTTCTTTACCATTTGCTGCAAAGGTTTAACAATTTGAGCAAAATCTGGCACAAACCTTCGCACGAAGTTTATTGTCCCCATAAATGATTGCATGCCCTTTTATTATGGGGCAAGGGAATCTGTTCAATGGCTTTGATCCTTTCTGGGTCTATGGAGATTCCCTTCTTTGAAACCACGTGACCCAACAACTTACCCTCCGTAACAACGAATACGTACTTCTTGGGGTTGAGTGAGATACCATATTTTCGGCAGCATTCAAAAATCTACTTTAGATGAAAAGCGTGTTCTTCTCTCCTCTTTGAGAATATCGTGATGTCATCAAGGTATACTACAGCACTGCAGCCAATCAAACTGCAGAAAGCTATGTCCATAGCCCTCTGGAACGTAGCTCCAGCGTTTATAAGCCCAAAGGGCATTCTTCTGTAAGCGAAAGTTCCCCACCTGGTCCTGAATGTTGTTTTCAATCTGTCTTCTTCGGCTACTAATACTTGATTGTAGCCTGAAAATTCATCTAATAAAGAGAATAGTTCAGAACCTAAAACCATTTGTAGTAGCTTCTCCATGGGTGGAACAGGATAATTGTCTTTATCTGTAGCGCGATTTAAGTTCCTGATTTCTCTATATTTCTTCCTCACTTGTACCATATTTGAGACCCATTCTGAGTGTCTAACCTTAAAAATGATTCTAGCATCCAATAGCTTCTTAACTTCACTCTGGATTAGAGGTTCCAATTTTGGGTGCATTTTCCTTAAAGGCTGCTGATAAGGTTTGACTCTAGATTTGATGGGGATAACATGCTGGATGATACTGGTGTCATATGTCTTCAGATCTTCATATTTCCAGGAAAAACATCTTTATATTGATTAAAAAGACCGATGAACTTATTTCTTTTCGCTAGTGAACAAATTTTTCCAAGATTCACATATTTAGGCTTTGTCTCAGTCCCCAAATTGATCAATTCGAACTGTAGAGATGAGCTATGAGTCTTCACGTTTGTTGGTCTTCTAAATTTTTCATTTAAATCAAACATCTGTTCTAAGGTTCTGACTCCTTTAGGGATGAAATTATCAAATTTCAGCTCGGCCTTATGTTCTTCATCATCAATAATCGCCCCTTTAAATGCCTCGTCATTCGTTAAGCATTCTATAATCTGCTGATCGTCGTCAAACACTCGTAGGTTGGTAATCATATCCGGAACCGAGGGCCTGAAAAGTAATTCAACAGAGCACCTATTATTAGAGGGCACAAGCCTAGCAGCTGATGTGGCCAACAAGTCAGCTGCCGCATTCTTAAGTCTTGGAATTGATACAATATTAAATGCGTTAAAACATTTGAGTAAATCCCATACCTCATTTTGATAAGCTTTAAGTAAGGAGAAATGCAATGTATTTGATTCCGAATTTGTTTTACAATTATTTCAGAATCTGCAAACACTTTTAGATTATTTGCCTTTAATTCAATTTCTTTCCTTAAACCTTGAACCAATGCTTCATATTCAGCTGTGTTATTTGTACATTCAAACTCTAACCTACATGAAAGAAAATGTTTGTTCTTCTCGGGGTCCATCAGGACACAACCGGCTCCTGACCCTTCTAACGTTTTAGATCCGTAAAAAAAAAGTGTCTAGAAATCACTAACTATTGTGCGGGAATCTACTTCTACTGCTAAGTTTACTATTTTACAATTGATTTCATCAGCCTGTGAAAACCGAAGGAGATCAAGCTGAGCGTTTGATGTGTCGCTGGCTTCTTCTGCTTGGTAATTTCCTTGTTCTAACTCAATAAAGTAATTTCCCAAAACAGAATCCACGGGTTCGTTTTTTTCTTCAAACTGAGTAACATTGTATTTCATATGGGGCTCCCTCAAATTTTTGATTTGATTCGGGCTTCCTTTATATGGAAGCCACGGATGTGACCAGTCCGAGGCAAAATATCCATTTAGCTTTTCCGACCAGTCCTTGCTCAGAACAAGCCCATAAGCGTCTGGTATGTCAGCCACCACAATGTCAATAACTTGACACACCTTATCATTCAAAGATAAGTGGACTAGAACATCCTCCATTTCTCCATTCACCTTCACATTCGTTCTATCCAATTGAACAAACCTCCAGGTGGATGGTTTAGGCTGCCCATTTATCCTTTTGCAGACCGACAGCGGCATAACGTTGACCAATGCCCCTAAGTCTACCAAGCAATTATGCACATTGTGGTTAAAAATTTCAAAAGTGAGGAGAAAAGGTCGATTCTTGCTCTTAGGTTTACCTCCTACGCTTGCTTCCCCAATTTCTTCTTCTTCCTTGGGTTGATTGTCAGTGGGAATCCCCTCCTCTGATGCTTCAAGTGCTTTCAAAAGCTTTTCTTTCTGCTGCGGCACCTTGCACATTTCAAATAACGAGATATTCACCCTCACCTTCTTTATATCTTCCACAATGTTGTATTCCATCTTGGTTTCGGTGGGGTTTGGTTTACCATTATTTATTTATTCTTCATTGGGCTTGGCGAAAACGTTAGTCTGTATAGGATCTTGACTGGTGATGGTAAATTCTGGAGTCTGAAACTTTTTAACATTCCTTTGAAGTCTTTTAATCTTTGGGAGCACGAGACTGTTTTCTTTATCCAACCCTTGGCTCCTTGTTGTTACATTTGTTTCCATGATGTCCTTGTGTCCCAAAATATTTTCTTCCTCGGCGTCAAACAACAAAACACAGTCCCATAGGACCATGGTCTCATCCTCTTGTTCTTTTGTTGGTGTATTGCTGTCTTTCCTTTCTTCATCTTCATCTTCTGTTAATTTAGAATCCAACAACTGATTCATAACCAACATCATTGAGTTTATCCATTGAGGACAATTCTTTTCAGAGTGGGGTTGTTGGTGGAAAGTGAAAAAATTGTCCATTCCTACCTTTGTTAAATTCATAGATGCCGAATTGTGTGGAGGGGGTTAGGATTGATTGTTATCCTCCCGATTCTTGTAATAGGGCTTATATTTTGGGCATCCTTTTCCTTTTCCAAGTCTATGATTCTGTAAGAAAGCTTCTGCATCATTTTTTCCATTCCTTCAAAATTTGGTGATTTCTCCTCCTTAGGCTTAGTAAACAACAAAGCTTTCCTTCCCACATTTTTCTCTCCTGATCATTCGGGATAATATTCGATACTTTCCCTTTTAGCCTCTACTTTCTCCGCCTCCTCATAGGTGTCCACTAGAGTAGGCTTGGCCTTCATTTTGGAAAACATGGCGAACTCAGGTCCTAGAGCCGAGGTATAGTATTCAATCAGAACTTTATCCGAAGGTTTGTCAGCTTCAAAAAAATTCTTATGATATGCTGCAAATCTTTGGGTGAAACTATGTACCTTCTCCTTTCTTTCTTTCTTTAAGGCGCATAGTCCTTTCATGAGAGCTGCATGAGTTTTTTGGGTCGCATACTTACTTCTAAAAATCCTCTCAAAGGTATCCCAATCAGGGATAGAATTTGCAGGAAAACCAAAGTACCACGATGCTGCAGCTCCTTTAAGGGTGTGTGGGAACAGTATGCAAACTACATCCTCATATTCCCCAACCCTTAACCCTTCTATTGCCAAATAGAAACTTTGCAAGTGGTCATCTACTAGTATCTTCTCATTTGGGTCAAATTTGGGCAGCATCTTTTCAAAAGATTGAGGTAAATCATGCAAAGGAGGTGTTAAGTTTAAAGGTGATCTGGCTTTCCAGGAAGGTGGTGGATTTGGTGGGTTGGGTGGTTGATTTGCGTTTATGCCTGCCATGAGCCTGGGTGGAGAGTGAGGGGGTGAGCGAATAGGAGTGTGAACAGGAGAATTGTGAGGAGTATCTGGGCCTTCTTGATTGAAAGGTAGTACAACTTCTTGTAAGGCTGTTTCTACAAGTTCTTCCCAATCCCCAACCAGCACCGAGTCTTCCAATATAGGACGATCTTTCCTTTTATATTCTCTTCTGGGAAATTCAGGGATAATCTGAAATCCTCTGATCTTCTTCACGTATGCCCTAGTGTGTCTTCTTAGATCATTAACAACTCTGTTGTTGACAGAATACAAATGTTCTCTACCCTCCTCTTTAGGAATTGGATTATGAAACCCACTGCTTTTTGAACTATTACCGGTGGAATAGTCTCGGGAAAACGAGTTTCCTCGGCCAGCCATGCACTAGCGGCCCTCCTTCTAGCGCCAGAAACTGTTGAGGCTTGGAAAACCGCAGGCAACAACAACATGGGATTCTCCCCAGTCAACGTTCCCAATTAGCCCGTGACTGTTTGGTGTAGGGAATCCATCCGGTTACCGTAGGTCAAGTAACAAAAAATAAAAGGTTTTACTTATTGCGGCCCGATCCACTGTATATATTTTTGTATTTTTGACTTAAAGGATGATATGCAAGTGCCTATATTGACATGCAAAGTAATAAAGAATGCAAGGAGTATTCACAATGTGATGCGCAGGTTCTTACCTCTCGTCTTAAACTCCCAAGCATCTAAATCACACACACAATAAGAAAATAATACTAACTAGGCTATCTCTAGAGAGCTAGACATTAATTCATGAGTAATGTAATACTGTTCACATGTTACGGTAAATCACAGATAGCTGTTCCTAGAACCAAACATATAAACATGCATAAAAGTATACACGACAAGATAGCTCATCAACAGTTAAAACTTGCATTACTCAGAGTGGAAAATATCACAGAATATACTAGAGAACATTCAGGAAAGAACATAGGTTCAGAAAGTTAGAACACTCTCATAGTCAATGAAACACAGTCGAAAACGAAATAGTTCCCCTTCAACATTGTTCATTTTATCACATTGAAACATTCCACATAGCACCTTCTCCAACAGGCAAAATTTGCAATTTCTTATTGTAAAACGAAGTAGTTCCTCTTACAAACAATAGTTCACAAGTTTTCCTAGGGAAAAAGCCCCTGTAAATTCTAACTTTCCTCTATTTAAACCAAAATAGCTAACTGTTTGGGCTGCCCCAACCCTGTGACCTTTGGGTTCCTCAAACCGTTTAATATCCCCATTTTGTCTTTTCTGTGAGTACTCATGATTTACTTCATGCGTTACGTTTTAGAATACTAAACAAAGCGGGATCTGCTTGGTAACTGACAGATCTTTCCAGGCCTAGGATTTTGTCGCCATTGATTATGCCTTGTCTTTCATTTGTCCTCCTTGAGATCCCGTCGGTTTCAGTACAAACTCTGCCTAACACTGCCTAGCTCCCTCTCCGCTGCTTGTCTCCCATCTACACCTTCGCGCAGTGGTAATTTGAAAAAATCTCTTGGGTCTGTCTACAATTAAACGACATTTATTATTAGTTAGGATCACATCTTTTAAATCAAACTTCATCAACAAACCGGCTAGTCATCACAGAAAGACCAACAATGCACTCTCGTCATGAAAATCTTAATAAGCATCAAAATCACTATTGCCCATATAGGGGTTTAAAATTCACAAAATGACAGGAAAAGTGAAACTTATCGACGGCTTAAAACACTAAAACATTGGCCGAGTAGTCTCACGCACAACCGCATTAGCGGATCTCAAACAGGCAACGGGATCCACCAGACCGTTAAGTTTATTGGAGTCGGAAGAGCTAAACTCAAATTCTATGTGGAAGAGTTCCCAGTCGGTGAGCGGAAAGACATCAACGTCGGAAACTTAGAGAGTTGCACCGCCGCAAGGCCGGAGTAGGAAATACTATGGCCTCTGATCCAAAATACGAAGCGACGAAGACCGGACAAAGCATTGGTGGGCGGAGCAATTGTATGGCGGGTACCTAGTTCGTTTGGGAGCCGCAAGGGCGGAAGATAAATAGACTACAGCCTCCGATAATATAAACAAGTCAAACAAAATGACATGACAACAAAGAAGTTAAGATCATCGTTCGACTTTTGCAACGAAGGCTCCCTAAGGAAACATGGTTCCGATAAGTTGTTTAAATGACCTCCGAAACAGTGGCTAGCATGAGAAGCAGGCTTCCGAAAAGAAAACGGAGTTCAAAGGGCAGCAAACCAGACTCTAAATTCTGCAACCCATAGCAATTTCAAACATAAGCAACTTTTCAAAAATAGGAAGAGAGTTAACCTCAAAATAGTCCAAAATTAAAGCAAGACAAAAGAGTTCATGGATCCAAAAGATCCAAGGCAATGCTAAAATTAACAAGGGGGTCCAAAATTTGAAAATTTGGGGAAAATAGTTGCAGCTGCAACAACACAACAATTCCTCCTTTGTGAGAGCACATTTTCTCACCGCTCAAGTACTCTGTATCTCCATTTTATGATTTTGACATTTAGAATGAAATGATGGAAAGCCTTAGGTTTTAAAAGAGGAAATAATATCATTAAGATTTCCATGTGTAGAATCATGAAAATGACATATATCAAAGGTCATGTCAAGGAATATGTAATTATTACAACGATTTGGCGCCATGTATTTGGAAATGACATGTGAAATTGATAAAGATACGATGATGCAAATAATCACATGATATGAAATGTATAATCATATTCTCACCATTTAAACAAATAATTAACTAAGATGTAAATGTTTAATAATGTACCTTATGTGGGGAGATAATGACCTTTTTTATTTCCTCTAACTGAAACTTTGAATTTCCAGTAGTGTATCCATTAGACTTCAGAAGGGTTTCGCTACCAAAATGTAAAACTTCATAGGATGTGTTTGATGAGCATAGGTCTCTTTATGTGTGAAGAAAGCGACAAGAAATATTCAACAACAATTGAAGGAGGTCATCGTAGTAGATCAAGCCGATAAGAGTGGGATCTTTGTCTTAATACACATGATGGAAAACCTAAAGTGGTATTTTCTGTAGATAGAAATCTTAACACAGTAAAAAGGTTTCTTGAATAAACTTAAAAGCTTGAAGAGGAGAGGTTGTATGTCATTATGTGTTACCTATGAGGAAATTGGTGACCTTGGTGCATCATGACTTGACATTAAATCCAAACCTGGGATAAATATTTACTGAATTCTTACTAGATTAAGAACTACTCATTGATTTAACATCTAGATGTAGTCTTATCTTCACTATTACTATCATCTTAGGTACTAGAACTCAACAAAATAGCCTCTTCTCTCATTGAGAACCTAGTTAGCATAAGTAATAAAAAATAGCATTATTTTATATCCATTCATTATATAAACACATGTAGGTAATAACCACTCCACCTACTACTCGAACTTTATTGAATAACTTGTTACCCTTGCTACCAATGTACCTTCGTAAAACCCATTAGCTTTCACCCGACCAAACCCCATTAGTTGTTGAGCACCTTATGTTGGATCCTCAATATTTCCTTTCCTATTTACAACTATTACTATAGGTATGGTTAATGGTGAAGACTCCTTATCTTAAGAACATTTGACATTCATCAACAGCTAAGGAGTCTCATTTTGACATGATACCATTTTACAAGGTAAACACCATAATGAGAGTCTATTGGTTGCAGCTTGGGTGTTTGGGATGAATGATTGTTACCCTCCCCACCCACCCATGTTGCATTCTTACAAGTGACATGTTTGCTCTTGTTGAACCCCTTTGTAATGAATGAGTGGACTGTGTAACCCTACTTAGTGCAAGAAGTCACAAGCTGATATACATACAAGAATTTGAACCATCATTCCATCCATCAAAACACTAGTACATGTTACCAGCTAATTTTAAGATCATTGTCATATTTTTGTTTTTCAAAAAAACTGGAAAATATTTGTATTATAAAAGCAAAAAAATCTACATAAAAGTACAGAGAAAAATTTGTTCACATGTCATAAAAACTCCCCTGCTATACTGATGAACACCCAGGTTTCTTTCCTATCTACAATTTTACCATAGTTAATATAATATCCACTACTATTCCAATTATTTATGGAATATAGCCTAGCCTACAATATTTACCCAGAATCAAAATACAAAAACTCTTCAACATTAAAAAAACTAGTGAGATTTCCTTGCATTGTCGATTACTACTGACACTTCCTTCTCTTTACTTTCAGATTCGTCTACCATTGCCTAGGTTTGGTCCTCATATTCTACTAGTTATTTATTCTCTTTTCTTGTAGTCTCTTCTAAAATTACTTGTAGCTAGTTATTTATAGTCTTCAACTTTTGCTGGTGGGATCAAATTGAGTTCAAATGCAGGACGGATATGCTCAAGATAGGATTCCTCCATTGAAACATCAAGAGCAGATTTTCCACAGAGATCATTCATCTGATTTCAAGGTGTATACTTCATCCTCCAAGTGATGTTGCTTCTTCTTTTTCTCTACCAAAATCTCAATTGTGTTCATGGATTGAGATGAAATCCCTTAATCACACTTTTCTCTCCTCTATCTCGCAAATCCCTTCCTCTTTCTATTCATGGTTTCAATGAAGAAGTTTCCCAGACTGCTGATGCTACTCCAATATTCCTTGGACTTTCAACCTTCTATCTTGATATGATATGATATGAGGGAAGAACATATAAGATCATTTAAAATTTGATGTTTAACTTGACACTTAGGAACAAATGAAGAATTTAAATATTGGTTATAACCTTCTAATATATTCATGACAATTATAACAAATCAAGTCATTTTTTATTTCAGATTATGTAAATGAATTTAAATTTATTAAGCAATATGAGAGCTCAATGTATGCATTGGAGAAAGCAAAATATTTTTCCTATTTCACTATTTATCTATTTGCACACTTAAATATTAAGTTTTCGCTCTTTCTATTTTTTTACAATGATATTTCTCTAACATTGAAAAAAATAGTTTAAAATTTATGTCGAAGACGTTTCCTCTATGACATATTGTCTCATTTCACTGTTGCAGATTCCTCATCTATAGAACAAATTAAGAAGCACCATATATGTATGCACCTTTTTTGTCTATTATTCCAATTAGAAGTTGTCACGTGCCCCACGTCCCTCTACATTTGCATTGCAACCTGCCCAAATTCAATGTTTCTTTCTTGCGGATGAAAGGAAGCGTGAGCGAGTCTCTACTGCATTTCAAGTTACCCCCTCACTGTGTATTCTCATTTTTCAGAGCGTTCTAGTCATCTTTTTGTGTCTTAGTAGATGTTCTCTAGGTGATTTTCCTTTCATAAGTTGACAGATCTTGTTTTGGTCAGGGTTATTTTGGTGGTTTTCTTTTACTCAAGAAAAATTTTGAGTCTCTATAAAGTTTCTATCAGTGAATTTTCCCTTCTCGAAGATAAAATATTAAAAGATAATTTTAATTATGCTAAACCCAAAAATACACCTATCCATACCCTGATCTAGGTTTGCGCTTGATTTAAAGTCTTTGAAACTCAAGTTTTTTGGCTCTTTGTTTTTTCATAGAGAATTTTTCAGTAAAATGAGGTTTCATGGTTTGGCGATGAAACATAACTAAGGCATAGTTGGTGGTTGCATGATAACCTCAAGAATGCCCCCAAGGTTATCCACCTAAAACTTCATTTGTTTAGGAATCTGATGTATGCATAAGCACCGTGGAAACGACAACAAGGTTTTCTAGAGCCATGGTATGCAAATCCACATCTCATTCTTTTTCTTTCAACTACATTGCAATGAATTTGTGTATTTTTTTATGGTTTTAAGACGATAGATTGAAATTCTTATTCTTAGGATTTTTTTATAGCTATGACTTCTAAATAAACACTTCAATTTTGATATTTGTAGTAAATTTATTATGAGGGGGAGGCATGGAACCAGAACCTGTTTGTCAATACCTCTATTTACTGAAGAGGAATATAAGAAATAATGGGGAAAACCCACTATATTTGTTTAAGGTGGATCACTTTGATATTAGACTCTGCTACTGCATAATAATTGATCAAGACATCAGGGATTCATCCATAACTACTGGAAAATGAATCAGAAATTCATTTCCAGTAGAAGGTGATTGGGTACATAGGGTACTCCCAAAAGACCGAACACCTAGAGCAACCACTTCACTTAAAACCCCCGAGAGGGAAACAGTCCATGACCCCAGCCAAATAGCTACTTGGAGCAATTTATTATGCAAAAGAAGAAAGTTACAAATGAGCTTCTCATAATCGATCAACTAGCCAAGGACCCTCCATGCTCTTTAAATATAAATCATGGACCAATCGGGTGTTAAGCCATGGATCAATGGTAGGTATGATCTAAGAGAAGTTGAACTATCGGATCACTTTATGTCTAGAACATATCGTGACTGTCGGATTATAATATTTACAAATGCATACTGATGCATACTAAAGAAACACACTTTACCTAACGGATATATTACACAAGTTGATCTTAACTAACTCCTAAGTGTCTAAATATCCTAACATCCCCCCTTAAGAACAACTTGGGACATGATTGAAGGATTTACAAAAGTGACACTATTAGGATAAGGAAGGAGGCATCAGAGCCTATCCCCCCTTAATGACACATTCCTGAACTCCTAACATAGATCGGAGTTTAGAAAACTTCGCTTCTGTAAGAGACTTGGTGAAGATGTCTGCAACTTGATCATCTGTAGGGAAATAGAGCATTTCAAGAACACGATCATGAACAAGATTTCTAATGAAGTGCATGTGTAGCTCAATGTGTTTGCTATGTTGATGTAGAACTGGATCTTTGGCAAGCTTGGTGGCACTTTGATTGTCGCACCAAAGTGGAGTAGGCTACTGCTGCTCGAATCCAAACTATGAAAGGATTTGTCAAAGCCATAAAGCTTCCTGATTGGCATTAACTGCGGCTCGATATTCTGCTTCTGCTGAAGAAAGAGCAAGAGCTTGTTGTTTCTTACAAGCCCAAGTGACAGGTCCAAATCCCAGACTGAAAACATAACCTGCAGTAGACTTTCGATCATTAGGATCGCCAGTTCAATATGAATTAGTGAAACCAACCAACAAAGGTTTCCCCCTATGTACTGTAATGAATCCCAAACTGAATTGTACCTCGAATATATCGAAGTATTATTTTTGCTGCTTTCCAGTGACTTTCATGAGGTGTTTGCATATAACGGGCAACATGACCAACACCAAAGGAAAGGTTAGGATGGGAATGAGTCAAGTATAAGAGACTACCAACAAGCTGACAATACAAGGTGGCATCTACTTCAGGGGAAGTACAAGTGGAAGAAATTTTGACTCTAGATTGGAAGGGAGAAGGGGTTGGTTTACAATCTTCCATGTGAAAGCAACGAAGAAGGTCACAAGCATACTTATACTGGGAAATAAAGATTCCTTCTTTGGTTTGCAAGACTTGGAGACCAAGAAAATAATGCAAATGTCCTAAGTCTGACTTTTCAAAATTTTGCTTAAGACTGGATTTCATATGGGTTAAAAGTTTAGGGTCACTACCAATAAGGATAAGATCATCAACATAAAGAACAAGTATGATGAGATGGTTTCCTACTTTCTTGGTATAGACATTGGAGTCATAATGGAATCTAGAAAAACTAGTGTCAAGGAGAAAGCTATCCATTTTGGCATATCAAGCTCTAGGAGCTTGATTAAGGCCATATAAGGATTTCTTAAGGCGACAGACAAGGATAAAGTTATTCTGAACATATCCAGGAGGTTGTTCCATGTAAATTTCCTCCTATAAATCACCATGTAAGAAGGCAGAATTGACATCTATTTGATGGAATTCCCAGTTATGTAAGGCTACAAGAGAAAGAACAAGGCGGATGGAGTTCATTTTTGTGATAGGAGAAAATGTTTCATTGTAGTCAATCCCTTCAACTTGGGAAAAAACTTTGGCAACTAACCTTTCCTTAAGTCTTTCAAAACTTCCATCTAATGCATACTTAGTTCTATAGACCCATTTACATTTGACAAGTTTTCTTCCTTTTGGAAGAGGAACAAGATCCCAAGTATCGTTTTCCATTAAGGAACGATATTCTTCATCCATAGCTGCATCCCAATCTGGATTTCCTGAAGCTTCTGCAAAAGTTTCTGGATCATGATTCTTAGAAACTTGATCCAAAAGAGAAGAGGCTCGCTGAAATTGAGAACATGTTTGATGTTGATCTCTAGGATCACCGGCAATATCACCAGCTGCTTCACATGTTCAACGGACCCATCGAGGAAGCATTGACACCGGTGCAACCGGAGGAACATGAGCAGACGGAGGTGGATTTTCATCCTCGCTATAGAAGGGATTTCTCCTTGCTATAGGGGCAGGAATGGCTCCCTTCTATCTATAGGATAGAAGGGTAGGTTCCTACGTGGATAAATGATGAAAATAAAAAACGTAATGTAAAGGGACAGAAACTAAACTAAGAACAGAAAGAAGGAAATGGAGAAATGATGGAAACAATGGTGAACCCATCTGCAAACACAAGTTAGGGTTCCACTTCCAAAGACCTGCAAACAAATTCTAAGCAATAATAAACCTAAATACCTGCAAAACAATGTTAAACATAAACCTGCAAATGAAACATGGGTTAGAAATCAAAGAAAACTAAGAAGCAAATAAACAAAGCAAGAATGACAAGCTATACCTTCTCTGGTGGAAATGGGCCACCATGCCCTAGCTTGTGGAAGCACCTCTCTTGGATGGGGGAGCTATGGCTCAATGGAGATGGTGGAGAGGGAGTGTGGGTGTCTTGAGAGGTAAAGGTGTCTCAAGGCATCCACGAGCAGCATAATAGTAGGTAAGGGAGAAGTGTTTTGAGAGTGACCCCCCACCCTCCTTTTATAGCTTTTTTGGGGGTTTTAGGGTTTTAAGCCCTTGGTCCGGGCTTTAGCCCCTTTTTTGGGCTTTTAGCCCCTTCTGCCCTAATTTTAGCTCCTCTTAGGGTTTTATCCCCTTTTTGGGGGCTTTAGCTCCTAGGAGAGTATTTTGGACTCCTTTTTGGGATTTTTAAGCCCTTTTCTTCATCCTTAGGCTATTTTGAGTGTGTGGGGGTCTAATGGAGGGTCGTGAAGTGGTGTCATTGGGTGGTGTAGGTTATAGAGAGCTTAGTGAGGGATTTTTTTGGTTAACACTCACTATCATCATCAGAAACTGGAGTTGGAAACCTGTCAAGGAAGTTGGAAGTAGAAGAAGGCACAATCACCGAATCAGGTTCGTAGGCCAAAGATGGCACACCACCAAGTTAGGCTCGCAGGCCAAGAGATTTTCATCAAACTTAACATCTCTTCTAATGATTATATCATGAGAATGTGGCTGAAGAAGTCTATAACATTTTACATCTTCAGAATATCCAAAAAATATGCACTTTTCACTTTTAGGCTACAATGCTTTTCATTTTTCATCTGAAATGTGAGCCCATGCTTCACTACCAAACACACGGAAGTGACTTACATCTGGTTTAATTTTACTCCATGCTTCTTCCGGTGTTATACCTTGTAAAACTTTTGTGGGTGTGCGATTAACTGTGTAATTTGCACAATTTATGGCCTCAACCCAATATTGAAGACTTAGTCCCTTAGATTGGATCATACAATTAGCCATTTCTTTTAAAGTGCGGTTCTTCTATACAGCTACACCATTTTGTTGTGGTGTATATGGAACAATGTGTTGTTGTTGGATTCCTTGTTCAGTGCAGAAAGTAGTGAAATTTTTGTTGACATATTCTCCTCCATTGTCATATATTAACTTAATAATTGGATGACCATATTGTTCTTCAACAAGGGCCTTGTAGGTCAAGAACATGTTAAATACTTCGCTCTTAAGTTTTAGGAAGTAAACCCAAGTGCGTCTGGAATAGTCATCAATGAAATTTAAGAAATATTTGAAACCAGAAAATGAAGCAGATGGAAGAGGACCACACAAGTCACTATGCACAAGCTCCAAAGGAACCGGGGCGTGCCAAGAGGCACGTTTGTCAAAACTGTCCCGATGTTGTTTTTTGAGTACACAACTGGAACAAACACCATCCTTGCAAGATACCATCAGAAGACTAGTCACCATATTATCTTTACATAGTTGTTTCAATGAGCGATAATTTAAGTGACCAAATCGTTGATGCTAAAGTTTGCTCAAGTTATCACTGCGAGCAACAAAAATTGAAGGAAAAGGTGATGACCCAAAGTTGTTAAATTTGTACAACCTAGTAATATCATTAATACTTCCAGTAGCTAGGAAACTTTGAGGATCTTTAAAATCCTTGATTACAACTTGGTGAGGTGTAAACATTACAATTTTACCTTCACCAGAATGAGTGATTTGATAGACTGAAAAAAATTGCAGGAAACTCTTGGAACACATAGTACATCACTAAAATGACCATTTTCTACTAGAACTGTTTCAGATCCTACAACACTTAGAGAACTATCATCACCAACAAATCTTTGTTTGGTGTTACATTCATGCATAGTAGAAAAGATGGCTTGATCCTTAGCCATATGATAAGATGCTCCAGAATCAATGAATCATTCATTTGAAGTAGAAGAAGAAGATGTAGTATAAGAGTAACCAGAAGCACAAAGTGCATGTCCATGAGAGGTAGATTATAAAGATGAATCTAGGCTGATGTGGTGCTTCTTCATTGCTGCTTCCAAGGCTTACATCTTCTTGAAACACTTAGATTCATCATGATTATATTTCCCACAAAAATTGCAATGACGCTCAGTCTTCTTTTCTTTTGGCTTTGATCATTTGTCATTTTTTAAAGAAGGAGCCGACTGAGAGGGTTTAGGACCCTTGTTTGGCTTATTATTACAAAAATGATGTTCCTTGGGAGGCTTGGACTTTTCTTTCTGTTGGGACAATAAGGCTTCCCCAAATGCATCTGCATTTTTAATTACTCCAAGATGAATGAGCTTATCTTGCTCTCTAATTAAGGAATCGCAAAAAGATTCAAGACTAGGCTCTTGATAACTAGTTGTATTGAATGATTCTTCCATGGAGTAAAATGTAGATACAAAAACATAATATGCATGTCCAAGTTTCGAAAGAATATGATAAATACATTGTTTGTCTTCTTTCTTAAAATCACATTCTTCACATAAGAGTCTAAGAGTTTTATATTTAAATAAATAATCTTGAATGCAACTCATTCTCAAGTTGATGACCTCGAATTTCATTGTGTTTACCAAACACAGATTCCAACTTTTTACAAGCTTTATTAGGTTCATCAATTCTAGATATGTGGAATTGCAAATCAGTAGAGATTGACATCCCAATCAATCCACGAGCTTCATCATATCTATTTGCCCATTTTATTTTCTTATCATCATCAGTGGGTTCTATTTATTTCTCTAAGGTAATTATGAAAATTCCCCTACTTCGTAGAACATCCTCCATACGAGATTTCCATGAGAAATAGTTAGAACTGATAAGTATAATATCACAAGGGGCGGCCATACTGTAAATAATGGCTGAAATAACATAAACTAATTGTCTGGATGTAAATAACTCAAAAAATTAGGTTGTTTAAAAAAAACGGCACTGAAAACTGATTCTGGATGATGAAGTTATGCTTGATCAAAGAAAATGTTGAAGATGTCCCCAATAGTGATGTGACAAATATTAACTTGACCAACTAAAAAAAGAACCCCCTTCTTCCCAAGATGAATATTTGACAATCACTTACAATAAAGTTGCTTTTAAGTGAATCACTTTTGTAAAATAAGTGATGTTCACTTTTACAACAATGTTACTTTAAATAGTGCAACATTAAATTAAAAGACCTAAGTGACCCACTTTTTATTTTATTTTATTTAAGTGAGATACACTTTTACAATAAAGTAACTTGAAAATAGAAATTGCATGCAATAAAAAGTAACTTAGTAAGACTTGAACTCAAGACCTATTAAGGAATAAAACAACTTTGAACCAAGTGAGTTAAGTTTAAAAGGTACGTAAAAGAAGGGAAAGAGGAAGGTTTTTTTTTTTTTTTTCTCTTCTCTCTCGGTCTCTGTGCTTGCCTTTTTTCTCGCAAATCACAAAAAAATGAAAAACAAAAACAAAAAAAACTTTTCCACACTATGGGGTTAGATCTTGGTTAACTTTCCCGGAAAGTCTACGTTTTCAATTTTTCTTGTTGTTTCTGGCTCGCCGCAATCGCACAAGGTGCATGACAAAGAGCATACGTAGTCGAGAAGACAAAAAAAAACTTTCCCTTTCTGTTTCTGATTCACCGCGATCGCGTAAAGTGCACGACAAAGAGCATATGCAGCCAGGAAAGGCAATAGTCTGAGCCTAAAACAGTAAAGAACTAATAATAAAACTGATAAAATATAAGAGACTTAAAAATAAAAAAATTAAACAAATTCGTCACTGTAACACATTATACCTTCACATTTTTCGAAATGGGTGTTTTTGGATCAAACAGAAATGGTTTTCGATGAAATGAAAACGTTTACCCAATGGAAACGACGGTTTGGACGCAATGGAATAGCTTCCATAGGCCACAAATGAACATAAAATCCAGAACAAGAAACCCTTTCAAAGTTTCGACAACACCGGTTCTAGAGCTTGATCGCAAACGAAAGCGACTCTTCATAAATGCTCTGATACCATGTTTGGGTACACAGGGTACTCTCAAAATACCAAACACCTATAGCAACAACTTCACACAAATAAATTACAGATCAATACACCAATGTTTGTCACGTGGTTAAAACCCTTGAGAGGGAAAGAGTCCACGACCCCAGCCAAATAGCTACTTGGAGTAATTTATTATGCAAAAGAAGAAAGTTACAAATGAGCTTCTCATAATCGATCAACTAGCCAAGAACCCTCGATGCTCTTTAAATAGAGATCATGGACCAATCAGGTGTTAAGCCACAGATCAATGGTAGGTATGATTTAAGAGAAGTTGAACTGTCGGATCACTTTATGTCTAGAACATAACGTGACCATCGGATTAGAATATTTACAAATGCATACTAAAGAAACACACTTTACCTAACAGATATATTACACAACGGTTGATCTTAACTAACTCCCAAGTGTCTAAATATCCTAACAGAAACAATCGTTTTACTTGCTCACCCTACTTCATTCTGAATCGAAATGATTAGTTCACAATGAAATACCTAACATGTAGGCATTGGATCGAGTTAAAAGGGAAAGTTTCATTTGTGATCATGGGAGTTTTGCAAGGGTGAAATAACCATGGGGATATATCATAAAAAGTTTCTATCTCTAAATATACTTGTTACTATTCTATCTCTTATTATACCTATGCATAAGATGAATTTTCCATTCCAGTTCTTCTAACTTGAAGCGAGAATGCTTCCCACACTACTGAGTTATGAGTAATGACATATAGTTATGAGTTTTTCCTATGAATTGAATCAGTACTGCACCAAATTTTGTTTTCCCTTTGGTTTTAGGAAATTTTTTTATTTAATTTGTTTGATGAGATGGCAATGACACCCTAGGTTTCATTAAACAAGCGTCCAATGATAATTTCATGGCCACCAATCTGGCAGTGGAGGCATTAATGTTGTGAACATTATTTAATGACAAGTGTCTTCATTATTTGTGTCTTGTCTTCTCTGCTCCTAGTTCTCCTACCCCTATTTTCCATATCCCTATATATTGTGAGCAATTGGCCAAATGAAAATGGACTCTTTAATAAAATTGTGTTTCGGATTTGCAAACATTTTAATCCGTGTTTTGGACTTCGGTGACAACACCACTTTTTTATACACACAAGTGTTTATTTAAGTGATTCATTTTACTACGCAAGGTTTGACTCTGATGTGATGGTTGATATGTTAGAGTTTTGAATCTCCTCCACAATTATTTTAATTCTCTTTCTGCCATTTTTCAGTTCGACCAACTAATTTTATTTTAATAGAAATCATAGAGATTTGTTAGAAATTTCAAGTATCATGTTTAAAATAATTCTCTAAGAGATTTAAAATGTGAAAGTTCTCATAATAAACAATATTTCAAGGATTTTATTTAACTTTAAACAACTTTAAAATGGATGGATTGAACTATTCCAAAATTTTGATTTCTATTAACCAAATTTGGTAGCTTATTGGCATTAAGTTTTTGCTCCTAAAATTTACCCTGCCATTAATTAAAGATATAGATAAAAATTCTTAATCCATGTTTGTTATGAAAGGTTTAATCAAAACCAAAGTTACTTACTACCTTCTGTTTTTTTTTTGGTGAAAAGTTAAAAAAAATCAATTAATTACTAAACAAAAGAAATGTTAAACCATTTCTTATTGACTTGCATACACCATTAATGAAGTGGGCACCTTATTTATATAAATACTTAGAAATGTCAGAGATTCAAACTTGTACAAAGAAAAAACCTTACACAAAGGAAAGATTTATGATAACAATGTGTGTGCTTAAAACTTCTCATTTTCCGTTGTTTTTCATCAAATTTAATATTCAATAATCCCATAACAATCTCAAAGCATATATATATATAAAAACAAATATAAATTTATATGTTTCACTAATTGTAAATGGTTTTGCATAGCATTATTGGCATCACTAATTACCAATAGTTTTGCATAACATTTTTAGCACAACACTTTATTTTTATATTTGCACATCTCCTTCTTTTCCTTTATTTTTTATCATTTCAAAATTCAACAAATATAAAACTCCCATAACTTTACAAACTCTACTAATTATATATATAATACAATATATAAAAATTATTTCAATTTAATAGACCAAAAATTATTTCAATATTTTACTTCTCAAATACATTATTTTAACTATATGCAAACCATGATAATAGAAGAATCAACCATTTGCCATTATAAAACCGAATTCACTATTGAAGTAATGAGTTTAAGTACTTTATTCACGGTAAAAAGAAATGTTCCCCTAAGGGGGGTGGGGGATGTCCAGGTATTAATAAAAATTAATATTATAAATTATTAAATCCCAACAATAACAATTCAATGATTCATCCCATGTAAACTACTAAAAGTAAATAATAAATAGTAAATACTAAGTTTTTCATTGTGCAATGTAAATCAAAATATAACAAATTAATAATACAAACACGTTATACAATTCATCATGATAATTTTCAAATTTGTCATAATCGAAAATTTGAATCAATGATTTTGCATGCTAAAATAGTGAAATAGTAAATTACTAAAGGCTAAGCATGAAATAGAGACTCAACAACAATTAAAATTAAAATTTTGTTTTTTTAAACTGAAATTGGGAAAATCGTGGGGGACCTCTAGGAGCCCCCAGGAGGGGGCATGTGGGAGACCCCTTCACCGGAGCGCGCTGCAGAACAAGGGGACGCGCCTCCTTGTGCGTTTTCAAGAGTTTCCTTATTTTGGGGACGTTGGGAAGAGCTTTTCCAGGAACCCCTGAGTCCCCGAGTAGCAGGGAGCAAGAGGGGCGTGCCCCTGACCTTGGGGGCAAGTCCCCGCGGAACACTGGTAAAAAGAGGTTTATTGTGGAATTCACATATCTCATAGATAATTCATTATTTTTAAAAAGAATGAATTCACATACTTTATTCATAAAAAAAATCATTAAAAAAAATGAATTCACAGTTTTATATTATATTCGCTTTTAAAATTCAACTGTGTTACAAAGATTTTTCTGTTGGCATAAAACCTCTCAATCCAAATCCTAAACGTATTTTAATCTTCATGTAGCTCCATCAAAACCCATCAAGATAAGAAAATCCTGAAACAACCCGGAGAAATTTACTCAACGACTCTTTAGGATAAGAAAATCGTGAAACAACCAAGAGAAATTTACTCAACTAAGAATTTATTTATGTGTTACAAAGATTCTTTCGTTTGCATAAAGCTGCTCAATCGTGAACTTTTTTTTTAATCTTTATGCAGCTCCATCGAAGCTTGTCAAGTTAAGAAAATCCTGAAATACTCTGAGGAGAAATTTACTAACGTATTATGAAAGATCGTGATAAATACACCATCTATTTTAACTTTTTAATATGTAGGTCTGTATTACATGAGAGACTTGAAAGTCTCACATAACCAAATTATACTCCCCTCTGATTATATACTGCATGGACCTGCCCCATAAAAAACAGTGAATTGCTGAATTTCAATGGTATAAATGGAGTATAAACACTCGAATCAAAAGGAAAGTTTTATGGAGTATAAATACTTGAATCAAAAGGAAAGAAAATTGAGATAGTTTCCATAGGAAGGAATTACCAGAGAAACGTAACTGCACTATAATCAATTTTGTAGCAATAACTTGTCTATATGTGTTCCTGGAAGATATGCAGATACATATGATGTACAAATCCAATTCTTCCCTCTTTCATTTTCAACTTTGGAGAGCTACTAATAACTTCCTCTGAATTAACCAAAAAACCTTCCAAATTCTAGGGATGTAGGAAGATCCACATGAAGACACCGTTGAAGAACAACATAACTTCAACAATGGATTGCTCCTTTTCTTTGTTATGGAATTGTTTATATTGTACATTTATAGACTATATGACGACCCTGGGAGAGTGCTCCAAACTACTCCTCTGCACTTGAAACCAATCCAATCTTGGCACATGGCTTTGCGCTGGCCAAGGAGACTAGGTTATCAAAATTCGAAATAGGGATATCAAATCTGGAGCAACCGAGTCCGGTTGGTTCGTTAGTTGAATCCGACTATCATTGTAATAATGAAATATGAATAATAATATATTGGATGATTGGATAAATGGATGACATGTTACAATAGTGGCCCTGCCTTAAATATGGCTTGGGCATTTGATGTTGAGGAGATGCCTCATTTCATAACCTAACTTAGTTAACCTAATTATTATTTTATTTTATATTTGTTACATTGCCACTCCCTTTAAGGAAGCTTTGTCCTCAAAGCTTAAGTATTTTCCTAGTGTCGTTCTTCATTCTGACTCAGTATCGGTATTAGAATTGGACGAGGTCTCTTGTGCAGAGACTTGAACTTCCTTTCCATTGATTATTTTGCACTGTATTGTCTCATTGTTCACACATTTATGACCAAGGGTCCAGTCATCACCGCATCGACGACATATGTTTTTCTTCTTTTTTCTATTGTCAGATTAATTGTTAGATGCCTTCAATCTATTTTCCATTTCATAGGCATATAACACATATTTCATTAAATTTGTAATTATTTAGTGGATCTAGAATTTAGAACTTCCGCTAGATTGAGTTCTTTCAAAATGAAAAAAGTCATAGCCTTTGAATCTTTACATAATTTCTATTAATATTATTTATAGTTTGTATTAAATGTTAATTTGATTAAATTATTTTATAACATAATACCAACATTGTATTTGTTATTACAACAATTATAAATATTGTCATAGTAATTTTTTTTTGTCTTTGTTGAGTATGTTGTTTTATTTTTGGAAGTTGGCACCACTTATAATCAAAACGAGAGAATATTTTATGACTTTAAAGTCTAAGTTTTACCCTTGTAATGATTAAAATAAATTATGAATTAAAGTAGCAACATAATTTTTTATTATTATTGTTGGTAGT
>LPNX010540956.1:0-18207 GCA_001517045.1 Pseudotsuga menziesii
TGATGAATGAATGATGATGATGAGGATGATGATGATGGTGTTCACGATGTTGATGGTGATGATGAATGATGATGAATGTTGATGATGATGATAAAGGTGATAAAGGTGATGATGATGATGATGATGGCAATGATGGCAATGGTGATGATGATGATGATGACGATGGTGATGATGATGATGATGGAAATGATGGCAATGGTGATGATTATGATGATGATGATGGTGACAATGATGATGATGAAGATGATGGTGATGATGATGATGTTCATGATGTTGATGGTGATGATTATGATAAGGATGATGAAGGTGATGATGATGACAATGACGACAATGGTGATAATGTTGTTGTTGATGATGATGATGATGGAAATGATGGAAATGGTGATGATGATGATGATGACGATGGTGATGATGACGGTGATGATGGTGATGATGATGATCATGTTGATGATGATGATGATGGTGATGATGATGCTGATGATGACGTTGAGGATGAGGATGATGATAATGATGACGAGGATAATGATGATGGCGATGGTGATGATGATGATGAGGAAGGTGATGATGATGATGATGAATTATTTCACTACAAGAGGGATTTATTATTTGTGCATCATAGAAAGCACCTGTGGGAGCATCAAATGTCGCCATTGAAGGAGCTAAGGTTGCCACTATTGGCATGATACTGGAGACATGATGCATTGGAAAATGTAGCAAGTCATTAGGGCTATGTAAGAGGTTGCAGTAGGTCACTAGTTGAAATCCCTAGGCATCATTATGTCCCAGATCCCTCTCTCCATCACCAATCAGTGTACAATTAGTAACTAGTTTAATACTAATACTTCTAGTAGTAATAGTATACACACATTCTATATCATTTGTGTGATACCAATTGATGTATTTTAGATTAATGAACCTACAAACCTTATGTTATATGTGGAGTGTACACCAACTTGAAGAATAAAAGCATTCTGCTCCCAAGCATTATGTCAAAATTATGTTGGCGCTATTTTTTTGGTTTCACATATCGCGCACGCGCTTTGTATGGATATAACGCGCTCGCGTTTTGTGTTTATATAACGTGCACGCATTTTGTAGTGTTAAATCGCGCGCGCGTATCGTTAAATTCAAATTTTTATTCCCTCCAAATGATAAGGCCGAGCCTCCACCCATGCTTTCGTGGAATTCCTATTCCTATGTGTCTGCTTTGTACTTTGCTTCGGATTAACATGCCTATGCCTTGGAGTATGATAAACCATGGCAAATTCAGCATTATATCCATATTTTCAATATGCTCGTGTTTAACGGTTCGTATGATTGTGCTGCACACCTCCATTTTTTATGAGATTTTAGAAACAGATATGGTTTTTTTTGCAGATTCTAAATATGTTAATTTTAACAAGAATACATAATTTTTTCTATTCTTTTCTTATTTATCTTCTGTCATCACTCCTCATCTCAAAAAACACACAGTTAGTGTTTCTCCTGTAAATTTTTCAATTCTTGATCACTTCAAACAAAAATTGTATGGTGCACAAGTAGACACTAACCTCTACGTTCTATAAAAACCCCATTTCATGATTTTTGCATTAAGACCTTCAAAGGCTGCACCCACAAAACACGTACCATTTTCGAGGTTTTCTCACTTAGACAATTATAAAAATATTATAAAATTACTAATTTAATTTTCGAAAAATAACGCCGCACTAGTGCTATGGGTTATCTACATGGATGTCAATTTTTGTAGCTTGATTCAATCATTTATGCCCTCAAAGGATGCACCCACAAAAACATATACCTTATAATTTCCCTGAAAAATAAAAAGTACCTGTTAGGAAAAATGAAATTTGACATAGCTATGAAAATTTTCGATACATAAAAGTTATATATTCGGAAAGGTGATTCAATTTCCTACATTTAATGTTTTTTACTCAATGCAAGATATTTTGCATAAGTATCTCAAAAAATCCAAGTAAGTTGAGGGATGCCTGATTTTTCAGGTTTCTATTGCATCTAACGTGCACAAAAAGGTCCCTCATCTTCTTGCACACACCCTAATAGAAATAGTGAAATATAGTGATAAGGAATGGAGGTGATAATTCTTGTATTAATTAGCTATACTATTTCTTTGTGGAAAGAAAATTTGTAGTGAATAGGATGTTTTGCTTCTAAATATTTGAAAGTGATTATGAATTTTAGAACATGCAGACACCCATGTATGCAAGAAAGTCAAGAATGATAAGAAAAGACACAATTGGAGAAGTGGTATATAGGGTTAAGTCGGAAGTTCACGATCAGCAAGGTTTGCTATAATGAAACATGGTTTTATTAAAATTTCCTTGTTTTCCTACCAACTTGTTAACATTTGGATCATGGGTTGTAATGTTATATTTGCGGATGGCACTGTTGTAGGCTTCTATGAAATGTTGGATGATTATCTTGAGAGAGCATAAATTCCTGGAGAATATGAAGGTGAAGAGGAGGGTGCATGGCTTCCTCTTTCTGAAATAAAACTTCTTGCAAATGAAATCACGTCTGCACATTCAAGGAATACTTTACATCTGGCCCCAGTGGACACTATTGTAAGACTGTTAAGTTTACTTGATCATCATATACAGCATGGGCATGACATGAAAGTGGATGAAGAAGATGATGTGAGTATAGATAATAATATGTTCAGTTGAATTTTATTTTCAAATTAACAACATGGCTCACAGTGCGTGTGTGTGTGGCGAGGGTTCCTCTTAAAAACTTTATTTAAGTTCTTCAAGAAAGTCCTTATGTCTTGCAAATGTTATGTTCTTCATTTTAGGCATTGTTAGCTAAACACATTGTTTGACATCTGTTACACAAACTAGATTACCAAGGAGCTCAGGCATGCTAGTACTGGGTGATAGAAATCAGCCTTCTAGGTAATCATTAGGCTTTAGGGTGACTGGAAGCAAAACTGCAAGGTTTCAGGTGACAGGGTAGGCTATTCTTTAGGCTGTTCCACAATGTCTGAGGTATGTGATCTCCGTACTCTGTTGAATAAAGAAGTGAATTAAAGTTTAGGCTTGGATTGTTGAGAATCCATTTTTTAAAGAATGTCACTGTAATACTATTTTATGTGGATGGTCACACAACTAATATAAGACTTACACTTGTCTAAACTTGTTTGATTTTTTCTAAATGCAACTTAGAGAGGATTGATCGCAATCCATTAATCTTATGGTTAAAGAAAAATACTAAATAGTAAGGTTTTATTGTAGAAGAAGTAAGGAACTCAAAATTTCTACTAACATACTATCATGCAGGCTAATAGTGAACACCCTATGGCAAAGCCCATAGTGGATTATACCCGAAAACTAAGAGGTGAATATGGGGCATTTACTCATAGTCTTCATGGTCCATGCATGTCCACTCGAAGTTCATCATCATAAATGAGGAGGATTATTATTTTCTTCTCTTGTTCTCCTTGTTTCCATCAGTATCATGTGCTAGGTATTTCAACAAGGGGTGGCTAGTCTCTTGAGAAGGTCTCATGTCCCATAGATCAAGGAGAGGAGTGTATATCTTTGTGTGGGGGGCGTCATAAAGTTCATTTTATTGAACACAGAGGAGAAAGACCATAGAGGGAGTAGCCTTAGTTCATTGTTAAGGAACCCTACATGGTGAGGGAAAAGAATGAATGTCGAGTATCATGTCAATATACTAGGTAGAAATCTAAAGGGGTATAAAAAATGTAAATGAAAAAATTGATACATGCAATATATAGTGAAAATAGGGGTTTTTTTTAAATTGGGAAGGCATATTGGGAGGGGGTTAAAAAAAAGATTTTAGGAGGTATTTTCCAATATTTTTTAAAAATAGGAGTATTGTTTCATATGCCATGAACGAACGTGCTATGGCATGGTTTCACTAAGTGAAGACCCCGTGTATTTTCTCCACTGTTTCCCTAGCCTCTAACTCTGCCCCTCATCCCACCTCCATTCCCCCACCATAGAGTCCTACTTCCACCCTCCTGACGGGAAAATTCACTTCCAACCTTGTCTTGGCCAAAAAGAATGCCCCTCTCCCAGCAAAGCAGCCCCCTGTAGGTAGCAATGTTGTATACGACTCCACGAGCGACGAGGTCATGGATTCTTCCAGTGATGATCCAACAGACTCACCAGAGGAGCCATCGCATCCAAGAGGCACAGGATTTGGTTGCCCCATTGTGGAGGAACCCTACTACAAACCATAATTAGGTTTTGTCATGGTTTCTTTTCTTTTTTGGGTTGTATGTGGCTATGCAAGACATACTGAGGTTTTTTCATGGTTTCATGTCATTTTTGGAATGCATGTTACTACGCAAACTCAGATTCTACTAGTCTAATCCTTCCAGGAACCTGTGTGTCTTTTGTATATGTGTCTCTTTTTAGGCCTATTTTCTCTCCTAGAGGGAGGGTTCTAGTTTTGTGGGTTTGTTTTCTTTCATGGAGGGAGGGTCCATCTCCTCACTTAACTTCTATGTCTGCTTCTTATGAGCATGTCTGTGTCTCTGTTCTATAACTTCTTATGTACCATTATTTTCTTTTTTTAATAGAATAGCATCCAACTTACAAAAAAAAGGTTTGAGGCCAAAATGTTGAAATAAGAACTACTCGTAAAAACATGAATTGGACATGGTTTTAAGGTTTCTATAACTTTGAAACTTTTGCAACTCTAAACCAAAATTTTTGTTATGTAGTATTATTATATGTTTTCTTACAAGAATATAAAAAAAAATAGAAAGAAGAAAGAACAACATAAGAGAGAATAGAAAAAACCATAAAAATATCTCTTGCATGAAATATATTCAAAATAGAGAGCTTTGTTCACTTACCTCTTCAAGGGAGAAACCTCCAAGAGGAAAACGCCAAATATAATGAAATTTTTTTAACTAAACATTACTTAGTTTACTATGCTAGATATAGTGCCTCAATAACAAAATTCGTAAATACTTGTGGTCCCAGTATCAATGAAGTCAACCACTTACCAACCTTTATTAAATAAATAAGGAGCTTTTACATTATCTCACTACCCACTTAGTTTACTATGCTAGATATAGTGCCTCAATAACAAAATTCGTAATTACTTGTGGTCCCAGTATCAATGAAATCAACCACTTACCAATCATTATTAAATAAATAAGGAGCTTTTACATTATCTGACTACCCACTAACAATCTAATGATCCTGACAGCCTTGGACATTGATAAAATATGGGAGTTAGGGTCAGACCCAACTTTGGTAGCATGGCTTGAAATAACATCTGTCAAGCAAGGCAAAATGGCATTTTACTTTTATTCTCCCTCGAAAATTAAAATTTTTGGCATTTTCCTTTTATTCTCCCTCGAAAATGACTCTTATCCGTCCTTTAGTACTCTATTTCAAATTCAATGGTTTCGTTCCAAAATCTTATTATACGCTACCCAAAATATTAAAAATAACTATTTTTAAATGGTCTGTCAATCGCTATCAAAACAATATTCTCTTTGTCTTTCAAATTTGTCCTTCAAAATCAGCTGTTAACTTGCATCCATTGCCATGCCATTGAAAATGAAATCTCAATCGTTAATCAATTTAATGATCCCACTTAACTTTTAAATTTAATCGTTAATCCCACTTATAGCTGTCTGCACACTTAGATCCAAGTCATCACGGCTGTCGGCCGTGACAAGAAAAATTGTTGTCGTTGTCATTGACGTTGACGTTTTCATGAGAAAAAACAGTCAATCTTTCCTTTAAATAGACATACCATTTGACTTGCAACATTCAACCCCATGAACAACACCGGTATGGGCAGCTTTGGTCAGTGGTCGTTTTTGTCTGCAAAGGTTCTCACCGAGAGTGATGCAGGGAATGTTCAATGTAAACTTGTCATTCCCACGACTGCTAATATTTATACAATTTGGACGCCTCAACAGCTTCAACAAGGTGTTACCCTCCCAGTATATGCCATGGACGAGGCAAAGGAAATAGATGAGAAATTTGTGTTGAAACGCCAGGGGACTAACTGTGTGTTTCAGAGAGATTGTTCCATGTTTGTTAAGAGGAGAGCACTCAAAATTTCTAACACCATCAAGATTTGGCGGGACGCTATCAATCTCCAAATTATTATCAAATGCACACGAGGTAAGATTTATTTCTTGTTTGGTTATTTCTTAGCTGTGTGTTATGCCATGATGGTGTCTGATCAATTGTTACTGTGTGTTATGCCATGGATGAATGATAAATCTTTGTTTGTTTTCAATGGTTGTTTGGCTGCAGGCTCGTCATACACTTGTAATACTCGTAAAACAGAAGTCTGCACTTGCCTTTGGGTGGCCCCTCCGAACTTCTTACTGGATTCTGCGATCATAGAATCCTACGAGTATGCAACACAGTGCTCAGGATTACATATACTATCAATTTCTAGTTTAAAACCGTTTAGAATGCGATCTATAGATTTAGTGTGGAAATAGATATGTTATATAGCGAAATGTTGCTAGTTTACCTTATTGGAAACCATATACACTGCAGTTGACGCTATGTTTTCAGGAAAGGATTGTGGATTGGTCTATTATCGGCAGTCTGATACTACTGCATGTTTAATATTCAGTATAAACCATAGTAGCATAGTTCATTCCTAATAGTTTTTTTTTATACAGAAATTTCAAACAAATTCGAATTTGTGGAATATTGGAAGTATTGTTAATTATTATTGGAAGTCTTTTTTTATACAGAAATTTCAAACAAATTCGAATTTGTGGAATATTGGAAGTATTGTTAATTATTATTGGAAGTTTTTTTTTATAAAGAAATTTCAAACAAATTAGAATTTGTAGTATTTGTTAGCATGCTGTGACTCAACCATATATCTCCCCCTTACATAAAACTTTCTCTTCAAATTTTCCCACGCTTCTGTAGCTGTGTTTGCTTCATTAATTACATAAAAGATATTATCATCCAGAGCTTGCTGGATGTAGTACAAGGAAAATGCATCATTTACCTCATTTTGGAGTTTCTTAACTCCATCCTCAACAAAATTTCATAAACCATGCAAGAAAATTTTCATATTAATTGACCAACATTCATAAATTATCCGTCGGTGGATAATAGATGTTGCTCCATGCATCTTCTATATTTTTTTGAACTTCCTTTAGGTTCCTCCGTGCCTTCTCCTAATATCTCCGCTATGGAAAAAAAAAACTTCTTTTGCATTAGAAATATTATTACTCATCTCTTTAAGTCTTTTTTTTTTCCATGTCTCTGTCTTCAAATAAATACTTGCATAGAATTTAAATTTCTTTTGGATACGTCCTCCCGATCCTCTTTCATGCATAATACCTTCAATTCAAACCAAGCAAACTTCCAAAACATTGGAATTCAAACGAGAAAGAATATCTACCATTAAACTATATGGGAGCTCTCAACCAAGAAGAATATCTTGCTTTTAATTTATCAACCTCTACATGAGGAAACACGGACACAGTCAACTTCATCCATGGACTACAACACTTTCATCTATTTACACAAGCCACAACCAAGCTTGATGGCACAAGAGCCACTTGATTCAGCCTTCAGCTGCTAAATGAGGACTCAACCTTTATTTGAGGGAGCACAGGAGCTCTTACCAATACTGAACATGCAAACTGAACTTACTTGTGCTCTTTCTACCTACCAGGAAGAGGGCACTGGAATAAGACTCAACAACAACATCTCCAAACAGAACACAAACAATTCAACATACAATCACACGGCTCATTTATGAAGTGAGCACAGGACCAACGAAAAGAAATCAGAAACACTCAGCTCTGATACCACTGTGGGGAAGGTAGAGGAGTGTTGCTTCTTTCCTTAGTAACACTAAAAGCTTCACGCATAGCTCAAAATACAACTTACAACAATGTACAGCTTTTGTCAGCAATGTACAACTTTACTGACAAAGCTCAAAAATTCAACCCAGCACCTACAGAAGTGTTGCAGCTTTGCTGCTACTGCTAAGAGGAATTCCTAGATGGTGTTGCAGCTAGCTGGTATAGCTAGAAACACTTAACACAGGAAATTCAGCTAGCTATGACTGTTGACTTCACCTTCAACTCACTCACAGCTCTGTTACAAGTGACTTTTAAATAAGTTTCATATGACCTCTGCGTTCATAAACTCAACATAAATATTCTACTTAATTAATAATCAACATTCACATCAAATAAACACTCTTTCATTCAACTGCTATTGCATACTAACATCAAAAATAAAAATTGAGTTATTTAACTTAAAAAACAGAGTAAACACAAAAATAACACAGTAAAGTTCAAAGTTTCAATTCTGTTTCTATTACTCTCTATTGTGCATCTTTAGCATACTAAATATGTTTTACAAGCTAGGTATATATAAGGTTTTGGCTACGTCGATCATTAATTACAAACTGACCCTTCGTTTATACAAAAAAGGGATTCTATGTAAATAAATTATTATCTCTTACAATCTGACAGAATTGAAATTTGTGCTACCTCCTGAGAAGATTAGATGCGTTTGTTGGGAGAGTAAGATGGATTTTCATTTTTTATAAATTTGATATCTTCCAGATTTTAATTAATTCTCTTCCCTTTCATGACCTGCAATAGGAACGACAAATGACTCTTCAAAAATTGGCTTTTCAAAAAATAATGTAATGCTCTACCCCATAATTATTTCATGAGTTGTGACAGAGACTGCTTCTTCAGAAATTGATGTGGTGTGCTGCCCCTTTGAAACCTTGAAAGCATGATAGAATCAAAGCATTGTGGTGGTGATTGACTCTTCATAGTTTTGACGACCACTTAGCATGGCAGTGAATGACATTTTAGAACTCTGGCGTTTAGCGATCTGAACAACGTTTCCTTTTCAGCGTTTCAGTAGGCAAATGATCTTGACGGTGGAGTAATTAACCACTGCCAACATTCTTCCCCTTAATAACTACACCCAAAAATACATCAAACACAAACAACTACAATTTTTACAAAACAACATTTCAACTATAATGCCTACTGGTCTAAGTCTCAGCAAGGCTTACATCAGTATAAACGACTTCAAAAACAATTTTGTTCACATTCTTTGTTGGAACATACTAGTGCATCATTTCTGTTTCTTTCAACTCCATACTTTGAAGTACGTGAACTTTGTTTTCTGTTTTATCTTCATCTTTATCCTGATATTTTTCAGCTCTTGCTTCATTTGTGGCTTCAACCATTTTTTCATCTTGACTTTGTATCTTAATAATCTGAACTCCTTTTGCTCAACAACTTCACGATACTTGTTCTCCTCAAAATATAATTTTTCATCATCTATTTCAGCATCAAGACCATTGCATTCAAGCTTCTTGGACTTTGCAAACCCATCATTAATCATAATTTCAATTGGATCATTCTCCGCTTTGGTTTCATCATTACTTGGCTTGGAACGCCAAAATTTATACCAAAATTACATTTGATTCTTCATATGTACTTTTTTCTTTACCTTCAATCCATTATGATCAACTTCAACTGCAAAACATTCTTCATCATTCAAATTTTCAATGACCTTTATGCTAAGGACTTCAATCCAAATATTTTCTTCTAAATAATGTAACATGGGCATATAGAGATCCCATAGGCTATCTTTGAATTTACTAAGAGTAATTAGTTCAATTTCATTTTGCAGACACATTAATTAATAATAATTCCCAATTTATTTTGGACTCCATAACATGAAGATATTTTCGACTGATTCTTCAAGCAATTCATCTTTGGTGCAATTTTCTTATTTCAAATCAAACTCATCATTTCCAATATTTTCTTCAATGGATTCTTCTTCATCTTCGATTGGTTTCTCACCTACACATTCAAACATTTTGTCAACACTATATAAATTATCATATTGTGAACCATATAGGTTCTTTTCATTTTGTTCTTCTCTAAGAGATGTCTCTATCTCTTCTTTCAAATCTGCCTCTGTTGCTGCAACAAGGTAATCAACTTTCTTCATTTCTGCTTCCACAACAAGACTATCATCTTTATCATCGTATCTTGTATTTTGAAGCCATTCTTCCAAAAATTTCAATTGTTCATCAAGAACATCATTTCTTATTTCAGTTGCTCTATCTACAATAGAACATACAAAATTTTGACTGTTATCATTATGCAACTCTTTTCCTATCACTGCTTCTAGCAATACTCAAATCATCAACATTTCCAGCATCATTATAGATTCCTTTTGCTTGTACTTTATTTATTTCATTCGCTACAACTTCTTTGCATTCTTCAACGATCTTACCAAATTCTTCAACAAAATTAAAATCATTAATATTTTCAAAAAACTCATAAACAAGTTCAAGCACTTGAACACAATGCACTTCATCTTTCTTAGCTTTTGATGTTACTCCACATACTACTGATATGGTAGTATTCACCCGATCATCATGATCATCACTGATCATTACTTCTCCATCGAAAATTTCACAAATATTTGCTGCTTCATTTGCACCTTCTTTATCATTGTCATCAGCAAGATACATCATTGGAATATACAAGGAGCAAACTGCTACACGGGCAGTTGCTTCACCTTCAATATTTGACTTCTACACAAAGACTTCATCATTCTCTTTCTTTGTACCTGCACAATCACTAACAAATAAATTATTAGAAAAGATATTCTTCTTTCTTCTATCCTTATCTACACCATTCAATATCTCTGTAGATTCTTCTTCAAAAATATCACCAACACTTTTTTTTAGCATCAGATACACCATTTTCATGAGTGTATTTTTCACACGAAGATTTATCATCTTCCTTATGAGCACAAAATGGATGAGTGAAACACTCTTCATTTTCTGCAACATAACTACTATAGTTTATTTCAAGCCCATCTTTGTCTTTGACTTCTACAACATCTTCAGTGTTGTCGTCTAGATTCATTGTACCTACATGTCCGTAATCATCAGATTAAATACATGATTTAAATATCTTCATGGACGTGTCCTTCAAGGACTCTTCTTGCACAAATACTTCTTTGTTGTCTTCACACTTGAGAAATTTATCATCTTCATCAACATTTTGCATGTTAACCATTCCATCATTTACTTCAGCGACATCAACATCTTTATCAATAGAAATTTCTTCAAATTTTGTTGTTGTTATACAACATACAACAACCTCATTTTCACTTTTAGTTTCGACGTCATTTTCATCATTTGATATATCAACACAATTGCAAGATTTACAAATAATTTGAATATCTTCTTCTGCTTCTTCAAATTTGTTTGTTAAAATGTTAGCAAGCTGTGACTCAACCATATATCTCCACCTTACATCAAACTTTCTCTTAAACTTTTCCCAGGATTCTCTAGCTGTGTTTGCTTCAGCAATTAGATAAAACATATTATCATCTAGAGCTTGTTGGATGTAGTACAAGGAAAATGCATCCTTTGCCTCATCCTGGAGTTTCTCAGAACTCCATCCTCAACAAAATTCCATAAACCTCTAGCATGAAAGAAATTTTTCATATTAACTGAGCAACATTCATAAATTATGCCTCAGAAATATGGCGGTGGATAATAGATGCTGCTTTATGCATCCTCTATTTTCTCTTGAACTTCCTCTGCTTCAACAGGTTCCTCGGTGGCTTCTCCTAATATCTATGCTATGGAAAAACCAACCTCTTTTGCATTAGCAATATCACTATTCATTTCTTTAAGCCTTCTTATTTTCCCCATGTCTCCGTCTTCAAATAAATACTTGCATAGAAATTGAATTTCTTTTGGATACATCCTCACGATCCTCTTTCACGCATAATACCTTCAATTTAAACCAAGAAAACTTCCAAAGCATTGGAATTCAAACCAGGAAGAATATCTACCATTAAACTATATGGGATCTCTCAACCAGGAAGAATATCTCCCTTTCAATTTCTCAACCTCTACATGAGGAAACACACACATAGTCAACTTCATCCATGGACTACAACACTTTCATCTCTTTACACAAGCCATGACCAAGCTTGATGGCATAAGAGACAGTTGATTTAACCTTCACCTACTAAATGATGACTCAACCTTTATTTGAGGGAGCACAGGAGATCTTAGCAATACTGAGATGAACATGCAAACTGAATTTGCTTCTGCTCTTTCTACCTAGCACGAAGAGGGCACTGGAATAAGAGTCAACAACAAGATCTCCAAACAAAACACAAACAGTTCAGTGCACAATCACACGACTCATTTATGAACTGAGCATAGGACCAACGAACAGAAACTAGAAACACTCAGCTCTGATACCACTATAAGGAAGGAAGGGAAGTGCTGCTCATTTCCTTAGCAGCACTAAAAGCTTCACGTACAACTCAAAATACAACTTACAACAATGTGCAACTTTTCTCAGCAATGTACAACTTTACTGACAGAGCTCAAAAATTCAACCCGACACCTACATGAGTGTTGCAGCTTGGATGCTACTGCTAATAGGACTTCCTGGATGGCGTTGTAGCTAGTTGTTACAACTAGCAACACTTAACACACTTAATTCAGCTAGCTATGACTGCTGACGTCACTTTCATCTCACCACATCTCATGCACAGCTCTGTTACAACTGTCTTTTAAACAAGTTTCAGATGACCCCTGCATCCATAAAATCAACATAAATATTCTACTGAATTAACAATAAACATTCACATCAAATGAAATCTGTTTCATTCAACTACTACTGCATACCAACATTAAAAATAAAAACTGAGTTATCTAACTCAAAAAATAGAGTAAACACAAAAATAACACAGTAAAGTTCAAAGTTTCAACTTTGTTTCTATTACTCTCTCCTGTGCATATTCAACAAACCAAATATGTTTTACAAGCTAGGTATATATAAGTTTTTGTCTAAGTCGTTCATTAAATACAAACTGACCCTTCGTTTATACAAAAACGAGATTCTATGTAAATAAATTACTGTCTGTTACAGTGTGACAGAATTGAAATATGCGCTACCTCCTGAGAAGATTAGATGTGTTTGGTGGTATATTAAGATGGCTTTTCATTCTTTATAAATTTGATGTCTGCCAGAGTTTA
Source organism: Pseudotsuga menziesii (assembly GCA_001517045.1). Classification (NCBI taxonomy): domain Eukaryota; kingdom Viridiplantae; phylum Streptophyta; class Pinopsida; order Pinales; family Pinaceae; genus Pseudotsuga; species Pseudotsuga menziesii. Next base: position 13,060 of record LPNX010540956.1, read on the forward strand.
ATTAATTCTCTGTCCTTTCATGAGCCGCAACAGGAATGGCGAACGGATCTTCAAAAATTGGCTTTTCAAAAAACAATGTAATGCTCTACCCCATAATTATTTCATGAGGTGTGACAAAGGCTTTAACATCTTCTTTAGAAATCGATGCTGTGTGCTGCCCCCTTGAAACCTTGACAACATGACAGAATCAAAGTGGTGTGGCAGTGATTGACTCTTCATAGTTTTGACAGCCACTTAACAGGGCGGTGAATGACATTTTAGAACTCTGGCGTTTAGCGATATGAACAACGTTTCCTTTTCAGTGTTTCAACAGGAAATCTATCTTGACGGTGGAGTAATTAATCACTGCCAACACTTGATACCTTTCCTTTCTACAAATTTGTACAAAGCGTTAAGAAAAACATAAGTTCTGCAAGAACATTGGTATAATATCTTGAATTTTTCATTTATTTCTCTGTTCTCGTCCCTGTCAAGCATTTGGAGCCGAGTACCTCCTTCAACAATTGCAGCGTCCTTCAATTGAGGATGATCCTCAACATAACGCGTAAGAATTATCATTTTAACCTACACACAACATGTATCATTGTTCTCTAGCTTCCTTTGAAACCAAAAAAGAGTAAGAATGTCCATCATTTGCTACTTCTCGAAGGCTCGAAGCTGCCTACAAGTTCTCCTATGTGGGTGTAGGAGGAGAGGTGACAAACATACAACTTACAAGTGGATGATGGATATGAAAATAGGCATTTTATAGTGGATGGGGCGGAACACTTTAATACCTAACTTCAAGCTCTGGATTCTTGGTTGTAAGTGTTTCCACTAAAATTCTCACGTCAAGGTTTCTTCTAGGATTACATAGGATTTAAGTGTGGACATCGATACGCATGGTCCCTGAAAAGTTGTATTGTAATTTGTTGTCTGTTATACTCTAATTTATTTGACAGTTAAAATTTATTTGATTGTCTGCATTGGTTGTACATAGACTTAGGCTCTAGTCTACAATCATCACCAAAACGTGGTGGATGATTTTGATTCTACATCCACTTTGTTACACTCTTGTTACTTTTCACTTTTGGTTGAATTTCTATACAACACTTTAAATAAAAAGGATTTCTTGATTGGTGCAGATAGTTCTGGGCCTGATTTCACTTTCACTATCACGATCAATGTCCACTGGATGGACAGTGGACCTCACCTTATATTTCTCCTTCTACTTTGATTGTGTTAGTCATTGCCGCCCTGAGCTATTACACGCCGATCTTTATTGCATGCGGCATCGATGATGAAAAAAAATATAGATGTCACCAGAAATACTCGTCTTAAAATCTCGGCCCTTGTCTAGTACACTAAACCCTAGTACTTTGAAGCGCAAGGGAAAATCAATTCCAAGCAGAGAGAATAATTTGGGTTTGTCATATGGTTGAATTTTTTCATAAAACTTTGGTTTGACAGTTTATAATTTTATGAAAACACCATTATATTCATAATAATATATAGGACTATAGGTGAGGTCGGGGCTACGACCAAGCTAAGAGCCTACCATGTTCCAACTTGAAGTCATAGTCCTCCTTGTCCACCATCCACATTCCTGGAAGTTAGATGTATCATAAATGTTTTAGGTGAATGACATTGAATATTATTACTAATAGGTACATATTTATTAGCAGGTATATATTTATGGAAAATGTTATTACTAACAAGTACATAATGAAAATGAATACAAAACCCCAAAAACTCAAAAAAAAAAATATATAACGAATAGGATTCTAGTAAAATTCCAACACTGATTCCAAATGATGGTATGCAGCCTCATTCGTACCCCTCAAAAAATGCTCATAGGCGAAGATTGATACACTAGTTTCATTGTACCAATTTTATCTTTTTACTATTTTTTTAACTATAAATTGAAACTAAATGATGAAAAATTTGCATTATATGAAAAATAAAAATAAATAAATTAAGTGTTTTAAATTAAGACAATTAAAAACTTCTATTTAGAAACAATATATAATGAAAATCTTGTGGTCTCTCCATAGATATTATGAATTCTTTGTCTTTAAAGACATTATATAAAACATGCACGAAGATAATTTCTCATTATTAAATGTAATCAATACGGTTATTTCTTTCTTAAAAATAAGTTATTTAAAAACAAACTACAATATAAGATAGCTATTTCTTTCTTAAAAATAAGCTATTTAAAAAAAACTACAAAAACTACACTACAAATCACTAACCTCTTTATTTAAGGAAAGGTCTCTTCCATTAAGCTAATGGGTGATTCCATAAAGGTGGGTAACACTTTTTGGCCAAATTTGACGATAAAAACCTGATTTTTTACTCGTGTGCTAGATAGAAGCCCTTGAAATGCATATATTCCATCTGAATTTCAACTTGCAGTAAATAAACAAATTGTAGAATATTATGTTTGCTTCCTAATGATATTTTTTTAAAAATATTCTGATGTCATTTAATGTGTGAAAATTTGCATTTAATGAACAATGTGACCTTAAAATTTGAAGAAGTTAATAAGTGGTGTTGATGTATTTGTAACTTGGGAATGTATTCACTTGTATATGTTATATTGTACCCCAGTGTTCCTATCGGGAGAATCATTTGTATTTCAGTACCCCAATGTTCCTATTGGGAGAATAATTAATATAATAAAGTCATGTAAAGTCAATGAGGTTAACCCTCAGTTGTAAGTCAGGGCAATAGTCCCCACAATTGAGTTAAGGTTAACTCTCCTTGTTGATCAGAGGGCACAGTCCCCACAATTAAGGGGTACTAGGGTTATTAGACTCTCCTAGAGATGCTGGTCATGGTAAGTAATTGTAAAAGTTGAAAACTATTATAAATAGAGAATGAGTGAGAGAGGAGAAGCTCTCTCAAGTGAGAGAGAGAACAACTGTTGGAGATCATATTTTTTGTCTTTGGGTTTTTAGTGCTGCCATTGGTGCTCATTCTATCTCTGAGGAAGTTGTGGGGTTTTATCCTTTATGGTGTCCCTGAGGAAAATTCATTGTGTCTCTTGTCTCTTGTGATTATTACTGTGCATGTTATTCTCTCAGATAAGATCCTAAGATCATATTACTTAAATGATAAAAATCTAACATGGTATCAGAGCTAACCTAAGAAAAAGATACTGTGTAGTTGCAAAAGCTAGGGCTTCTTACCTTTTGGATCCCTCTCCACAATCCATCAGCAAAAGGATTCTAGGCTAACTCTCCATTGAAGGGCGCATCTTTCTGTTGAAGCATAATTTAATTTTCGGCATTTTCAGTTTTTGTTGCGAGAAATTAGGGCTTTCTACAAAAGACGAAATTTTGAGTGCGCCTGGCATAGGATTGATCTCCTCATCAAAATCAAAGTTTAGAGACCAAGGTTGAGATTTTTGTTTGGGTAAAAATCTAGGAACGTCAAACCCTAATTTGACCCCCGGCCTGAAAAACCCTAAAATACTAAAATGGGTAGTTTTTTTATGTTCGCTATATCTCAGGATTGAAGGAGTATCAGGGGCCAAAATTTTCACAGTCCTAAGATAAAATACTGATGTACCATGTGTAAAAATTTCAGCCTCATATTCTCTATATTTTGGGATATAGGTTTCCTGCAAATCAAGGTTCTAGCCTCTTCTAGGATTTATCCCTAAACAAGATACCTAGGGATAATTGCTATATCTCAGGCTAAAAAGATCCAAATTAAATTTTGCAAGATCTTCCAGATAGGGAATGGACTATAATTATGGTGGTAAAAGTTTCAAACCTTGATGATGAAACAATGACACGTGGAAGTCTGTACAACTTCGTTATGTTGAACAGTCCTGAAATAAGTCACCTTGGGAAAACTGTCATAAGTACCAATTGGTGAAACCAGTTATGGTAAAAACTATTGTGTTGAAAAGAGGATAGAAGAGGTTACCTCAGCAAGAAATTTCAGACACACAATAGTAGTACTAGGGAGATACCACAAAAACAGTATCAGGAATTTCTGTAGAAGAAATTGGTAAATTAGGGCTTCCTATTCTGGGAGATTCCCTCCACTGTTTTTAGAAAAGGAGTACATTGGACAGCTCACCTTGAAGAGTTCTATATTTCTATACAATCATATGTGAAATATTCCAAGTTTTTAAAATTAGGGTTTTTTTAACAAACCCTAGATCAGCCAGGATTTACAAAAGTGACACTATTAGGAGAAGGAAGGAGGCATTAGAGATTACCCCCCCTTAAGGACACATTCCTGAACTCCTAACATAGACCGAAGTTTAGAAAACTTTGCTTCTCTAAGAGACTTGGTGAAGATGTCTGCAACTTGATCATTTGTAGGACAATAGAGCACTTCAATAACATGATCATGAACAAGATTTCTGATGAAGTGCATGCATAGCTCAATGTGTTTGTTGCGCTGATGTAGAACTGGATATTTGGAAAGCTTGATGGCACTTTGATTGTCGCACCAAAGTGGATTAGGTTGCTGCTGCTCGAATCCATACTCTGAAAGGATTTGTCGAAGCCATAAAGCTTCTTGACTGGCATTAACTATGGCTCGATATTCTGCTTCTCCTGAAGAAGGAGCAAGAGCATGTTGTTTCTTACAAGCCCAAGTGACAGGTCCAGATCCCAGACTGAAAACATAACCTGCAGTAGACTTCTGATCATCACGATCACCGGCCCAATCTGAATTAGTGAAACCAACCAACAAAGCTTTCCCCCCTGTACTGTAATGAATCCCAAACTAAATTGTACCTCGAATATATCGAAGTATTCTTTTTGCTGCTTTCTAGTGACTTTCATGATGAGTTTTCATATAACGGGAAACACGACCAACGGCAAAGGAAAGGTCAGGACAGGAATGAGTCAAGCATAAAATACTACCAACAAGCTGACGATACAAGGTGGCATCTACTTCAGGGGAAGAACAAGTGGTAGAAAGCTTGACTCTAGACTAGAAGGGATAAGGGGGCTGGTTTACAATCTTCTATGTGGAAGTGACGAAGAAGGTCACAAGCATACTTAAACTGGGAAAGAAAGATTCCTTCTTTGGTTTGTAAGTCTTGGAGACCAAGAAAATAATGCAAATGTCCTAAGTTTGACATTTCAAAATTTTGCTTAAGACTGGATTTCACATGGGTTATAAGGTTAGGGTCACTAC
>LPNX010540956.1:18456-45956 GCA_001517045.1 Pseudotsuga menziesii
TATCCATAGATGCATCCCAATCTAGATTTCCTGAAGCTTCTGGAAAAGTTTCTGGATCATGATTCTCGAAAACTTGAGCCAAAAGAGAAGAGGTTCGCTGAAACTGAGAACATGTTCGACGCTGATCTCTATGATCACCAGCAATATCACCAGCTACTTCACATGTTGAACGGACCCATCGAGGAAGTATTGGTGCTGGTGCAATTGGAGGAACATGAGCAGGCGGAGGTGGATTTTCATCCTCACTGTCATCGTCAGAAACAGGAGTTGGAAACTTGTCAAGGAAGCTGGAAGAAGAAGAAGAAGAAGGAACAATCGTCGAATCAGGCTCGCAGGCCAAAGATGGCACACCCGCCAAGTTAGGCTCGCAGGCCAAGATATTTTCATCAAATTTAACATCTCTTCTATTGATTATATCATGAGAATGTCGCTGAAGAAGTCTATAACATTTTACATCTTCAAAATATCCAAAAAATATGCACTTTTCACTTTTAGGCTACAATGCTTTCCGTTTTTAATCCAGAATGTGAGCCCATGCTTCACAACCAAACACACGAAAGTGACTTACATCTGGTTTAATTTTACTCCATGCTTCTTCCGGTGTTATATCCTGTAAAACTTTAGTGAGTGTGCGATTAACTATGTAATTTGCACAATTTATGGCCTCAGCCCAATATTGAAGACTTAGTCCCTCAGATTGGATCATACAATTAGCCATTTCTTTTAAAGTGTGGTTCTTCCTTTCAACTACACCATTTTGTTGTGGTGTATATGGAACAGTGTACTATTGTTGGATTCCTTGTTGAGTGCAAAAAGTAGTGAACTTGTTGTTAACACATTCTCCTCCATTGTCAGATCATAACTTAATAATTTCATGACGAGATTGTTTTTCAATAAGGGCTTTATAGGCCAAGAACATGTTAAATACTCTGCTCTTAAGTTTTAGGAAGTAAACCCAAGTGCGTTTGGAGTAGTCATCAATGAAAGTTAAGAAATATTTGAAACTAGAAAAGGAAACAGATGGAAGAGGACCACACAAGTCACTATGCATAAGCTCCAAGGGAACCAAGGCGTGCCAAGAGGCGCGTTTGTCAAAACTGTCCCAATGATGTTTTCCGAGTACACAACCGAAAAAAACACCATCCTTGAAAGATACCAGCGGAAGACCAGTCGCCATGTTGTCTTTACATAGTTGTTGCAATGAGCGATAATTTAAGTGACCAAATCGCTCATGCCAAAGTTTGCTCAAGTTATCACTATGAGCAACAAAAACAAAAGGAAAAGGTGATGACCCAAAGTTGTTAAATTTGTACAACCTGGTAATATCATCAACAGTTCCAGTAGCAAGGATATTTTGAGGATTTTTAAAATCCTTGATTACAACTTGGTGAAGTGTAAACGTCACAGTTTTACCTTCACCTGAATGACTAATTTGATAGACTGATAACAAATTGCAAGAAATTTTTGGAACACATAATACATCACTGAAATGACCATTTTCTACTGGAACTGTTCCAAATCCTACAACACTTAGAGATCTATCATCACCAACAAATATTTGTTTGGTGTTACATTCATGCATAGTAGAAAAAATGGCTTTATCCTTAGCCATATGATAAGATGCTCTATAATCAATGAGCCATTCATTTGAAGTAGAATAAGAAGATGCAGTATAAGAGTAACCAGAAGCACAAAGTGCATGTCCATGAGTGTTAGATTCTGAAGACGAATCTAGGCTGATGTGGTGCTTCTTCATTGCTGCTTCCAAGGCTGCCATCTTCTTAAAACATTTAGATTCATCATGATTATCTTTCCCACAAAAAATGCAATGACGCTCAGTCTTATTTTCTTTTTGCTTGGATCCTTTGTCATTTTTTAAAGGAGGAGCTGACTGAGAGGGTTTGGTACCCTTGTTGTTTGGCTTATTATTGCGATAATTCTGTTTCTTGGGAGGCTTGGACTTTTCTTTCTGTTGGGACAATAAGGCTTTCCCAGATGTATCTACATTGTTAATTATTCCAAAATGAATGAACTTATCTTGCTCTCTAATTAAGGAATCACAAAAGGATTCAAGGCTAGGCTCTTGATAGCTAGCTGCAGGCAATGATTCTTTCATGAAGTAGAATGTAGATACAAAAACAGAATATGCAGGTCCAAGTTTTGAAAGAATATGATAAATGCATTGTTTGTCTTCTTTCTTAATCTTGCATTCGGCACATAATAGTCTAAGAGTTTTATACTTAGATAAATAGTCTTGAATGCATGAAAAATAATTTGGATTCAAGGAAAGTAATTCATTCTCAAGTTGATGACACCGAATTTCATTGTGTTTACCAAACACAGATTCCAACTTTTCCCAAGCTTGATCAGGTTCATCAATTCCAGATATGTGGAATCGCAAATCAGTAGAGATTGACATCCCAATCAATCCACGAGCTTCATCACATCTATTTGCCCATTTAATTTTCTTATCACTATCAATGGGTTCTATTTCTTTTCTTGAGGTTATCTTGAAAAGTCCCATACTTCGCAGAACATCCTTCATACGAGATTTCCATGAGAAATAGTTAAAACTTGTAAGTATAATATCACAAGGGGCGGCCATACTATAAAATAATGGCTGAAAAAACAGAAACTAACTGTCTGGATGCAAAGAGCTAGAAAAAATATGCGGTTTAAAAAAAAAGGCACTTAAAACTGATTCCGGATGATAAAGTTATGCTTGATCAAATAAAATGTTGAAGATGTCCCCAATAGTGACGTGGCAGATATTAACTGGAACAACTAAAAAAGAAGCCCCCTCTTCCCAAAATCAACCTTTGACAATCACTTTTACAATGAAGTTGCTTTGAAGTGAATCACTTTTATATAATAAGTGATGTTCACTTTTGTAATAATGTGACTTTTAAATAGTGTGGCAATAAATTAAAAGACTTAAGTGACTCACTTTTATTTTATTTTATTTATGTGAGATGCACTTTTACAATAAAGTAACTTGAAAATAGAAACTGCATGCACTAAAAAATAGCTTGATAAGACTTGAACTCAAGACTTATCAAGGTGTAAAGCAACTTTGGACCAAGTGAGCTAAGTTTAAAAGGTACGTAAAACTATGGAAAGAGGAAGGGCTTTTATTTTTTATTTTTTTTTATTTTACTTTTCTCTCTCGTTTTCCGTGCTTGCTTTTTTTTCCTGCAAATCACAAAAAAAAACGAAAAACAAAAACAAAACAAAAAAAACTTTCCCACACAATGGGGTTAGATCTCGGTTAGCTTACCCGGAAAGTCTACATTTTCAAGTTTTCTCGTTGTTTCTGATTTGCCGTGATCACACAAGGTGCACGGCAAAGAGCATACGTAGCCGAGAAGACAAGAAAAAAAACTTTCCCTCACTGCTTCTGATTTGCCGCGATCGCGCAAGGTGCACGGCAAAGAGCATATGCAGCCACGAAAGGCAAAAGTCCGAGACTAAAACAAAAATATCTATTTATAAGACTGATAAAATAATATATTTAAAAAAAATAAAACAAATCCGTCACTGTAACATTATGCCTTTAGATTTGCCGAAATGGGTGTTTCTGGAACAAATAGAAAAGGTTTTCGGTGAAACGAAAACTATTTCCCAATGGAAACGACGCTCCAGAAGAAATGGAACAGCTCCCACAGGCCACAAATGCACAGAAAATCCAGAACCAAAAACCCTTTCAAAGTTTCGGCAACACCGGTTCCAGATCTTGATCAAAACCGAAAGCGGCTCTTCATAAAAGCTCTGATACCATGTTAGGGTACATAGGGTACTCCAAAAATACTGAACACCAAGAACAACCGCTTCACACAAACAGATCACAGATCAATACACCAATGTTTGTCACGTGGTTAAAACCCTCGAGAGGGAAACAGTCCACAGCCCCAGCGAAATAGCTACTTGGAGCAATTTATTATGCAAAAGAAATAAAGTTACATGATCTTCTCATAATCGATCAACTAGCCAAGGACCCTCTATGCTCTTTAATTAGAGATCATAGACCAATCGGGTGTTAAGCCACGGATCAATGGTAGGTATGATCTAAGAGAAGTTGAACCATCGAATCACTCTATGTCTAGAACATATCGTGACCGTTGGATTAGAATATTTACAAATGCATACTAATGCATACTAAAGAAACACACTTTTACCTAACGTATATATTGCACAAGTTGATCTTAACTAACTCCTAAGTGTCTAAATATCCTAATATTTCTCCTCTCAACTACTCCATTTTTCTAAGGTGTATTAGTGATTGTGAATTGCTGTTGAATTCCATTTTTTGTACAATGTCTTCTGAAAGCTCCAGAAGTGTACTCACCACCTTGGTCTGATCTGAGTATTTTAATGTACTTACCTGTCTTCTTCTCAACTTTGATTCTGAATTTCTTGAAGTATTCGAATATATCACTTCCCCTTCTGATGAATTAAGCCCATGTGAACCTGGATCTGTCATAAAAAAATATCAAAAAATACCATGCACCACCAAGTGATCTCGTCTACATAGGTCCACATAGATCAATGTGTATTAGTTCAAGGAGTTGAATCTGCCTCTTCTCTTCATGGTTAGGAAATTCATTTCTGTGTTGTTTTCCCAGTGCACATGCATCACATACAATATGATCATTTTTTATGACAGGAAGACCCTCAACCATCAAATTTTTCTATAATAACATGAGATCATTATGATTGAGGTTTCCATACATTTGATGCCACAATTCGACCTCTGAAATAGCTGATGTTGGTAGTGCCTGATGGTTTCCCTTGACTGCATCTAGCTTGTACAATCCACCAAGTCTAGATCCTGTCGCTATAGCCCTGTAATGATCTTGGACATCTTTGACATGGCACTTATATTTATCAAATTCAACTTTGATATCATTATAGGTGATAGCATAAGCATATATTAGATTATTTTTTATGCCTGCGACATACATCACATTATTTATCTATTTAAATTGTCCATCACGTAGGTTAGCACTTATCACTCCATACCCTAGGACTTTGTGAGACCTGTTATCATCTAGATAGATGTGTGTGCCATTAGAATTTTCGTAATACTCATTATACCAATCTCTATTACATGACATGTGGGCAGACGCACCTAAATCTATGAACCATGCATTTTCATCATCTGTCTCAGCAGACAAATCATGTTCAGATTTAAACAGTATTAGGTTTTTAAATCCATTGACATTCGGGGTGTATTTTCTAACATAATTCCCATTATGTTTTATGTATCTGTTATTGGAATCATTATTTATCTTCTTAAAACAATTTCCAGCCATGTGACTTGATTTGCCACAATAATGGTATACAACATCTTTATTAGCACTAGATTCATTACGTGACATTCCTCTGTTTCTTGCCTGAAACTTGCCTTTATGCGAATTCCAATGATTCCCTTTGTGTGGGTATCTACCTCTTGCCATTAATGCTTGATCTAAAGTATTATATTTAGGCTCATACATCTTCATCCTTTCTTCTTCTTGTATCAAGATTCTGCCGAGCTCTGTAAATGTAGGAGGGGTCTCTCTTGCTGCAAGTGCTAAGATGAATATTTTGTAATGTAGTAGCAGACCTTTTAATGTGATAGATACTAGATTAGTACTAGATACTTCTTCACCTATGTCACCCAGAGTATCCCGAAAGTATTTAATGAGGAAGGGGTATTTATTCATAGTTTCATTCACATTCATCTTGATAGACAATAATTTGGTCTTTAAAAACAAAATTCTATTAGAGTCATATGTCTCATACAAACCTTACAATTTGTCCCATATGTCTTTGGGCGTCTTGGAATTTCTGATGTGACATATGATGTTGTCTTTTATAGACATACGAATCAACACATTTGCTTAGGTTTCCTGCAAATTCCAATCTGAGAGAGACAATGGATCTGTAGGATTCTGTTCATCACATTTCAAAATCAGCCACAAACTAAGAGATTCAAGTACAGTAATCAACTTGAATTTCCAATTTAAATAATTTTCACCATTCAATTTTGATGCTTTAGTAATGTGTAAATCAGAAAGAGACATATCAGCCATTTTTACTGAACTGTGGAGCAAATAATTTTAACAGAATAAGGGAAGAAAAATACTTGCTCACCTCTTCATTGTCAAATCAACCAAATAGCCTGACGCTCACTGCATGGGCACGATCTGAGGCCAGTAAAAAATCGATGTAAGGAAGGGCCCACTGGTGCCTATTCTCTTCTGTAGATCAGTGTTGTTGGTGCTATGTATACTTCCACCAATGCACCATTGACGCTCTTCCTTCTCCTGGCGACAGCACCATCAATGCTCTGTCCACCTTCAGTAGGTGTGTTGTGCAAGATAAAGGGAAAAAAATAGTTTTGTCATGAATGAAAACCCAACGCAGTGAAAAAAAAACTCATTCTTTTAAAAAGAATAATTACACAGTGGAAAAAAACAAAATTTACATGTTGCTTCCTGTAATTCTTCTTTTCACGTGAGGGATAAATTCTTTGCAGACTTTTACTTCTCCTCAGCAATTTCTCCAAGCTAAGATATCCACTCTAAAAAAAATGTAGCTGCAATTTCTCCACCTAAGGAGAAAAAAAAATTAACTCTCAGCAGCGATCAGGCAATGTGCTCTCCTTTCATGTTCACGCCTAGCACTACGGTGACTCAATTTAACAATGGCTACACACTCTCACAACCCCGCAGTGGCTTCCTTTACTACTCAAGATGGTTCCGTCAACCTCACACAACAACAGCCTTCAATACATTTTTGGTTCCCTCACAGCAACCCTCAACTTGGCTCTGATACCAAATTAGAGAAACCAAGGAGGAAACCAGCAGAGCACAAAGGCTCGCTCAGAAAGACAGGAGGAGAAACACTCAACTCAATTGTATTCAGAAATAAATGTTACATAAATAGAAAATTGATCAGCTAAACTAGATCCAATACACGTGGATCAGATCCACCAACATCGGAGCTGGTTGAACAAGAACCCTAAATATAGAAAATATACAAATATATTTCTGCATTATATCCAACATAACCTTAATAATAAAGGTATAATACCTTGGTTGAATTTTAGGATGTGACATTTTTGGAATTCGAAAATCTAACTTGTACTCTTTAATCATAAATTTTATTGGGAACCTTCTTTAGAGATATTTTTGGACGTCACATTTGAGATAGTAATTGGTTATAGCACTTTTGAGTCATAAATATAATTAAAGGTATTCAATTAACTTCCCTCGCTCACGAGTAAGTTGAATTTTAGACGAAATGCACCTTTTCTTTGGGTGGTTTTTCTTTCCCAAATTTTTGTGTTTGAAATTGCAATTTTAGCACTGTAAATTGCAATTTGAGCAATTCTTCGATCACCAGATTCCAACAGAAACTATAGAAAAAATATTATAAATCTTTTAGAGTTTAGCTCAATCTAGTTGGCCACAAAGGCAGGACCTGAAGTTTCCGGTATTATCCTTATAAAACCCACTCTATTCCCAAACTAACAATAATTAGAGACCTCTGTTTACTAATCATTCGGGATTTTATTGTAATTAATATTTTAGTTATTAGTTATGAAGTTCTGGTTAATAATCTTTTTATGTAATTATAGATAATAGTTTTAAGTTCCCTTAAATGTAATACTCTTCTACATGATAACCTACAATCATTGGTGAGATTCTTCACGACCTAAGCAAGGAAGTGAAGGGTTAGTGATAAATGTCACCAAGAAAGGAGAGCTCCTAAATAAAGATTGTGGAAGAAAGACTCCACATAAAGGGGAAACTCCACCTAAATTGTTTCAGTAATTGTTAAAAATATTTTTTTACTTAAACAAAAAGAAGAGAGACACCATTTATATTTGGGTCAAAGATTTGGTTTCTTTTAAATTAATTTTCAAATCTTTGGGGAGTTCTTTTTAGAAAATAAAAGTTTTTAAACCACTATTTATATTTAAGTGCAAAGTTTTTTAAATTGAATTGTTAAACCTTTATAGCTATCTTTTTTAAAAGATAAAAAATGTTTTAAAGAAATATCAAACTTTAATTTGTGCATAGTAAATTTCAATAAATTCTTTAATTTCAATTATTGGAGTAATTGTGTTTAGTAAAGAAAATTATCATGAATGTTTTGTTAAAGTTAAAAAAACTCTTATTTTTAATGACATATGGGATGGAATTTGTGAAAATGAGATGGATATGATGCAATAGATGAAGTGGACAAAAGTGCACAAATACCACCTACGGATATCAAAGACCTTGCACTATGGAAAAGCAAGGACAAGAAGGCTTATACCTTGATCATTTCCTATGTAATCGAAGAAGTAAGTAGACATTTAGTTTCTAGCAAAAGTTCTTGGGAAACATTAAAGAAACTCAAAGATTTGTATGATCCATATTCGGATCTGAAAATCATACAATTGCTAATGAAGTTATTGAACTTAGAGTTAAATGATAACGATTCTATGAAACTTGCAAGCTATTTTCCATGATATTGATGCAGCTGGTGTAAAAAATGACATTCAACTTACTTCCTTTATTAAATCTCTCTACGCCTCCTATACTCATTATCTAGATCACTTCAAGCTAGTGGCCACATGAAAGTTATGACCTTTGAAAAACTTGTTGAGAAAATTGCAGAGAGAGAAAGCATTTGGGAAGGAGTCTAATCCCAGTGTCTTGCATAGAAAAGACACAAATTAAAAAAAAAACTATGCAAGGATGACAATAGAAGAAAAGGTTGAGGTAGAGGACAGAGACAATACAGAGAAAGGTGGGGGGAATATAATCAAGGAGCGAAACAATGTTATAGATGTGCCAGCTAAACTAGTCATACTACCAGTTATTGTAGAACTTCTATGGAGAAAATTGTTAACAAGAAAGAGCAAACACAATATAAATTTAACCCTATTGAATCTACACATTATGTTGTTGCACATTGTAATATTGGAATTGAAGAAGTTTCTAGTAATGGAGGCACATGCCATTAGACATTTGGATTTTTTTTTTTTGAGACATTTAGTGATCATTAAAACCGTAAGGCATTGGATCTATTAAAATTGTTATTTAGGAGTTAAAGTAGATAAAAAACCAATGCACTTTTTAATTTCTCATGTTGGAGAGTTAGTGGGCAAATTTGGTATGCATGATTGTAATTTTGTTTCTATACCAATGGAGCAAAATCTAAAGATTACTTCAAATGAAGGTAGCACATTTGCAGATCCAACAAGGTACATACAACTTGTTGGAAGTTTGATTTATCTTACTACTACTCACATAACTTTTGTTGTAGGAATACTTTCAACGTTTGTGCATTAGCCCTATGAAGGTCATAGGAATTCAAAAAAATGAGTGGTCAAATATTTAAAAGACACTTAGTCTTATGGCATCAAATATTCTAAAGTTTCATACTTCCATCTCATTGGTTATGCAAATTGATGGAGATAAAGAGCATGGGGTGTGTACTTCAGGTTATTTGATCAGTAGTTATCACTTGGATATTACAAAAGCAAGATGTTCCTTGTTGATTCTACAACTGAAGTTGAATATGTTGTAGTAGCTCGAGTCACAAAAGAAATAATTTGGCTTTGGGAAATACTTGAAGATTTATAGAAAAAACAGCTCACTTCAACACTTCTCTTCACCAACTCAATTGACCAAGAATACAAAATTCCATGATCAAACGAAACATATCAACACAAAATATCACTTGATTCGACATCATCCTAGAGGCCAAAGCCATATCTACACATATTTTTACTAAAGCTTTGAGCCATGAAAAATTTGAAAATTTAAGAATGCAGCTTGGCATGTGAGATGTCCCTTTGGATTAAGAAAGGAATGTTGAATAATCCTTGGAGATTTCATTGTAATTAATATTTTTGTTATTAAGTTCTGGTTAATAATTTTGCTATTAATTGTAAATAACTGTTTTAAGTTCTTTTAAATGTAATACTCTTATGTTTATCATCAATAAAGGCTTCAAATTTAACGAGTACCGAAGGCCCATTCCATTGAACAAAGTCGTTGGCATGGAGACATAGATGACCAGAGAAAAAGAGAAGGAACGCTGCACATGCATTCATTCTTCATACAAAGTAGAGTAACACCGAAGTGTAGTTAGTAATTGTTTAGTAATTGTAATTTTTTCACCATGAAATTTCATGACGGTTCATTTCATGGAGTCGGAATATTAATGCATGGAAAAATAGAGATTCAATATCTTGAAACTTAAGACAAGTTTCCATTATGCGAATATTATCATATGGGAAAGTAGACATTCATTATGTGAATATAGTTTTATGGAAAAATAAAGATTTATTGTTAATTTGGAAAATATTTTTAAATTTAACTTTTATTTTTATTTTATTTTTAAATTGAACTTTTATATTTTTTTACCATCTTTTTAATTATTTTCACAAGGTTGAAATTGATAAATTTTATTATAATTACATAATACGTTGATTCTCTTCCTGGAATAGCAGGACCAGTTCAAATTGGAGAAAAAAAAACGTAATAAAAAAATCAAGACATGCACAAATTAATTGCTTATCGCTGCTTTTTGAGACTTTTAGGATGCGACTATTTCGGAATTTCAAAATCTAATTGGTTATTGCGACTTTTTAATATAAGTTAATAAGTCACCACAGGAACAACCAAACCAAAAAATTGCAGGTCATAATATCATAAACAACACAGCCTGAATGCAACATGGAATCAACATTCTGGTACTATTATTAGAATGCAAATAATCGACCAATGCATAATCTTTATACAAACGTAGCATTAACTGCAGCAGCACTGCAATATATATGGTTTTCAAGAGCATAAGTTACCAACGATTGGATATATCCATATCTGATACTGATAACATGAAATCTATCCCTTGTAGTGAATAGAACCCCCATACTCTGGTTTTAGAAGCTGAATTTGGAAATCAACTATTTTCAACACACCTATTTCTATATTAAATCTAAAGATAGCATACTACTAACGGTTTTAAACGAGGAAATGCTATCTGTAAGCCAAGGCACAGTCACATCAGCTACAGGTGAGGTATAGCCCAAGGCAAGTACAGACTTCTTCAGTGCAAGTACGTGGCGATCCTGCAGCTAACAAAACATTGGAAACATAAAAAGATTGATCTGCAAACACACTAACAAATAACAATTAATCTTACTGGGCAATAGTCAATCTTACTGGGAGTAGCAGGAAAAGAGGCCGCTGGTAGGCATTTGATTTCAAGACGGCCATTCAAAGTGTCCCACCAAAACTTGACGACATCCCCAGATTCCCCACCCTTGAGACCTTTCCTTTCTACAAATTTGTACCAATCGTTAAGAAAAACATAAGTTCTGCAAGAAGGTTGGTATAATATCTTGAATTTTTCATTTATTTCTCTGTTCTCGTCCCTGTCAAACACTGGGAGCCGAGTACCTCCTTCAACAATTGCAGCGTCCTTCAATTGAGGATGATCCTCAACATAACGCTTAGGAATTATCATTTTACGCTGCACACGACATGTATCACTGTTCTCTAGCTTCTTTTGAAACCAAAAAAAAGTATGAATGTCCATCATCTACTGCTGCTCGAAGGCTCGAAGCTGCCTACAAGATCTCCTCTGTGGGTGTAGGAGGAGAGGTGTCAAACATACAACTTACAAGTGAATATTGATGCATAGGCAAATAGGCGTTTTATAGTCGATGAGGCCGATCAGTACTGTAATCAAGCTCTGGATTCTCGATTGTACGTGTTTCCGCTGAAACTGTCACGTCAAGGTTTCTTTCGGGATTTGTAAGTGTAGTGGACATCGATAGGCATGGTCCCTGAAAAGTTGGACTGTAATTTGATCTATGTTCTACTCTGATTTATTTGACAGTTATAATGACAGTTATAATTTTAAAATTTATTTGATTGTCGGCATTGGTTGAACATAAACTTCGGCTCCAGTCTACAATGATCACCAAAACATGTGGTGGATGATTTTGATTCTACATCCACTCTGTTACAGTCTTATTACTTTTCGCTTTTGGCTGAATTTTTATACAATACTATTAAGAAAAAGGAGTTCTTGATTGGTGTAGATAGTTATGGGCTTGATTTCGATTTCACTTTCACTATCACGATCAATGTCCCTCGCCTTCGCCTTTTACTTTGATTGCGTTAGCCATCGCTGCCCTGAGCTTACACGGCGAGCCTTATTGCATGCGGCATCGATGACGAAAGAACAATATAGACGTCACCAGACAGACTCGCCTTAAAAGCTCGCCCCTTGTCTAGTACTGTGAAGCGCACCGGAAAAGCAATTCCAAGTGATGGAATTCGGCCTCATTCCTACCCGTCAAACTTTATAACTTTTTTTTTATGTTGGATATTAGCTCTCATAAAAAAGCTCACACGTGAATATTGATTGCACCAGTATAGGCGAGGATTGATTGCACTAGTTTCATTGCAGCAACCACTCAATTATGTAGTAACTTTATCTATCACTATTTTTTTTTAAATTAAAATATCAACATTAAATTTGGATTATATGAAAAATAAAAAACAATAATTAAATGTATTAAATTAAGAAAATAAAAGGCTTCTATTCAGAAACAAGATATAATAAAAATCTTCTGTTCTCTTTATAGACATTATGAATTCTTTGTCTCAAAGATATTATATAAAATGTCTATGAAGGTAATTGCTTATTATTAAGTGAAATTAACATAAATTTTTTTTAAAAATAAGTTAATTATCACAAACTACAATATTTAGTTAACATAGTTATTTCTTTCTTAAAAATAAGTTATTTAAAAACAAAATACAATATTTAAAAATAAGTTATTCAAAACAAACTACAATATAATATAGAACAAACATTGTTATTTCTTTCTTAAAAATAAGCTATTTAAAAACAAACTACAAAATTGAGGTAAGGGTACAAAAAATATGTTTCAATAAAGTGAAAAATTACTCATTCCTTATTAATGTATCCAATTAATTCATTATGCAAATTGGTATACCATAGACATGATGCCATTTATCTCATTCTAAAACTTCCATAACTTTCTTCTTCTCATAAATTTGTGGTAGATTTGCATGTGATGCCAACATTGAATTCAAAATGATCAATTTTGGATATTTGTTTGCATGAGTGGTCCCTTCAAAATAATTTTGTACTTTCTACCTACAATAGACTACAATAGTCTAACATCATCACCACTCGTCAATTTTAACTATGATATGATATTTTCATAAGTTAAACTCTATAAGTCATTGAACAATAAAAGCAAAACTGCCTAGTTCATTGATATTCTAATTTCTACGGGCTTGGTGTCCAACTTTCCAATGATTTTACAATTTCCCAAACTATATATCCATGTAACTATAAGATACCCATATTTTGTGGAATAAAATACTTTGTATAATTGAATGCATTTAATCATTTTCGATGGTAGATTAAGTTTGAAGAACTTGCAAGTTGGCTTGAATCCGTTTGAACAACTTGGAGGTTGGCTTGAATCCATTAGTTAATATAATAATAGTCAGCAGCACTATTTTAGGTATGCTTTCATCAATGAATTTTACCAAAAAACAAAAAGGAGATTACATAAACACAAAATAATATACAAGGTATTAGGAAATACTCACCACATACAAATGGAGAACACTTTCCAATGATTTTACAATTTCCCAAACTATATATCCAAGTAACTATAAGATACCCATATTTTGTGGAATAAAATACTTTGTATAACTCAATGCATTTAAGCATTCTCTATGGTAGATTAAGTTTGAAGAACTTGCAAGTTGGCTTGAATCCGTTTGAACAACTTGGAGGTTGGCTTGAATTCATTAGTTAATATAATAATAGTTAGCACTATTTTAGGTATGCTTTCATCAATTAATTTTACCCAAAAAAATGAGATTACATAAACACAAAATAATATACAAGGTATTAGGAAATGCTCACCACATACAAATGGAGAACACTAACCAATAGGAAAATTGAACTTCGTTGTATGGCATGGTTCATATTTTAAACGAATACTATTATTTCTATTTTAAATGAATAATATTATTTCTTCAAACTTTGCTTAAACATAGGAAAAAATATGAATTATAAAAAACTATGAACCACATGTATATCAAATAGAGAATAAAATGACTATTTGTAATATAGTTTATGCCACATTCAATGTTCTGTAGTTTATGTCACATCCATTGTTCTTTAAAGTTGTTGTTTTGTATGATTATATGCATACATTTAAACATGAGGGCATTTTCTTTTAAGGAGACTCTTGATAGAAAATGCACATAACTTATATGCACAAGACACTAACTAAACAAAATGTACTAATTGTGGCTTCACATGCTTTGGATAAATATTTCAAATATCATCAAAATTATTTCACGAATTACTTGCTTTTCATTGGTATACAATGCACCATCTTGTCATTACACATTACATGAATTAATAAGCAACCATAGAAATAGATTGAAGATACCTATAATAATCAAAGACCAATTCCAAAGTCATATACAACTTTGATACTTATAATTTTTTCTCTGGCATCCAAGTTGTAATCACTACACAAAGATGACATGAATGGATATATGTATTAAAGTACTAAATCCAAATATAATTAAGGAATAGTACATTATGGGATACAAAATATAGACAAATAAATACTCTGGATATTTATCAACTTGGGGTTATTGTTTTAACTAGAAAAATGTCATGTCTTCAATTAAATAATTTGCAAATAAGGCTATTTACAAATAATGTTTCACTAACCTACTAGTTCCCTAGGTTGAGATGGAGACATAAATTTTGCAATAAGGGGCTATGGGACCCAAAAGGAATTTAGTTTACCATATTCACATTTAAATGGGTCACATAAATGATAAATTTTAAAAAAATAACGTGGCATGGGGTTCATGAAGACACTTGGAAGCTTGTGGAGCCTTTGGGGGACTAGATTCTCTGCACACTTGGCATGATATTCCTCCAAATTTGAACACATGGGTAATGTAACATTATTGGATGGTGTTCTGGTGTAAAATATCATATAGTGAGCCAATGAATTCGAATTATTAAAGGAGAGTAACTCCCATGGAAGAGGAAGAGACTAGAAGACAATGCATGCCACTTGGAAGGAGATTCCATGCACTCTATGACAACAAATGATGAAAGATTCTATGAAAAGTATGACAAATTAAAACATGATTGTTGAAATATAAAATATATGACATGACAGGGCTAAAAATATCCACCAAGAGGTCGAATTTGGGAGTTAGAGGAAGCCATTCGAATTGGGGAAAGAATTGGAGCATGAAGAGGAAGACAAGTGTCATGAGAGTTACTAACCACTGAGATGAGTTGGAGGAAGCTCATGGAGGGAAATTCGACGTTAGGAGGTCTCATGAAGTCAATATAATGATTTCATGAAGAAGGAGAATAGATTTTGATCATTTTTTAATTGGACTGTGGAATTTTGGAGATCTTTTGCTTGTCCATTGCAGGGTGAGTGTTCACTCTCCCTGCCTGTGAACCAATTTCGAGGGAGTTGGATTCCTTTCCAAGTTGGTTGATGGAGAATCCATTCATACCTCTCCTGGGAGATTGATTAAGGAGTTTAATTTGCAGTTTGAAGGTCCATACATTCAAATTCTCATCTATCTACCCATTTTCTCATTCCTTCTTCTCCATTCCCCCACACTCTTATTTGATGGCACACTTGTTGGCGTGGTGCTTGAACTTTTCTGAGTATAGTTGATTCCAAAGCTTTTATATATGATTCATGGATCTATAATATCATGTCCATATCCTATATAATTAAAAATATCAGAAATACATGTGTGAAATGCTTACATTCCCATGCTCTTAACTAACTAGTTTTCATGGATTTGGCTTCAATATTAAAGTAGCTTTATATGAGATTTGTATGAGGGCGGTTGCACGAAGTTGGTTCCACTTTTTGGTGCCACTTAGGAAATCAGAAACGCACTTCTGAAGTGCAAATCAAGAACGCATATGTGTTATTGATGGTACGTTCGGAATAACCCAAGCCCAAACACAAGGTTAAGGTTCGTGAAAATGTATCGCATATGCGTGTGTTGTAATGCTAAATATCGCGTATGTGATATATCGCCTATGCGACATGCAACATTTACAAAATGCATATGCGATATATCGCATATGCGATTTGTATTGTCTTGATTAGGACTTATATGATACTAAATTTTATTTGTTAAGAAGTATGGGAAAATTGTTTCTTCCTTAACAACCCTACTAAGAAAATAATGCCTTCGTATGAACTAAGTGTGTTGAGAGATCCGTTTTACTCTTAAAGGATTCCATGTGTACAAATTCCTAAATTTTACACAAGTATATTGTTTGAGAATGTGATACTTTGGGAAAAGGAATATAACATATTTTAACGAAAGGACATCCCCTTCTCTTCACTAACAAATAATTCGGTAATAATAATTTGAAAAAGAACACATATGACAAAGAGATGTTGGCCATCATTAAAGCTATTAATTCTCAATGTTCATAAATGATTAAGTATTTTTTCTATATAAATATTTATGATCATTGTTTGAAGTGTTTCTTGTAGGCATAATCATTCCCAGAGAAATACAATGGGCTACTAAGATGCTTGGTATGATTATTGTATCATGTATAGAAAACGTAAAGAGAATCTAGTAGTATATTTTTTTATATGAAAAAATAAGGAGATAGATTCCTGTACCATCCCATGATTATTGAATAAACTTCCTTTGTCAACTACATAATTTTTTTTTATTTGGGAAACTACTTCTTCCACGTCGATTATTCTTTGGGCATGCAGTCACATTGTTCTAATAGTTTACCCACGATCGAAATGAGAAGTGGAAAAATATGGTATGCTTTCCCTTTCACTTGAATTATTAACTTCGAGATACTAGTGAATGTGTGTGCTTTGGTCATACACATCGCTACTAGATACTCATGACAATATGGTCAATTGGATTGCAAATTCCACCTAAGAATTGAAAGGATGAATTGGAGTGTAAACTTCAACAAATGAATTGAGGACCAATGACATGCTCGTTCAATGCATCCAAAACATTCCAAAACAATCTAATAAACGTAAATAATCAATTTGGTTGCATAATACATTGAAGCGCTAAGGAAAATTATGCTATAATAAACGTAAATAATCAATTTGGTTACATAATACATTGAAGATCTAAGGAAAATTCTGCTAACCCATAATTCAAAAATTAATTCTAGGATGTTAAATAAGTATGGGAAGAAACAATTTTCCCATACTTCTTAACAAATAAAATTCAGTATCATATAAGTCATAATCAAGACAATACTCATGGATTTTCAATTAGTATATCCTAAAAAAGTTCCCTTTTTAAATGGAATAGATTATGTACCATGGAGCATAAGAATAGAGGCACATATGCAAGTTTTTGAGCTTGATATTTGGAGTGTATTTGATAATGGATACACAAATCCAAAGAATCAACCAAAAGGTTCAATAACAAATAATCTACACAAAAACAATCCAAAGAAAATGAATGCAATTTTGAATGGCCTATCATATTGTGAGAAGAACAAAATGGGACAATGGAATTAAACTACATAGCTCTCGGAGAATATATACTATCTTTCTTCAAAAGAAATTTTCTCAATAAAATGAGGTACAACCCAAAACAAATGATGAAGCCATTGAGAGAAAAATCAAAGCTCCAAAGATAAAGAAGCCTTTGAAACCTAAGAATAAGTATATCTAGAGGAAGAACTTATTAGTTCTCTATGTGAACTAAGGAAACATGAAAGAGAAAACTAATCATTAATGGAGCAATTGTAAAATTGCCAATTTCAAAACTAACACACTAAAATCAACACAAATGCCTTTAAAATCCCTAATTGAAATGAATACACCATCATTGAATGGAAGCATAATCATCCAAGGTATGATAGAAGCAAGCACAAGAGGGATGCACTTCCCATGAGACAACATACACTTAGCTAAAAAAAAACCTTAGTTCCTTACTTTTCAATATCGCATATGCAATATATATCGCAAGTGCGATATATTGCATATGCAATATATTACATATGGGATATATCGCACATGCGATATTCAAAAGCAAAAAAATAAAATAAAACAGAGGCCATAAGCCCCTCAAATCTCATTTTCACAGGATCAGGATAGCGAAAAACCGCAGGAGCGATATAGCGCAAGTGGGATTTGCATTTTACCTTTTCAAGGTCGAGGTCGAGGTCAAGTTCGAGGTGGATTGCTCCAATGGCAGGTAAATGCTAGTTCAATCCTTTTCATTTATCCTTACATTCTTTAATTTTTTTCATAATTTCATTGTTTTTATAATTATTTTGAACAAATTTAAAAAAATAATTGAATGTGAACAATCAAATAATGATTCTAAGTAAAATAACTTGCAGTTTTTTGTTTAAATCTTAACAGACAACACAAATGAACAACAGAATGTGGAAAACCCACCCTCTAATAACCCACAATAGCCTAACCCACAACCAAACCCAAACCCGGAGGGGGAACAAGATAGAAACACACATATTATTGCATGCTTGGCATCATTGAGGCGCCTTAGCTCATCTATTAGAGAGGGGGGGGGTCATTTGAGAGATTCTTTAGTCGATGCCTTGGACACAATAACAAACACAATTTCCAGTGCCCAAGGAGCTCTGTACAACATTACCTAGTACAGAGAATCTAGGAGGAAATACTATTCCGATGGATTGACTCATAAACACATCAAAGCCCTTAAAATTACAAAAGACCAGTTATTTTCATTATTCGGGGACCCTAGCACCCGATTGGTTCCACCCACCAGTCGAGCACACATTTCCATAGGCTGGAGCATTGAACCAAATATAAAGGCTAATTGGATGGATCGTTGGTATATGGTCTTCGATGAAGACCCCCATGGGAATATGGACATCCCATTTTATTTCCTTAGGAATTTATATGCAGAATTCATCCTAGGGAAACATGTTAACTAATTTGATCTCTTAGGAAACCGGGGTGTTGGCCATGGGATGCCCCAAGATAGGGAAGGAGCCAGGACAGATCCCAACCATGTGCCACGCCCACCACGCACACCAAAACCCCCTTGGGTATATCCTCCTGCAGGTCCTGTCATTGAGTATACACACGAGGCATTATTTGACATGGCAAAGACATTGCTTAAGCATGGGACTGATGTCCAAGGCAATGTAGACCAATAGGCTGGCACTTCTACAGCAGGCCCATCTACAAATCACAGAGGAGATGCAGAGTCTTCAAAGCTTCGTGTTACTCCACACCCTTGCACATCGTGTGGAGGCATATGCTATGGCCCTACTTCCAACTTTCGAGATGATGGATTACTTTGCTTTGTAAGTAAAAGTCATTATTTTAATATTATATTTTGTTTCATGTCAAAATCTTCAATTGTTTCGCACTTTAGTTATATTTAATTATATAACAATTTATGTGAACAAATATACAGCTGGTGTCCCATGGCACACCACAGTTGCATAGTCCGTCGATCAATGTTGAGAACATTGATGCAGCTGTCAATATTGCTTATGGGTTTAGTTCTTCAACAATAGGGGTAAGAACTATACTTGTTAATTTGTCAACTTTATTTATATATTTATAGTATAGATTTTAATTTATTCAATATGTATCCTAATTTTGATACTTGACATGTTTTATGCAGGTTGCCCAGGAAGAGTATATTGTCTCGCAGCCTATTCGCTCTCATGCAGAGGTAGATTCGCAGACACGGGTATTATTTGAAATATGCTTTTAATTATGTTTCGCTTTGTTTGGAAAAATAATTTTGTAACTTACATATCACTTTGACATATGTTACTTTATGTAGGAACCTATTGTGACAGTGGTGCTTGAAGAGCACCAAAGCGAGGTTGTTGTCAACCCACCTCTTCCCCCCAAATAGGTATGTATGTCTCGCTTTCTTTGGTTGTTCATAATTTTCCTTCCAGGTAGTATATATGTCTCTGATTCACTATTTTTTATGAAATTGACATATATATGCTACTTTATATGCAGGCCCCTAGTGAGGCACTGGTGCATGAAGAGCACCAAACCGGTGGCCCACCTTTGACGAGCCAGCAAATATGTTTATGTAGATCGATTTCTTTGTACGTTTGTGTACATATCTTGATCAATTAACATTCAATATGTATCCTAATTTTGATATGTAACATGTTTTATGTAGGTTGCCCATGATGAGTATATTGTCTCGCAGCTTATTCCCTCTCATGCAGAGGTAGATTCCCAGATACAGGTATTATTTGAAATATGCTTTTAATTATATATATGCTTTTAATTATGTTTCGCTTTTTTTAGAAAAATGATTTTGTAACTTACATATCGCTTTGACATATGTTACTTTATGTAGGAACCTGTTGTGTGTCCAGTGGTACTTGAAAAGCACCAAAGTGAGGTTGTTGTCAACCCACCTCTTCCCCCCAAACAGGTACATGTACAGGTTTCGCTTTCTTTGGTAGCTCATCATTTTTCTTCCAAATAGTATATATGTCTCTAATTCACTATTTTATATGAAATTGACATATATATATATGCTACTTTATATGCAGGACCCTAGTGAGGCACCGGTGGCCCACCTTTGACGAGCCAGCATGTATGCTTATGTCTAGATCGTTTTCTTTGTACGTTTGTGTACATATCTTTCTCTGATTTGGTGCTTGAAGAAACCCAAATTGGTGACCCTCTCCCCCCAAAGGTACATGTATATTTTTTGACATTGGCATATATATATATATATATATATATATATATATATATATATGCATCCTGATAGTGAGCAAGTGGTGCAAGAAGAGCACCCAATCAGGGTCGTTGTTAGTGAGGCACCAGGACCCGTGATTACTTACTCACGTACAGTAAGTAGAAATGTTATTTTGGTTTCAAGGAATTTGAAAAAATGTATATAGAATTTTTAAAGGTTGGTAAATTAACTTACAAATGTTGGTTTTTCTGCAGTCTCCACTGATGAGACCTATCCCTCTTGTTCAGCGATGGGGATCACCAGTGAGCAGTCGCAAAAGAAAGCTACACTTCTCCAAAGACTCTGGCAGTGGCAACAAAACGGGGGATAACTAGAAAAAATGTATAGGGGGCATACATAGATGTATCTTTTTGTTCATATGTGTACACACATATGTACTTTTTGATCCACTATTTTGTATTATGGCCATGTGGCATGGCAATTTTTGTACAACATTATTGCTATACATATATAATATAAAGCAAGGTCCAAATTTATACATATATATGGTGGACTTGGTCTTGGAACATGATATGTGTGGATGACCTATGTGATATAATGATATGTGTGGTTCGTGAATGTGTGCTAACTTAAATTAGTTTCCAATACTTAAAAGAAGAATTTAAACGACTCATCAACTTTTTAACATCATACAATTCTAACATACAATAACATATACCCTAATTTACACATAGTAACACACACTAACATAACCTACAATTCTAACATGTACACAATAACATACTCTACATTACGCTATGACACTAACATCATACCATACTATGATACAATAACATGTACCATAACATAACATACTAGTTCAATATGTACCATTTAACACTAAGTCATGCATGCATGTGTAATATATACCATATCATACCCTACAATACCCTATGATACTAGAGTTCATTGAATACCATACTAACATACATCATGTACCCTACAAACCCTAAATTGGTTGAAGTAAGCCCTAGTTGGTGCATGCAAGTATTGGTGATTTCATGTGTGTTTCTAGTTCCCTCTCCTAACTTGCATGATTGCTCACTAAAACCTAGTTCCATCTCATACCTTGGTAACCCCAGTTCGAGCATGAAAATTGCTGCTCATGAAAGCCTAGTTGGTGCATGCAAGTATTTGTGATCATGTGTTTCTAGTTCCCTCTCTTAACTTGCAAATTGTTCACCAAACCCTAGTTCCATCTCATACCTTGGTAACCCTAGTTCTACCTCGTGCCTTTAATTCCATCTCATCAAAATACCCCAATAGATAACAACAGACAAAATACTACATGATCTTTGCAAATGTGCCAATTTCAGAAATTGTCCAAAAATTTCTCCCATGTTGGTCCTATATGGGAGAAAAATCCAAATTTCAAAGATTGTCCAAAAATAATAATAATATTATTATAGAAAATATCCAAAAACACACATAATCTTATACATCCAAAAAAATTTACATGAACCAAAAGATTATCTAACTCAACCAAAATAGTGAAATATATACATTGATATTAAATGTCACCTTTATTTGAATCACAAGGAAGAAACCAAATAGGGCCCTTCAATTATCTCTTCAAACTCCATATCTTCTAGAATCTGACTTGCTTAAGGAAGAGAATCAACAATAATGTTTACTTCCCAAAAACATGCTGAAAATAAATGTACTAAAGAGTAGCAGTATTTGACAATTAGGTCTTGTTTAACATCCAATTTATAGTGAGATCCTAGTCAACAAAAACCTAGAGAGTTTTTACACCACCATTGAAAGCACATTTTATCAAGAGCATTGAGGCCATTAATTATCCAAAGTTGTGCGTTCCAATTCCAGCTCTAACTTTATACTTACTGACATGCATCTATCATTTAGAAAAATAAGATGCCCTATGATACTAAAATTCGGATCACTTTGATATGCACCATCAAGGAAACCCATGACTTTGATATGTAAGCTACCATGGGAAAAGAATTAGTTGTACATGTGTTTAGTGTACTTTTTGAGACATGTGTGTTTAGTGTTTAGTTGGTGCATGCAAGTATCAAGGTGATCATGTGTTTGTAGTTCACTCTCCTAACTTGCTTGATTGCTCACAAAACCCTAGTTGGACATCTATGACCTTGTCTTGACCCTAGTTGGAGCATGCAAGTATTGGTGATCATGTGTTTGTAATTCACTCTCCTAACTTGCATGATTACGTACCAAACCCTAGTTGGACATCTCATACCTTGTCTTGACCCTAATTGGAGCATGCACAACTTGGTGACTCATGAAAGCCTAGTTGGTGCATGCAAGTATTGGTGATCATGTGTTTCTAGTTCACTCTCCTAACTTGCATGATTGCACACCAAACCCTAGTTGGACATCTAATAGCTTGTCTTGACCCTAATTGGAGCATGCACAACTTGGTGACTCATGAAACCCTAGTTTGTGCATGCAAGTATTGGTGATCTCATGTGTTTGTAGTTGACTCTCCTAACTTGCATGATTGCTCACCAAACCCTAGTTGGACATCTCATACCTTGTCTTGACCCTAGTTGGAGCATGCCACAATATTGTTTAGTTCCCAATAACATGCTGAAAATAAATGTACTAAAGAGTAGCAGTATTTGTTCCAATTAGGTCTTGTTTAAGATCCAATTTATAGTGAGATCCTAGTCAACAAAAACCTAGAGAGTTTTTACACCACCATTGAAAGCACATTTTATCAAGAGCATTGAGGCTATTAATTATCCAAAGTTGTGTGTTCCAATGCCAGCTCCAACTTTATACTTACTGACATGCATATATCATTTAGAAAAATAAGATGCCCTGTGATACTAAAATTCGGATCACTTTGATATGCACCATCAAGGAAACCCATGACTTTGATATGTAAGCTACCATGGGAAAATAATTAGATGTACATGTCTTTACTTTTTGAGACATGTGTGTTTAGTGTTTAGTTGGTGCATGCAAGTATCAAGGTGATCATGTTTTTGTAGTTCACTCTCCTAACTTGCATGATTGCTCACCAAAGCCTAGTTGGACATCTATGACCTTGTCTTGACCCTAGTTGGAGCATGCCACAATAATGTTTAGTTCCCAATAATGTTGGTGCATGCAAGTATTGGTGATCTCATGTGTTTGTAGTTGACTCTCCTAACTTGCATGATTGCTCACCAAACCCTAGTTGTACATCTCATAACTTTTCTTGACCCTAGTTGGAGCATGCCACAATAATGTTCATGCATGCAAGTATTGGTGATCTCATGTGTTTGTAGTTGACTCTCCTAACTTGCATGATTGCTCACCAAATCCTAGTTGGACATCTCATAGCTTGTCTTGACCCTAATTGGAGCATACACAACTTGGTGACTCATGAAGCCCTAGTTGGTGCATGCAAGTATTGGAGATCTCATGTGTTTGTAGTTGACTCTCCTAACTTGCATGATTACGCACCAAATCCTAGTTGGACATCTCATAGCTTGTCTTGACCCTAATTGGAGCATGCACAAATTGGTGACTCATGAAACCCTAGTTGGTGCATGCAAGTATTGGTGATCTCATCTGTTTGTAGTTGACTCTCCTAACTTGCATGATTGCTCACCAAACCATAGTTGGACATCTCATACCTTGTCTTGACCCTAGTTGGAGCATGTCACAATAATTTTTAGTTCCCAACAACATGCTGAAAATAAATGTACTAAAGAGTAGCAGTATTTGGTCCAATTAGGTCTTGTTTAACATCCAATTTATAGTGAGATGCTAGCCAAC
Source organism: Pseudotsuga menziesii (assembly GCA_001517045.1). Classification (NCBI taxonomy): domain Eukaryota; kingdom Viridiplantae; phylum Streptophyta; class Pinopsida; order Pinales; family Pinaceae; genus Pseudotsuga; species Pseudotsuga menziesii. Next base: position 43,044 of record LPNX010540956.1, read on the forward strand.
AAAAACCTAGAGAGTTTTTACACCACCATTGAAAGCACATTTTATCAAGATCATTGAGGCCATTAATTATCCAAAGTTGTTTGTTCCAATGCCAGTTCCAACTTTATACTTATTGACATGCATATATCAAAGAAAAATAAGATGCCCTGTGATACTAAAATTTGGATCACTTTGATATGCACCATCAAGGAGACCCATGACTTTGATATGTAAGCTACCATGGGAAAAGAATTAGATGTACATGTGTTTAGTGTACTTTTTGAGACAATGCTTGAATAAAATATTAATTCTTGAACAAAAGAATGGTTGTTTCCTCAAGTAGAACTCATAACTAAGTTCATCCCTAGCCAGATCCCCCATATGACCATGTACAAATAATTACTTTATGATGATTTTGAGTTCTCTTTTTCCATACCAATGCCACTAACAATCATAATAAAAGAACATCTCATACCTTGTTCCGTCTCATAAAGAACATCTCATGACTTGCATGATTACACACCAAACCCTAGTTGGACATCTCATACCTTGTCTCAAGACCCTAATTCCAGAGCATGCAACTTGGTGACTCATGAAAGCCTAGTTGGTGTGTATGCAAGTATTGGTGATCATGTGTTTCTAGTTCACTCTCCTAACTTGCATAATTGCTCTCCAAACCCTAGTTGGACATAAAATAACTTGTCTTGACCCTAGTTGGAGCATGCAAAATGGTGACTCATGAAAACCTAGTTGGTGCATGTAAGAATTGGTGATCATGTGTTTCTAGTTCCATCTCCTAATTAAATGTATATATATTAAACTAAAAACATCAAGAAATGTAAATTTCAACAACTCGAGACCTTGTTATTTTCTGAACTATATTTGGTGGTGTCTAAAGACACCATTCTTGGCGCCTCCAATGTGACGTACATGGTGTTTGTATCATAGGCACACGAAAGGCTAGACATTAGTAACATCAAAAGAAAGAAAAGAGAACCCAATGAAAATGTGCAAACATGGTTTAAATAACGCACCTGACAATGCACTCATACAAGTAGGCCATTTGGATCATCTCTGGTGCCGATAGTGTCCATAAATATTTCGTGCTCTATATGAGGTAGCAAGTATTGTACATGTGACCTATTTTTGTGAGAAAGCATGCAGAGCTTGATGTTTGTACCAACTACTAGGTTGGTGAAGTGGTATACAATAGCTCCTGGTCTATAATCCTGATATACATACCCACCCTTCCTTTTCTGTTGTGCTGCAAGTGTCAAGTACTCCCCTTTTATAACCATCGAGCCGGTTGGGAATTTAATATTTTCATCATCTGTAACAGGTTCTAGAAGGGTTTGTTTCCCCTCTAACTAACGTGCCAACCAATAGTCAGAACCCCATTCATTATTTTTTGGGGCAACCACTGCATATATCTGACCTGTGAAAGGAAATAGGTCGAGTTAACAATACATTTTGTAAATAAGGTCTTTCATTTCTAATTTCTACATAAATTAAATTATACAAAGGTCGAGTAAACAATACATAAATACATTTTCTTATTGAGGTACTACTCATGTACCTGCTTGTATGCAATCCGATATGTGATCACAGTCTCTAGAAATATGTGTCTGATCATCTTCCAAATGGTATATTTCATTGCCCCCGTTGAAATTGGTACCAAGTGTCACTCGATCCCATGTATCAATGGTATCAGTATGCTCACAATCATCCCATTCACCAATGCTATAGGAACTGCAAAAGCAAGCCTTCAATCTTGTCCAAATTTGTAGGGCTGAGTTGTCTGAGCTTCTAATTGAATGAAACTGTCGAGTTCCATGCACTGTGTTCACCGGAGGTGTTTGTGATCGGTCCACATTTGTAACCTCCTAGAATATTCTTCACACTAAGTGTTTCCTTGTTGCTTGTTCTCCCATGACAGATGCACACCATTGGACTATAGATGCAGCGTCTCGAAGGTGAGCACCTATAAACTTCATCTCTTCCCTTCGAAGGGCAGTTTTAATGCATGCACCAACACCATCGTGCTCTCCTTTTCTATGACCAGTTTCAAAGTAGTTCCATACATGTGGCACCTTGTATTTTAGGTGCAACAAACACAACCATTCAAATACATGTGCATTCTTGAACTGTCCAGCACAACCATTTGACCAAATGAAATGACAATAAAATGGTATATCCATAGCTATCATGTGGTCATAGAATAATTTAAAGCAATGTTACACGTAATGGATGTCATGGGTCCGGTCGTCACTTATGTAGAAGTGACTTTCTTTCAGTATCACATGTTTCTCTTCACTGCTATCTTGCCCATGTCGATACGTGATATGCACCATTATGCTCACCTGCTCTGAGTGATAGTATTGACTTTGAATTTCATTTTGTGGTTGTAGGGTGTAATTTTCAACAAAGCCAACCACTAATAGTATTGTTCCGAGAGGGAAGGTGTCCCAGCGTATTCTGAATTGCTCATCTAGCCACCGTGCCATATCAACATGTTGAATGTACTGTTGGATCTTTCCACGAAACTCTGGAATAAAATCACATACTCGAACCTGGTACATGAATATTAATATGTCAATAAAACACATAAAAAAAATTGTGTGTACACATGAATATTAATTTGTCAATATTCAAGAATTTACTTGTGAAGTCACTAATTTAATCTTCCTGCTTTGTTTCCCATCATTTAGCTGATATGTCTCATACTGATAGTTTTGCTTCTCAACAATTGCATTCCCGAATGCTTGATCTTCACTTTCATGGATGCAATCAGATCGTAAGGATAGCCCACCACAATTGTTGCAAGAACCGTCTACACATTGTTTTAAGTAATGTGTCTGCCCATCTTTCCTCGGACACATGATGCTATGGATGAAATCTCTGGATTACATTGGCGGTACCGTACTTGAGCATTCC